>CAWUFW010014165.1:0-428471 GCA_963921515.1 Calotriton arnoldi | reverse complement strand
TACCCGTCACAGTGCCTACCAGCGGTTGTCTAGATTGTTTCGCTTGTGCCAAGCATTGCAACCCTAATATTAACTCCTTCAAGACCCTAAACCGACACATGGGCCTAGTTGTACAAGAATGTACGCAATAGATAAAACAGAAATGCAAAACCGGCTTTGTGATATATATCTGACGTAGACGATACTCTTAATTTCAATTTTAGTTATCTTAAGTATTATTTTGTATTGTATTGTATAGTATTGTATTGAACAAAAGGTAACTATACTGTACGCTATTACCTTTTTGATTTGTACCCTCCTTTATTTTGTGCACTATACTTATGCTTTTGTCACTGTACATTTTGAACAACTAATAAAAACTTATTGAATTCGAAAATTTCAAAACGTTTCTATGGGGCACACATTTTGAAATCTTTACTGATCACAAACCTGACATTCACATGTTGAATGGAAATGGGTCTGGTAAGGCTATGTTGTCTTGTTAACTTCTGTTGTTGCGGTCTGCTTCGGTTTTCTTGTGCCCGTTCTCGTAGCCCTCCCCCCTTGCCGCTTCCCGCCTCCCAGCTGCGCTTTCCCTCTCCCCTCCCCTATTTAATGGCGGGCGTGCGCAGTGGGTGCGCTGCTGGCATGCCGAAAGGCGCACCAAAGGCAAGCCCGGCTGCGCCTGTCCACGACCCGACCGGCTCCAGCGCCAGGGACCCTGGATCTCCGACCATCCACCGCTACGACTCAGCCACCCTCCTTGCACTCAACCACGGAAGAAACAACAACTGCCAGCAGTCCACACCGAACACGACCCACGGCCAGTTCTCCTGCCGCTACTGCCGCAAAACCTTCACCACCGCCCCCGCTGCCAACACCGCCGATGCCCTAAGATGCATCCTCCTCAACGTGCGCTCCATGCACAGGCACGCCGTAGAGATCTGGAACCTTCTGGACACCCTCTCACCCGACGTCGCCTTCTTTAAAGAAACCTGGACCAACGCCTCCTCCACCCCTGACATCGCCATCCCGGACGGGTACAAGATCCAGAGGAAGGACCGCCCCAACGACCTGGGAGGAGGAATCGCCATCGCGTACAAAAACTCCCTCCACCTTTCCACCTCGAGCGACACCTTTCCCGTGGCCGAACACCTGCATTTCCAGGTCCAGACCAGCCACAACTCCACACTCTGCGGCACCCTCGCCTACAGACCTCCCGGCCCCCGAGCCTTCTTCGCCGACACCATCACCGACTTCATCTCCCCCCACGCCATCACCACTATGGACTACATACTCATCGGAGACCTGAACTTCCACCTCGACAACCCCAGCGACCCCAACTCCACCACCCTCCTGGGCAACCTCGCGGATATCGGACTAAAACAACTCGTCACCACGCGGACCCACAAGGAAGGACACACCCTCGACCCCATCTTCGCAGGAGGAAACAGCATCCACTTCAGCCACACCACGCAACCCCCATGGACTGACCACCACTGCATACACTTCCTCATCGACAAACACAAACCGCCTAAACCCGCTATGCGCCCTCCGTGAAGGAACTGGAGCAGAATCACCAAGGAGCAGCTCAACTCCACCCTCAATCGCAACACACCCACCGCTGCAACCGACGCCAACCTCGCAGCCAGGGAATTCCACACGTGGATCTCCAACTGCGCAAACAAGCTCGCCCCGCTACGCAACTCTGACAGACACCGCCCCAGGAAAGCCACCTTGTTCACCACCAACCTCCAAGAAGCCAGACGCACCTGCAGACGCCTCGAGAAAAACTGGAGAAACAGCAAGACACCTGAAAACCATACCACCTACAAGAACGCCATGACGGAGTACCAGCAACGCATCAGAACCACCAAAAGAACCTTCATCCACAACAAAATCCTCACCAACTCCAGCAACTCCAAGGAACTCTTCAGCATCATCCAGGAATTCACCAAGCACCCCAGCGAAGCCACGGACATCATCCCTTCCCAGGATCTCTGCGACAAGCTCGGATCCTACTTCCACCTGAAGATCAAAAACCTCTTCGACAACTTCAACGACCAAACTCCTGACTCCGCAATCATCCCGCCCTCCGGCAACACCAGCCAGCCCACCATCTCCTCCTGGACTCCGATCACGACCAAAGAGACCGCCTCGACCATAAAAGGCATCCACTCAGGGGCCCTAACAGACCCCTGCCCACCACACATCTACCTCAGAGCCTCCGCCGCCATCGCGCCAGAATTATGACACACCATCAACACCACTGATGGAGCAGGGTTTTCGCGAAATAAAACCTGCTCGAATTGAACCCTCAGTAACATTGTACTAACCGTGTGCGGTGAAAAACTAATGTGGAAAAGAGCCTGACATGAGGGAAAATGCTATTGCGCAAGCGCGTACTAAAGCACTGAAGTAGGCCGCAAAATGCTTCTTGACATGATGAAAAATAAAAGACTAATGCTGCTTTTGTGCACATTATTAACGTTTGCTAGAAAAACAATACTAATGTGGGTTGCGCATGGATAGATGCAATATGGGGTGGATGCGTAATGAAAAACATTATAAGTGATTAATAATGTCTGTGTTTGTTTTTCATAGAAGCATGGTTTTCTGTTCTGCGGGAAAACACGGGGTTAACAAAGTCTAGAATAAAATTCTGCAAAATAACACTGAGCAAGATGATGGCAGTGGAAGACAAGTGCTCTTCGCCAGTCCTGTGTGCCTACCAAGAGACAACTGATAGAAACAAAATTTTCCTTCAGTGAAAGAACACTTCCTTTACCATGCGGCGCAAACGGATAAATGAGTCACATAATTTGCTACATGACTAGGATGAAGGAAGCGAATGCTATGATAGAGGCTCAAATTTGTATTTCCTGGGGTGGAAGTAGGTATGCAGAATAAATGAACAATGAAGAAGATGAGCTAAGGGACATGACGAGAGTGGTGTGACAGTACACCCCCTTCCTTAACCAATCATGTGTAGAGAAATCCTCTGTTCTGACACAAGTGTGGGTTGGACATCTGGGTTTTAGGGTATAATTGAGGTTTCTGGTGGGAGGGGTTTAGGAGTCTTGTTTAGGCTTTCGTGTGGAGTTTGTTGGTGTTAGTTGGTGTCTTACTTACCTGCGCGAGGAGAGGCCTTCTTTGCTGTCTCCTAAACTTGAGCTGGCTGTTCCTGTCTGCTGATTCCTGACTTAGTCTTTGCCTCTTCGACTCTTCTTGAGGGGCCTTACTGCTCTCATGGCCAGAGAGTAGATTTCCTATTCAATTGGGTTAGTATAGACAGAAAACTGAATTTGCATAATCATTTGCAAATGTATTTTTATCTCTGAACCTTTTGTCTCTTCGCCTTTCCACTCCTTTATGCATTCGTCATTTTGAGATGTTTATTGATCATATTTCATTAATGTTTTTGCTCCGTGATGATCTGTGATTTGTACTGTATTTTGGTATTGATGAGCATTTATTTCACATTATTTTAGATAAACATTATAAATATACAAATGTGTCTGTCTTTATTAGAGGTGTTTTCTTAGTTTATAAGTTATTTAGAAACAAGTATTGGTTTGCCAAACCCTGTCAACTATATAAAGATCGCATCGCCACAATTGGTATAATAGAAATGAAAACACAAATTGGATTTTGGTAATTTTGGTAATTGGTTTGGAAATTCACTAATCTCAGTGTGAAGGGGCTTGTGGGTAATGAAATTGTGCATAGTTTATGGAACATTATTAGTCCCAGATCGCTGGATCAGTTTTGGTATCAGCCTGATGGTTTATATTGATTATTTTGGCAAATTAATGGTTGAATTATTGATTTTGGTTACTAATATGAAAAGTTAGCGTCTTTGTTTTATGTAGTCCGGAAGTGCGGGTACGGAGTTGCCTAAGATCCCGGGATGTTTATTTAGCCCAAGTGGCAGAGGAATAGTGTGGAAAAGTATCACACTGCAGAAATACTTTGCCTGTTGTTGTAATATCGAACAGTGAAATGCTGTTGATGTTATTCTAAGGGACCTATCTTGTTGAAAGGAGATTGTATGAAAATAAGTGAAAGTACGCTTCCGAAACTTTGGCCTTACATCCCCAAAGGAGTACCAAGACCTCTTTCACTTTGATTGAGAGTAGAGTGGCACTGGTCGTTATTCTGCTGGTTGGAAAAGGTTTTCTTGAATAACTGAACTATCTTTCATTTAGTGGAGCAGACAAAGTAGCAGATTTTTGTGTTGTTTCTAATAAGAATTTATTTAGAATGACTTTTGTAGTACATTGCCGTATTATTTTGTAAAGGGAGGGTCAGTCGCAGGAGTTATACTGACGTCACAAAAAGCTGCGCTGGCATTGGTCAGATAGCGGTGTGTATTGTACTGTGATTGGTTGGTTAGTGTGAGTCGCGCTGGTATTGGACGAGTGTGAGCCAATAGAGTGAGCAGAATTACGGAAGGATTTTTCCTTGATTCTTAAGGCATTTGTAAAAAAAGAGAGAGATGAAAATGAAGTTGATAAAGATGATACAAGATTTGTTTAAAAAAGACAAGCCAATAGTTACTAGAGAGGGACTTCCTGTACCTCCTGCAAGATCGCCTGCTTCTTTCATGATGATAGAGCGTGTATATCATACGTGTACATGGTTAGAGAATTGGGTGAGTTATACAGAGGCTGATGGAGTTTTAGCTTTCCCAGAGCATGGTACTTTCAATGTAAAGATTTTGGAGAATTTGAGAAGACGAATAAATTCTTTAAAACCAAATCCTAGACCTATGCAGTATGAGGCGCTTGAGGAATGGGAACATGAGGCGTACAGAAGGTAGAGAGATAGGAATGGGATGAAATATAGGAATACAATGAGATGGTATTCAGAGGCTAAATGGGATGCGCAGTTGAAAAAGTGGAGGATAGATGTAATGATAGATGGATTATACCCAGTAATGGTTGCTGAGGGACAAGCTAGTGGAAAGTGCAAGGAGAAAAAGAATAATGTAGAGACTTCAGAACTAGATATACATCCATATGAAATTGATGATGAGTTATTAGATGAGATGTTATTGAAAAGACCTCCACCATATCAGGAGAGTCCGGATGAGATTACTCCAAGTGCACAATTAATTGAAATAGAAGCTCCACAGGTTACACAAGCTTCACAAGCTCCATTAGTTTTACCGTCTTCATCAGCTACACGAGTCTCACAGGAGAGAGAGATTGAAATGCTTAATAGAGCAAAAGAAGAATTGACTCAGAAAATTAGTCAGATGAGTTTAAATGCTGAAGCATTATCAGTTCCGGTAACAATTGGTCCTATAGTTCCATTGTATAGTGAGGGTCAAAATATTTCGAGAGTGCATGCATTGACAGTTCCAGTGAATAGTACTAGAGATATTAGTGGACCAGAATCAAATGAGATGAGTACGTCACTTCTTGATATTCCAGCAAATGGAAATGTGACTGAAATGCCAAAAAGAAGTGTACAGATTGATCCTAGAAAATTATTGTCAAATGTGAGAGAAACGACTTCAGTATCAGGGAGTTCAGTGGGACCTTCGCCAGAAGAGTTGGATGATTGGATTAGGGAAATGGCATCTAATAAGTCCAAACAGAGTATAGCTATAGGTAGGTTAAGAGTAGATCTGGAAGAAATGATTATTGGTACAATAAGTCCGGAGAGATTATCAGGATGATGAGTTGTTATTCTTGTGTAAGAATATTACACTGAAATCGAGAAATTTGCATGAGAAGTTGGCAGAAGCAGCACAAGAATATGGAGTGGACATTGAGAAATCAAAAGTTTTACAAGAGACATATAGATTGGATTTTAGTGACAAAGATGTAGAGAGTTTGAATGCATCTGGTAAACGATTGCAAGTAAAAGAGTTGATTAATACTTTGAAAAAATGGGGTGATTTGGATCGATGGAAAGGTAGATGTGTTGTAAGAAAGAAAGAAGAAGCGCTTGCAAGTAAGGGTGTGACTGCATCTTCTTTGCTTCCGTTAAAAGAGGCAGAACCTGCTGAATTGATATATCCAATGAGAGAAGTTCTGGGTGGTGGATATGTTCATATTCCTTGGTCAAGACAGGACATATTGTCTTACAAATCAGTTCCCGAGGTTGAGAGAAAAGCCTGTCGAGTGGTACAAACAGGTAGAGAGGTTTGTTAAGGTCTCAAAGGTCCTGTTGAAAGATTTGGATGGTTTGTTTGACATTGTAGTTCCAGCTGATTTATGGACTGAGTGCAAGATTGCAATTGACTGGCCGAAAGAGGAATATCCTAGAGATGTTAAAACTGGAGCGAATTCAGAAAAGGTGATGAAGAAATATAATCAAGTGATTACTTATTTGAAGAGTAAGATTTACCCAAAGGAAACAGATTGGGTTAAGATTGACAGGACAACACAGGAGGCAAAAGAAACAGTACATGCCTACTACGAGAGACTTTTACAGGTGTTTAAACAGTATAGTGGTTTTGAAAGCATAACTGACAAAGATATGGGACATTTTGTGTATAAGTTTGTGTTTGGATTGAAACCCGAAATTAGTAATATGATTCAGCAGCATTTGATTTGTTGGCAGAACAAAACAGTGGATGAAATATTGAGGTATGCAAAGTATTGTAGTGATGATATTGAATCTAGGCATAAGAAATTGAAAGAGAAAAATGATGTGGGCGCAAGTGAAAGCGGCACAGCAGAAAAATGGGAATTTTGTTGATTATTCTCAAACAGGTTTCCAGATGAAAGGACAGAATCAGAATTTTCAAAATGGTCAGGTATCAGGTTTGAATAGTGTAGCGAATGGTGGTGTTCAAGTGCAATTACTGGGAAAAGGTAGAGGTAGAAATAATAAAGAAGAGATGAAGAGAAAATTCCCTTGTCATGCGTGCGGCAGGTTAGGACATTGGAAGAACGAGTGTAAGTTCTTGTTAGAAAATAATGGAATGGTTCAAAATTCTAATCCACAGATGCAGAATGAAGTGGTTGTGAATCAACAACAGCTACAACAGCTACAGGTAGTTTCACCACAGGTACAACAGGTACAACAGGTACAAGTGCCTCAAGCTCCTATGCCAAATAATGTGAATGCTCAGGTACAGAGATACAGTGCGAATGCTGGATTTCACACGAGTGAACAAATTGGTAAGAAACAAAATGGACAAATGGTTTCGCAATATTGGCTGCAATGTCCTGAGAGTGATTCAGATTCAATCAATCAATCAATCACGGCATTTATAGAGCGCGCTACTCACCCGGGAGGGTCTCAAGGCGCTGGGGGAGGGGGTAAGTTACTGCTCGAACAGCCAGGTCTTGAGCTGCTTCCTGAAGGCGAGATGGTCCTGGGTTCGCCGAAGGTGAGTGGGGAGGGAGTTCCAGGTCTTGGCCGCCAGGTAGGAGAAGGATCTTCCTCCGGCGGTGGTTCTGCGGATGCGTGGTACGGTGGCGAGGCGTGGCTGGTTGATCGTACCTGGCGTGTGGGCGTGTAGAAGGACATGCGGTCGTTGAGGTACTTTGGGCCCAGGTCGTGGAGGGCCTTGTGTGCGTGGGTGAGGAGTCTGAACGTGATTCTCTTGCTGACGGGGAGCCAGTGCAGGTCTTTCAGGTGTACGGTGATGTGGCTGTGTCGGGGGATGTCCAGGATGAGTCGTGCGGAGGCGTTCTGGATGCGCTGGAGTCTCTTTTGAAGTTTGGCTGTGGTTCCGGCGTAGAGGGTGTTCCCATAGTCCAGTCGGCTGGTGACGAGTGCCTGGGTGACGGTCTTCCTGGTTTCAGTGGGGATCCATCTGAAGATCTTGCGGAGCATGCGCAGGGTGTTGAAGCATGAAGATGAGACGGCGTTGACTTGTCTGGTCATCGACAGGGAGGAGTCCAGGATGAAGCCCAGGTTGCGTGCGTGGTCCGTTGGCTTGGGTGCGGTGCCCAGGGCCGGGGGCCACCAGGAGTCGTCCCAGGCGGAGGGTGATGAGCCCAGGATGAGGACTTCCGTCTTGTCTGAGTTCAGTTTAAGGCGGCTGTTCCTCATCCAGTCGGCGACGTCTCTCATCCCGTCGTGCAGGTTGGCTCTGGCGGTGGTGGGGTCGTTGGTGAGGGAGAGGATCAGCTGGGTGTCGTCGGCGTAGGAGATGATGTTGAGGTTGTGTCGGCGTGCGATGGCTGCGAGGGGGCTCATGTAGACGTTGAAGAGGGTCGGGCTGAGTGAGGATCCTTGTGGAACGCCGCAGATGACTTCGGTGGCTTCGGATCTGAACGGGGAGAGGCGGACTCTCTGGGTTCTTCCGGCGAGGAACGAGATGATCCATTCCAGTGCTTTCTCTCGGATTCCGATGTTGCTGAGGCGCTTCACTAGGGTGCGGTGGCAGACGGTGTCGAACGCCGCGGAGAGGTCCAGGAGGATGAGGGCAGCTGTTTCCCCGTTGTCGGTTAGGGTTCTGATGTCGTCGGTGGCTGCGATAAGGGCGGTCTCGGTGCTGTGGTTGGCCCGAAACCCGGACTGCGAGGGGTCGAGGGATCCATTCGTCTCGAGGAAGGCGGCAAGCTGTCTGTTGACGGTCTTCTCGATGACTTTGGCCGGAAACGGAAGGAGCGAGATGGGGCGGTAGTTCTTGAGGTCGGTGGGGTCCGCCGTTGGTTTCTTCAGGAGGGCGGTAAGCTCGGCGTGCTTCCAGCTCTCCGGGAAGGTGGCGGTGTGGAAGGAGGAGTTGATGATGTCCCGGAGATGGGGTGCGATGGTGGCGTCGGCTTTGTTGAAGACGTGGTGTGGGCAGGGGTCGGTTGGTGATCCGGAGTGGATGGAGTTCATCGTGCGGGTGGTGTCTTCGGTGTTGATCGGGGTCCAGTTGCAGAGGGTGGTGGTGGCGGGCATTGGTTCGGCGGTAGGGTGCGTTGTTTGTGCGTCGAAGCTGTTGTGTATGTCGGTGATCTTGCGGTGGAAGAACGCGGAGAGTGAGTTGCAGAGGTCTTGCGAGGGGGTGATGTCGTTGTTTCCGGCGCTGGGGTTGGAGAACTCTTTGACGATGCTGAAAAGTTCCTTGCTGTCATGGGCGTTGTTGTCCAGTCGTTCTTTGAGTGCCGACTTCTTGGTGGCACGGATCAGCTGGTGGTGTTTGCGGGTGGCGTGCTTGAGGGCGGTCCTGTTGTCTGTGGTCTGGACGAGTCGCCAGGTTTTCTCGAGAGTGCGGCAGTTCTTCTTGGATTCCTTGAGTTCGTTGGTGAACCAAGGGGTTTTCTTGCTTCCGGGTCTGCTGGGAGGGTTTTTAGTGGTGCGAGGTCGTCGGCGCAGGCGGTCAGCCACTTGGCGAGGTTGCTGGCTGCTTCGTTTGGGTCCGTTGTGTCGGTGGGTGTGTTCTGGCTGAGGGAGGCGGTGAGCTGCTCGGCGGTGATCTTGCTCCAGCTCCGGCGGGGAGCCTGTTGCGGGTGGTGGTGGGTCGCAGTCTTTCTGAAGCTGAAGTGGACGCAGCTGTGGTCGGTCCAGTGGAGTCCGGTGGCGTGGCTGAAGGAGATGTGCTTGCTGGACGAGAAGACGGGGTCAAGCGTGTGGCCGGCGTAGTGGGTGGGCGTGTTCACCAGTTGTTTGAGTCCGAGGTTGGCGAGGTTGTCCAGCAGGGCGGTGGTGTTTCTGTCGTTGTTGTTCTCCAGGTGGAAGTTGAGGTCCCCTAGGAGGATGTAGTCGGCGGAGGGCATGGCGTGCGGGCTGATGAAGTCTGCGATGTCTTCGCTGAATAGTGTGCGTGGTCCCGGGGGTCTGTAGATGAGGGTGCCTCGGAGGGTGGTCTTGGGGTCCGTGTGTATCTGGAAGTGTAGGTGTTCGGCGGCGGTGAAGGTCTCGTCGGAGTTAGTCGAGATGCGGATGGTGTTCTTGTGTACGATGGCGATGCCTCCTCCCGTCTGGTTGACGCGGTCCCTCCGGGTGATCTTGTATCCATCCGGGATGGCTATGGCGATGTCAGGCGCTGAGGAGGCGTTCATCCAGGTTTCGGTGAGGAAGGCGATGTCCGGTGCTGTTGCGTCGAGCAGGTCCCAGAGTTCCACGGCGTGCCTGTGGACGGAGCGGGTGTTCAGCAGGATGCATTTCAGGTGGTTGCTGCTGTTGCTCGACTTGGCGGAGGTGGTGCACGTCAGGGGGCAGGTGAATCGGCAGGTTTGGCAGGTGAAGGGTCCGTGGGTGCGTCTCGGTGAGGCTCGGTAGCAGGCAGGGTTCCGGCCGGCATTGAGTGCGGTGAGTGTGGCGGCGTCGTAGGTCCGTCGAGTGGTGTTGCATCGGTGGGATCCAGGGGTTCTGGCGCTGGGCGCGGTCCAGTCGCGGACGGGCGCAGACGGGCTTGCCTTAGGCGCGCCTTCGGCGCGCCAGCGGCGCGCCCGCTGCGCACGTCCGCTGCGCGGCCGTGCAGCGGCCGCCATTTATGGGGAGGTGGGAGGGAGGAGCAGCTGGGAGGCGGGAGGCAGGGGCAGCGAATGGGCAGTCAGGGGCGGGGCCGCAGGGGACGCAGCGGCGGGAATGGCGATAGGCAGCGAGGGGCACAGAAGGAAAAACGGGGGGAGAGCAGGCAAATCACGGGTAAACAACAGTGGGGCAGCGAGGGGCACAGAAGGAAAAACGGGGGAGAGCAGGCAAATCACGGGCACAACAACAGTGGGGCAGCGAGGGGCACAGAAAGGAAAAACGGGGGAGAGCAGGCAAATCACGGGTAAACAACAGTGGGGCAGCGAGGGGCACAGAAAGGAAAAACGGGGGAGAGCAGGCAAATCACGGGCACAACAACAGTGGGGCAGCGAGGGGCACAGAAGGAAAAACGGGGGAGAGCAGGCAAATCACGGGTAAACAACAGTGGGGCAGCGAGGGGCACAGAAAGGAAAAACGGGGGGAGAGCAGGCAAATCACGGGCACAACAACAGTGGGGCAGCGAGGGGCACAGAAGGAAAAACGGGGGAGAGCAGGCAAATCACGGGCACAACAACAGTGGGGCAGCGAGGGGCACAGAAAGGAAAAACGGGGGAGAGCAGGCAAATCACGGGTAAACAACAGTGGGGCAGCGAGGGGCACAGAAAGGAAAAACGGGGGAGAGCAGGCAAATCACGGGTACAACAACAGTGGGGCAGCGAGGGGCACAGAAAGGAAAAACGGGGGGAGAGCAGGCAAATCACGGGCACAACAACAGTGGGGCAGCGAGGGGCACAGAAGGAAAAACGGGGGGAGAGCAGGCAAATCACGGGCACAACAACAGTGGGGCAGCGAGGGGCACAGAAAGGAAAAACGGGGGAGAGCAGGCAAATCACGGGTAAACAACAGTGGGGCAGCGAGGGGCACAGAAAGGAAAAACGGGGGAGAGCAGGCAAATCACGGGTAAACAACAGTGGGGCAGCGAGGGGCACAGAAGGAAAACGGGGGGAGAGCAGGCAAATCACGGGCACAACAACAGTGGGGCAGCGAGGGGCACAGAAAGGAAAAACGGGGGGAGAGCAGGCAAATCACGGGTAAACAACAGTGGGGCAGCGAGGGGCACAGAAAGGAAAAACGGGGGAGAGCAGGCAAATCACGGGCACAACAACAGTGGGGCAGCGAGGGGCACAGAAGGAAAAACGGGGGAGAGCAGGCAAATCACGGGTAAACAACAGTGGGGCAGCGAGGGGCACAGAAAGGAAAAACGGGGGGAGAGCAGGCAAATCACGGGCACAACAACAGTGGGGCAGCGAGGGGCACAGAAGGAAAAACGGGGGGAGAGCAGGCAAATCACGGGCACAACAACAGTGGGGCAGCGAGGGGCACAGAAAGGAAAAACGGGGGAGAGCAGGCAAATCACGGGTAAACAACAGTGGGGCAGCGAGGGGCACAGAAAGGAAAAAACGGGGGAGAGCAGGCAAATCACGGGTAAACAACAGTGGGGCAGCGAGGGGCACAGAAAGGAAAAACGGGGGAGAGCAGGCAAATCACGGGCACAACAACAGTGGGGCAGCGAGGGGCACAGAAGGAAAAACGGGGGGAGAGCAGGCAAATCACGGGCACAACAACAGTGGGGCAGCGAGGGGCACAGAAAGGAAAAACGGGGGGAGAGCAGGCAAATCACGGGTAAACAACAGTGGGGCAGCGAGGGGCACAGAAAGGAAAAACGGGGGGAGAGCAGGCAAATCACGGGTAAACAACAGTGGGGCAGCGAGGGGCACAGAAGGAAAAACGGGGGAGAGCAGGCAAATCACGGGCACAACAACAGTGGGGCAGCGAGGGGCACAGAAAGGAAAAACGGGGGGAGAGCAGGCAAATCACGGGTAAACAACAGTGGGGCAGCGAGGGGCACAGAAGGAAAAACGGGGGGAGAGCAGGCAAATCACGGGCACAACAACAGTGGGGCAGCGAGGGGCACAGAAAGGAAAAACGGGGGGAGAGCAGGCAAATCACGGGTAAACAACAGTGGGGCAGCGAGGGGCACAGAAGGAAAAACGGGGGAGAGCAGGCAAATCACGGGCACAACAACAGTGGGGCAGCGAGGGGCACAGAAAGGAAAAGGGGAGACAAGCAGACAAAACTGGCACCGGGGCCACAAGCGGAGGGCGATCTTACCTACAGGAGCAGCGGGCAGACAGCACAGGCGGAGCTGTGTGGTGGGGGAGCGACCTACCTGGCAAGGAACTGCCAAACCATGTCTTCCCTGGACCGGAAACAAGCATCCTGGGACCGGTTTCGGGTTCAAAACCCTCATCAGCCAGGCTATCTTGAATCCAGTGGCAAAGTGAGCAAGGGACCCACGTCTGGGCATACCCTGCCAACTTAGGGCAAACAAAGCGATACCAAAGGGGATGATGGACGGAGCGTTAGAGCAAATCAAACACTCACCCCCAGTCAACTGATCTGGGTTTAATCCATCATCATTCTTTAGCTCACTCCACCACCCCAGTTCAGACATGGCCGTATGAAAATCAGTCTGACCCTGTGCCTCATGGGAACAGTCCAGCCCGAACTGCCAAACCATGTCTTCCCTGGACCGGAAACAAGCATCCTGGGACCGGTTTCGGGTTCAAAACCCTCATCAGCCAGGCTATCTTGAATCCAGTGGCAAAGTGAGCAAGGGACCCACGTCTGGGCATACCCTGCCAACTTAGGGCGAACAAAGCGATAACAAAGGGGATGATGGACGGAGCGTTAGAGCAAATCAAACACTCACCCCCAGTCAACTGATCTGGGTTTAATCCATCATCATTCTTTAGCTCACTCCACCACCCCAGTTCAGACATGGCCGTATGCAAATCAGTCTGACCCTGTGCCTCATGGGAACAGTCCAGCCCGAACTGCCAAACCATGTCTTCCCTGGACCGGAAACAAGCATCCTGGGACCGGTTTCGGGTTCAAAACCCTCATCAGCCAGGCTATCTTGAATCCAGTGGCAAAGTGAGCAAGGGACCCACGTCTGGGCATACCCTGCCAACTTAGGGCGAACAAAGCGATACCAAAGGGGATGATGGACGGAGCGTTAGAGCAAATCAAACACTCACCCCCAGTCAACTGATCTGGGTTTAATCCATCATCATTCTTTAGCTCACTCCACCACCCCAGTTCAGACATGGCCGTATGCAAATCAGTCTGACCCTGTGCCTCATGGGAACAGTCCAGCCCGAACTGCCAAACCATGTCTTCCCTGGACCGGAAACAAGCATCCTGGGACCGGTTTCGGGTTCAAAACCCTCATCAGCCAGGTTATCTTGAATCCAGTGGCAAAGTGAGCAAGGTACCCACGTCTGGGCATACCCTGCCAACTTAGGGCGAACAAAGCGATACCAAAGGGGATGATGGACGGAGCGTTAGAGCAAATCAAACACTCACCCCCAGTCAACTGATCTGGGTTTAATCCATCATCATTCTTTAGCTCACTCCACCACCCCAGTTCAGACATGGCCGTATGCAAATCAGTCTGACCCTGTGCCTCATGGGAACAGTCCAGCCCGAACTGCCAAACCATGTCTTCCCTGGACCGGAAACAAGCATCCTGGGACCGGTTTCGGGTTCAAAACCCTCATCAGCCAGGCTATCTTGAATCCAGTGGCAAAGTGAGCAAGGGACCCACGTCTGGGCATACCCTGCCAACTTAGGGCGAACAAAGCGATACCAAAGGGGATGATGGACGGAGCGTTAGAGCAAATCAAACACTCACCCCCAGTCAACTGATCTGGGTTTAATCCATCATCATTCTTTAGCTCACTCCACCACCTCAGTTCAGACATGGCCGTATGCAAATCAGTCTGACCCTGTGCCTCATGGGAACAGTCCAGCCCGAACTGCCAAACCATGTCTTCCCTGGACCGGAAACAAGCATCCTGGGACCGGTTTCGGGTTCAAAACCCTCATCAGCCAGGCTATCTTGAATCCAGTGGCAAAGTGAGCAAGGGACCCACGTCTGGGCATACCCTGCCAACTTAGGGCGAACAAAGCGATACCAAAGGGGATGATGGACGGAGCGTTAGAGCAAATCAAACACTCACCCCCAGTCAACTGATCTGGGTTTAATCCATCATCATTCAAAGGGATCAGTGGCAGACAAATCCGAGCCGCAGGAGTGAATCACCCACCGTGCAGCATACGCACATGAGTATAAGTGCACCTCGACATTGCCAACATCCCGGTACAAACAGCAACACCTCCACAACAGAACACAGGACCCAACTGGTGCCGCAAATGTGCACAACATGGCAAATCACATCTGGCACAGCAGGAAACTGTGACATGACAATGTACAAGTTCAACCTGTAACCTGCAAATATATTTTATTCACACATGCTGTGCTTGTGGACATTTTTTATACTGTCCCATGATTGCCAGGGACGGCCACAATGTGACGTTCTCATCAGAAGAAATTGTTAATGATGGGGTTCCTACGGGCCATTCCTGCCGCAGCTGCAGTGGGATGTGGGCCACCTGCCCCATCGTCCCCATCATCGTCCGGTACTTCTGGAACTGGGATCCATGGGGCATTGGTGCGTACACAGATGTTGTGCAACACACAACATGCAACGATCATCTTGCACACGATATCCGGGCTGTACAGGAGCTTTCCACCGTGCCGTCCAGGCACCTGAAATGTGACTTCAACATGCCAAATGTGCGTTCAACGATGCCCCTGGTGCGTATGTGGGCCGCATTGTACTGCCTCCGGGCGGGTGTGTTCGGATCTCGGAGGGGTGTCATCATCCAAGGGCAGAGTGCATATCCTTGATCACCTGGGACAGTGCAGAGAGAAAAGAGTCAATACTTGGTTCGGCATGATGTGATGGCAGGCCCACTGATCCAGTGACGACTGTGCTGGCTGTGTGTGGGGTGAGTGTAAGCGAGCCCTCAGGGAGTAGCTGGTGCTGGCAACAACTCCAACAGTCATCAGGCACTCAGAAATGCAATGTCAGAACAACATGGGAGCATGACTTGAGTCGCACAGGGTTAGTGGCCCCGGATGCACAGCGGCCGACAGGGGCCTACCGCCACGGGATGCTGACCTGCGGGAGACTGGGGTAGGGTCATGAGGGCAGAGCAGGGTCTCGTATGTCTCAGAGGCGCCTTCCGCGGAGTGTCTCGGGGGAGAATGGGAGGTGTACCCCCAGGGCATGATGCAGAGGGCACATGCCAGCTGTGTCCGGCAACATGGCGGATATGAATGCCACAGACTCATGCCAGACACCAAGTCCGTACCTGCCCGTTGCTGATGACAACCCCCAGGCCACAGGCTCAGACACCAACAATGTTCCGCCGGAGGCTGACGGTCACTCACGGCGCACAGGGTTAGTGGCACCAGGTCAGTCCTTGCTACTGGTTGACCTCCTCCGTTACCGTGATCCGTGTTTCCACCAGACTGTGACACATCTCCCTCTCAGTCCTCCCCCTGCGTACACTGGCATGGACCCTGCCATTGATTAATGTTGACTCAGTTCAAGATGTGGGACATGCTGGTCTGCAGTGTAGCCCGGCTGCAGCGGTGGAGTATATCAACGAATGGGGACCCCTGGGGGCCTGTGTCATGGAGGACAGCGATGGCCTGAGGAGGCAGCCAAGGTCGGGGGCATGGGTCTTGGAGCTAGCACCGGCATGTGGTGGGCCCTCTTTGACACACGACGGTGTCGGCAGGTGAGCAGAGCGGCCTCGGAGTGCTGGGGCAGGGCAGGCCTGGTCTGGGTATCAGCGTCCTGGGGTGCAGCAGACGCACAGGCTTGCAGGCCCCGCTGCTCACGGCGTCGGCCTCGTGGCGGACTGCGAGGCGCCGCCCTGGCTGTGACGTTGGCCTTTCCAGGAGAGAACCACGCTCTGTGCCATGGGGTTTTTGTCCACACCCCTGCGCAGGCCTGGCGTACTCCGGGCCCACCCACTACACTCACGCACACAGGGGGGGACGCAGCGAGCGACATTTCCACGATCTGACCCACGGCCTGGGGTGACATGGTTGCGTACTGTTCACTATTCTCCAGTCACCAGCAGTTGATGTCTGCATGGACATATCTGTGGTTTGCATACCCATGTCTGTCCAGCACATCCACGCCTCACTTGTCGTTGTGTACATTCCCATTCACGGGTCACTTGCATCCTTTGCACATGGCTGCATTCCGCAATCTCCACACGTTCAGCTGTTGTGTGGCTGTGGTGCCATGATATATCTGTATTGTGTGCAGGGGAAGCCCAGGATCACCATGGAGCTGTGTTGTCATGTCTGGTAGGTGGGCATATTGATTGACATGTTGTATGTGGTTTGGTCACGTGTGCATTCCCACGGTTGTGCGTTGTGTGATGGTGGCTTTGAGGTGTGTGGTGTGTTGATTTGGCACTTACCAACGAGCAGTCCAGTTCCATAGATGCCATCCTGGAAGCGCTGGTTGATGATGGACTGTCGGAAGATGTAGGAATCGTGCACACTGCCTGGGTAGTTTGCGACGACATTGGTGAACATTCCCCGGTGGTCGACTATTGCCTGCACATTGATGGAATGCGTGTGCTTTCTGTTGCGGTAGTGGTGTGCAGTATCCGCAGGGGACACAAGTGGGACATGTGTACAGTCAATGGCCCCCAACACATGTGGGAAGCTAGCGAAGGCGTAGACGCCTTGCTTTGTCTCCAGCTGTTCCTGCGCAGTGTGGGGGAAGTGAAGGTACTGGGGTATGAAGCTGATGATGGCATCCAGGACAGGTGTGATGAACTTTGATAGGGCTGGCTGTGAGACTCCTCTGACTCTGGCAGTTGTTGGTTGGAAGGTACCAGAGGCCAACAGGTGCAGCACAGCCAGCAGCTTTGTCTGCGGAGGGATGTTGGTTCTCCGCTGGGTTGGGACCGTCAACCTGTGGGCGATGTGGGTCATGATGTGGATGATGGTTGTCCTTTTGAGCCTGTAGTGGGCGATGACTTCCTCGGGCGTTAGGTCTGTGAGACTGGTGCATTTTCGGTAGGTCCGCTGTCTTACTCTGCGCTGCCTCTGTGGTGGTCCGGGGGGGGGTGCGGGTCCGGGTCCTGGGGGTGGTGGCTGTGGGTGTTGTGGCCCTGTTGGGGCTCCGAGCTGCATGATGAGTAGCTCCATGGCGTCGGTTGTTCTTCAGGTGTGGCTGTGTGCGGGGCTCCGTTGCCTACTGCAGGTAGTCGTCCCGCTTTACACCAGCATGAGGCAGGTGTTAAATACCTGCTGCTACCGTGGCTTATCGCGTGGTTTTGACTCGCATCGCAGATCTGGCAGTTCGTTGTGAAAGTGGTGTTGTGGTGTTTTCGTGTGTTTTTGCACGGGAACGCCTACTCTGCATCTCATTAGGGTTAGTTGGTGGTGTCCCCGTGGAGATAAGTTTTGGGGCAGTTATTGCGGGAATACTGGCGATGTCTGCAGTTTGCACACGCTTGTGAATGGGGTGTTAAATCTGTCTCCACTTTTGATGCGTTAAGGTGGAGATAAATCGGTGGTAGGTCTTTTGGAATATGCCCCTTAGTGAGTGAAGAGACACAGTGACACATGATGCCAGCTATAATTTTTGGGTGAATTCTGCAGGTCGGAGCTCGTTGACTCTGAAGAATGGCCCAGATGTTAAGACATTATGTTTATTGCCAGCAAAGTGGCAGTTGCATATCTCACCGAGCTTATGTTGTTTTGGCTTGTCTATTTGTGTCATTTACTGGAGTGCAGGATTGCGCTAATAAGTGATCTGGAGGCAACCTGAGACAGCCTCATGCAGAGCTATCATTCCGATTTTGTTCAGTTGGGAGAGTTGTCGCTTTCCAGAGTTTTGGGATTCTGTGGATGCAGTGTTCGGGTGAGAATTCGCTCACTGGAGGAAAAGACATTGCATTACCTGTTATGGTTGAGTTTATGCGATGTCATGCTATTTTAATGCAGATGTTTGTAGCAATGTATTAGTGTGATATGCTATGTTTTAATTGCAGCAAGGGTTGGGGGGTATCTGTGTTACGCCCTGGTTTTGTGTCCACCCTTCCTAAGGGTAAGGGGTTAGGGGTGTAGGGGCAGGTTGTAAGCCCAAGGTTGTCCACCCTTCATAAGGGTTAAGGATGTGGGGGCAGTGTTTAAGCCCAATGTTTAAGGGGTACGTTGTTACACCTCAATGCAGTAAAAGGGTAGGTGAAACCCTGGTCCTGTTTAAATGAATGGTGTTGGGGGTACGTGTCACACCCCAATGCAGTAGAGTGTGGAAGAAGCCCTGGTCTTGTTTCAGTGTTGTGTTATGGAGGATAATGGGCTGGTCCTGTTAGAGTGTAAGTGATGTGGAGGGGAATGAGTAGTTGGTGTTCCCTGTTAAACGAGCAGAGAAGTTCTGGGATATCTGTACACTTGTATTGTAAATCTGGGGGACTTATTGAATGCCTGTGTTTCTACCATCTTACATCCCATTGGAGCATTGAAGTTATGCAGAGATTGTTTTGTTTGACCTTTTCTGTTTATTTCGGTGTGGTGGTATGTAAAGTTTTGTTGGACATTTTGTGGGGGTGTTTTGCCGTCTTTCGTCCTGCTTACTTTTTTATTGTTTTCATAAAGGGGAGATGTGTTGTTGCCTAATGCTAACTGATGCATTCTCTCCACAGTCTTAATGTTCCCTGCTGCTCGGCCAGTGAGTGAGGTCATTGTATGGTTGGAATATTGAGAGTGTTTGTGCTTGGAAGAGTGGACAGTTGGAGTGAGAAGGGCTGAGCAGAAGGATGCTGCTCCTGGTGGGGCTTTATCTGTAACCTACAACTAAGCTAATACACCTAAACCTGTATAACCTAAGAGTATCTATCTTTAATTGTAACAGAATGTTTGTCAGACTGAGCAAAGGCCAGCTTGACAAACACTCACCATTTCATGGTTAGGCAGCAAGGCACTTTACAATCACTAATGTGCAGGTAGGTGCCTGGCAGCGTCAGCAAAAGTTTTGTCGGACTGAAGATTTCACAGCCCTGAGGGCAGTGGTCTCATCAACATGGCAAAGTACTGCGAGGTCCTCCCCATCATGAAGAGGGAGAAAGTGGGCCAGGGCTCACTGTCTATCAATGATGTCTTGTCACAGAGTGAGGTGAGGTCAGCAATTCTCACTGACCCCACCATACTCTGTAACGAGTTAGGGAAGGTCCTTCTCCCATTGGCTGATCCATGACGAGATCAGCCAATGAGAAGAGGTGAAGGGAGACCTTCATAGGACCCTTCCCTCCTGAAGCCCCCAGAAACCACCATGGCCTTTCTGCTTCTCTCTCCCACCACCTGTTGTCACCACCATGGCCTGGTAATTGTTTGTCGAATGTTGGATGCATGTATGTGTGTAAGAATGTTTGTGTATCAGCGAGTGCATGCTGTGAATGGGTGTGTGCGTATGTATGTGTTTCTGAATGTTGGGTGTATGTGTGCATGCTTTTGAATTAATGGGTGTGAGTGAATGTACAAGTGAAAGAGTATTAGTACATGTGTGCTTTTGTGAGTGGATGGGTGAAAAAGGGTGCACGTGTGTCCCCGCCCCACTACACATCCACACTATGGGCCACCGCTGATTAAAGTGGCGGAGCCCGAGAATGAAAGAAAAGAACACCTTGGAAAAGTAAGAACAGTAGCTATAAAGGCAGTGTTATATACACTAAATGGTAAAAACAAACATAATTATTGTTGGCAAATCATATTGGAACAAAGACTAGTGATCTGCAATAGTCGATATTACTTAAAGAGTTCATCCTAAAGAGCCCTCCATCGCCTTGTCATCTCATATTTATGATCCTAATCACTCCTTTGTTGCTCTCTACAGGCACTAAACAAAGACCTAGATTACATGGCGCTGCGGGCATTTTAGTTCCCTTTGGAACTGCTAATCACTTAAGTGAACCGCACGCCCGTGAATGCCTAATACCTCAACAGCAGACCGGTCCCTTGACGGTAGAGGCGGGCTTGTTCTGCAAGGGTACATTTGAGAGCAGGAGCTTTGCACTGGCTACTTGATTACATTACTGTGATGAACAAGGAGCGAAGGTAAATGAGTGTAGTGTTAGAATATCAACCGAATTGCTTAAAAATATAAGGCGGGCTATCTGTCTCTTCCAACTGACATCTAATCCTCTAGACCAGAAGTCTTCAAACTGGGGGATGGGTCCCCCCTGGGGAGGGGGCCTTAAGTGATCTTAGGAGGGGGGTGGGGCGCCAGTTTCTGGCCACAAAAAGCATCTTGCTTTGTTCTAAGCGTTAAAAAATGAGTAGCAGTAAGCCACTTAGTAATGGGCCATCACTAACAACTTTTGTCATTTATATCCTGACTGAGAGTAAGTGTAAAAAGGGGTAGCAGAACTTAACTGCAATGTTTAAATATGTTTAGACATATTTAAACATTGCCAATTTAGCAGAATATTTGTGAAAAAATTGAGGGTGGGGCCCGAGGATTTTTTTCTTTTTTTTTGCAGGGGGGGCGCAGCATTAAGAAGTTTTAAGACCACTGCTCTAGACCATAGTCTGGTCCAGCCCCCTTCCCTGAAGCAGGGGTGTTGCTTCTATTGGTGCAGCAGGTGCAGTGGCACTCGGGCCCAGAGGCCTGAGGGACCCACAGGCCTGAGGGACCCACTGAATCCTGATTATTGCTGTCTTTTATAATTGAAACAGCACTCAAGGAGCCCATTTCCTTCCTTCCTTGTATTAAGCCCATGACACACTGGCTACGCTACGGCTACGCTACTGCCCCGCAGACCATCAACACGTTAGCCGCACACAGTTTGCATGGCTGCTATTTAATCCGACGGCGTGGGAACATATGCCAGCAGCAAGATATTTTTTGGGTGCTAATAATGCATCACCGTTCCCAACCTTCTTTCCTGTTTTTAATCTTATTTTGACTTGCTTCTTTTTCTCACACTTGTGGTCTAAGGAGACATTACATCTAGGTCAGAATTAACAATGTTTCTTTCTCGTAGGTGTACTAGAGAAAACAAGTGACCGAATGAACAGATTTGTATAGAGCAACATAGTTTTGACAGGTAAGAGATATGAGACAAAGGTAAATTAAGTGAATTGCCCAAGATCACACAATTTTGGTCAGGTAGGGAAGCCATGATAAGAACCGAAGACTCATAATTCCAGCTTTGACAATATAGTATCTAGACCATATCTAAGCAACAGAAAACAAATTAGACTCAAAATTAATATTACTTTAAAATCATTATTCATAGAGAGCATCACAAGCCCCATTTCATTTTAATTTTTTTTTTAATTGCACACCGCTTTGGTAAATACTTTTTTTGCACAGGTATAGTATTGTACGTTAGATCATACATGGTATCACTTAAGACAATGCAAATGAGGTCATTGCTGTACCAAGAAAACAACTTAGCATAGACTGCAAGTGTGCAAATACTTTTTGTTTGTTTCTGGTGTCTGACAACAGTTACACCGAAAAGCACAATTCATTCTAAGCAAGAACACACTGTTCAACTACAGAACAATGAGTTGATGCTGGTCACAGGTGAGTGGTGTGCTGCTCTGCGCAGTCAAACGTGCACGGTACTGTAGAAAAGGATTTCAGTTTGTCATGCGTCAGAAGTGTGGGGATGAAGAAGCCGGCATTCCCAGGCGGAGGCGCAGTATTGGTGCTATGGGCCACCATATTACAAGCATGGGCCACTGGCCCACTGTTGAGTAGATGAAACATCTATAATTGAGGTGAGATAGGCCCCTCACAGCTCAGAGCCCTGGTACCACTGCACCTGCTGCACCATTGATTTCTGCACCCCTTTTCTGAGTTACATCTAATAATATTTGGTGCTTCCCCTCATTGGATGCGTTAGCCTGTGTGTAGCGGCAAAAAGAAAGAAAAAAGCCCCAAACAACACTAATTTCTCACAAAGTATTAATTATGCAATAAGGCTTCAAATGAGTGTGTTTGCATGATCAAAAGTGGTGTGTGTCAACGTCATCTAAAATCTGCGTATATGTCAGTGCGTTTTAAGGTTGGTTGAGGCCTTTCATAAAATAAAGCAATGTGTTTTCAGTTTTCCTTTTGCATGCAGGATGCAGGAGTGATCCAGATTTGTGGTGAGATGTTGCTCCAGATCCTTGGTGCTGGCGCATAGATTGTGAAGGCCTGTTTCTCAGACGTAGGGGCATATTATCAATGCCTGGCGATAACTATCGCCAACGCCAGTTAGCGGGAGTTTTGTTATCGCCGTCTATCCCTGAAATTTATCGCCTTGTTAGCGACGTATTACCAACACGTCGATAACAGGCGATAGTTTCAGGGAACGGCGGTGAAAACTCCCGCTAACTTCTGCGCGATGGCGATAGTGATTTAGGCAGTAGCGGGCGATACCTAGCGATCGCCGCATTAGCGGCAGGAAAAGTCCTGCTAAAGCGGAGATAATGGGCTTGATAATATGCCCCGTAGTCTTTTAAATCTGATTCAACAACTCAGCTATATGCAAGATGTATTGTTGCCAATTCTTTAAAATAAACATAGGGTGGTTTTTGGATCCACACAGAAGAGTGCTTCTCTCTTACCACGTGCTGTTGGCAGTTTAGTATATCATTCCACCAGTGGCGTAACGAAAGTTTAAGGGGCCCCCCTGCAATGTACACGGAGGGGCCCCCACTCCGGATTTAATCCGGAGCGCTGTGGCCTGAGTACTGTGCTGAGGGGGCCCCCTGCAGATCGGGGGCCCCCGCACTGCGGGGGATGCGGGGGCCTGTGTTACGCCCCTGCATTCCACATTCTAGGAAGTGCTGTAACTGGAATGCATGATGGACTATTGTACATCTAATAACCACACTCAATCATTACAGTGTCACATTCAGTTCATTATCTCCCCTGTGCGTTCTATAGAGAAAGCAAACTTTTTTCATTACTCCACCACGCCCCACAGCTTTAGCAAAGTCAATAGGTCTGGCTTTAAAAAGCTAAACAGCATTTGTACATGCAACATATGGAAACAGCATTTCTGCAGGAGTGGCTGCTACCAAATGGGGATGGCGGGGCGGGGGGAATTAAGAAAAAAAATACTTACCTCGGAACGGCCAGCCGCCACCTCTCCCTATCCTCTTCATCTTCCTTTTTCCTGTCCCCAGTCCTGGCAGCAGGAAGCACCCGGGCCCCCTGGCTCTACTAAGCCAACCACAGTGCTGCAATGCAGCATTGTGTGTGGTCTGAGCGCCGTGGTTCGGTGCTCAGATGGGGACAGGGAGCCAGTGCATGTTCCCCACCAGGCTGTGCATTACAGCCTGGTGGGGAACATGCAAAGTGCGCATGAACTATTTGGCCGGCCCAAGAGGAGTGCAAACCACTCCTCCCCTGCTCTGGCCAGCCCCGCCCCACGTTGAACAAGGCCACTGACTGCAATAGGAAACATAAAATGATAATAGCAATACGTTATTTTCATTTTATTTGTTCGTTTTGATCATTTAGCGGGAGAGCCGCCACTACTTTTCTGCTTCCCTGTGGTGATATGTGTTAGCACGTGAAAGCCAGCCCTACTGGCTTTGCAAATGCCTGGACCTTTTGATATTACAAAATTATATACAATATACTTACACCTATTGGCTTTTAGCGGGCCCTCTTAATCCATTAGTTTGTTGTCATTCACATATTTCTTCTACCCACAACAGCATAAAGCACAGGGCATTGGGTGAGCTCACATAGGCCATCCGCTGTGAGTGATGGCATTCTGTTGTTTCACAAGGGCCACATCTGCACACAAAGCAGTTCCCTTCAGTGCCAGGAACTACAACAATATATGTTTTGATCACCCAAAAAAGGATTAGCTTTTAGCCAATATTCATTCTTTAAGTTGGTGAGGGCCCTGCAGATCACTGAATAATAACGTTTTACAAAAACCATGGCAAAGCAAGCAATGGAAAATCTAAAAGTCTTGTAGCCAACACCAGACTTTGTGGCTTTGCTAATGTCTGTTCTCTAGTCCAAAAGCTTATGTGCTGCCATGTAGAACTATTAGACATATAGGGCCTCATTACGATGGCGGTCGGTCAGACCGCCGACCGCCATTGTTTCGGGCAGAAACCATCCGACAATGAGTCTGCGGTCCCGCCCGCCCTTTTAGGATACGACCGCCGTGCAGGCAGTTGCAAAATGTTTTTTTCTAGCGCAGCTTTTGCTGCGGTCCAGGAAAAGGGCCTCAGCACAAGCCGGACTAGAAAAAGGTACTTTGTGCTCATTCATGGACCGTGGGGGGGCACTACATGTGCTCCCCCAGTCCACTTAGCAGTGGCACACGGGTGACAGAGGCCCTGCTTGGGACCCCCAAAGTCCCTTTCCGTCTGCCTATTCATGGTGGTGGGACCGCCATGAACACGCAGTCGGAAAGGGATATCTTAAACCCTACGGTGGTGCCTGTGCAGGTACTGCCTCAATAGGGGTTAGAAATCGGACCGCCATCCCGGCATTAATCACTCCGACTGCCTGCATCGTAATGCGGTGGCCGGACCGATGCCCTGGATGTTGGTGGGACCTCCACTGACGGCCTGTCGGTGGTGGTCCGCCCGACATCATAATGAGGGCCTTAATGTAACTGACTCACTGGAAGTTTAACTAAGATATTGTGTAAAGCTGTGCGTTAAGCAGGAGACAAAGCAATCAAGCAAATATCAGGGCTACTGGAATTATGAGATTTTGTGGTCACTGCATTTTTTGCATAATTATGGATGAAATAAATTTGCCACATAATCCATTTAATCTGAACATTTTACAAAAAAAAATGTTTCTAGCTTAAACGGATCAAAAGTTGATGAAACACAGTAACATGTTGCTGAGCAGCTGAAGGCCCTTTGCAAAGTTCACTAGTCACCTTTCTGTTGCGTATTGCTGTATTTTGTTGTCATATTAGTATTAATGAGTTTAAACCTTTGTCTAGATAGTGTTAAGTTAAAGTGTAAAAATGACGAATGAAGTAATATTATCACAAAATATGCCATGTTATGCTGGATTATCTAGTCAAAGCTGCGATAATGTGTTGGTCTGCCGCATCCGCAGTTCCAGTGGTCCTGGTCAACATGTACAGCAACACCAACACGAGTGAGTAAACCGTCTTTGGTCTTTGGTGTTGTATTACAGTGCTGTAAGGTGCAAAGATGGCGAAGAAGACTTACATATTGGTGTTGTTTTACTTAAGCTCAGGGCTTTAAGTGGGCCGGGTCTCACCGGTGCTGAGCACCGACAGTTTTTTAAAGGGGTCCTCGAAACGGGTCTCAATCGGGCTCTGTTTTGTGCCTTGTCACAGGCGGTCCGTTTTTTTCCGGACTGCAGTGACAGCAGGCACATCGATGTGCGCGTGCTCACACTGCTCATTTCTCACTAGTGGAGATGTTACGGCATGACGTCATGCCAGGTAAGCATTGTAGGGGAAGGGAAATCCTTTAGAGAGAGTAATTTTCTCTCTGGATTTCCCTTCTCTTTTTGAAACTCGGGAGCAGCAACATTGTCGTGGTGTCACCAGGGCTTTAAGTGGAAGCTTTTTCAATATATATACAACCCATAGTTGCTGCTTATTTATCTTATGCAACTAACAACCATTGACAATGCCAATAGTCCTGACTTGTTGTAGGTATGATGTTACTTGTTGCATCATATATCTAGATGCAATGACAGAAACAGCAAAATACAAGTCGGGCGGCACACTATGCTTAACACAGATTTTTAGCTTATGTGTTTTAAGCCTCGCCCTTAATTACATTGGCCACGCCCCTTTGAGAGACCCCCCAGTTTTTTCATTCCACTTAAAGCCCTGCTTAAGCTCCAGTTCTTGGTTCGCTTTTCAGCATTTTAGTTTGAATGCAGCTGATCTGAATGGAAAGTGAAGAGTGGGTAGCAAGAGCTCATTGAACACTTACGCAGGCAAGGAAAGTAAGACTCCATTCACATGTTATTTTAGTTTTTTTTTCTAAAACAGCCACTAATTGGGGTGACTTGGGACCCTCACGCTCCTGTGTTCAGGTGCTGCTGCACCTGCTGTACTCTTGATAGCTTTTCCCACTTGAAAGTGAATCAAAGAGCAAACACATTTGTCCGGAGCCCGGACGAATTGTCGTTCCGCAGGAGAGCGGAGCAGCAGGCCAGCAGCATTGATACAGGAAGGAGACGGCCTATTTGATATCAGTACAGTGTGAAGTCAAGCAGAGAGCCTGGCCGAAGAGAAATGTTACACTGAGAAGACCAAACTGACGGAATACACAGTCTGCAGCTGGGAAAATAGTGACGCAAATAATATGACTGTCAGACTCATGAGAAAAAAAGAAACGGAGATAAACAGTGGGAATCTCGGCTTCACTAGGCCAAATCCTGTCATCATTTTGTTTTCTTTACTTGAAAATGGCAGTGGGAAAGGAAAGCCGTTTGGATGAGTGGGAAAGGGGTACATGAAGTATATTTTGCCGGTGTTTGTTATTTTTTTTTCACGCTGTGCGTTAGTGTAAATGAATTAAGGCTCGAATTGAGACCTTGGTAAAGGGAGGCGGAGGTCTCCATCTGCCAAGTCAGCACAAGCCCCTGGGTCACGCTTTTGGCAATGGGGCAAAAAGGGATGATATCAGGGCACAAATCCTAAAAAAGAAGTGGGGGGACTATCCTAGTTGGACAGTATCCAAGTGACATCACGGCACATGGCATCATGACGCGTAACATCGCACGTGTCATCACAACCCATGACTTAACAGGAAGTGGCATCACAAGAAGTGACATCAGATCTTAAGCCCTCACATATATGTTCAACAGGTCTATCGTGAGTACGTTTAAGCGCATTTCAAGTATACATGCAAACCCTCTTGATTTAGGCAGAAGATTCACACTTTTGTAAGTTACACATAAAACAATATTGCCTTTTGTCAAAGTAAAGCTTCCTTTACCCAAGGATTGAACAAACTAACTCTACCGCCAGCGTACCCAACCAGGCGTAATATTCCATATGCAGCACATTTGCATGTAGATGTGATTGCTTTAGCTGCCTGCGCTCCCCAGAGGTGAGAATGCTCTCCAATGCAAAGTATTCTTATTCAACCCTTCCTACCACTTAATGTGTCTGTGGTGGGCACTGTCAATCATTTTAGGAGCTTGGGTCTAATTTGTCACCAACAGACCATGAACCAAAGCAAGAGAGAAAGACAGAAAGGGAAAAAAGTAGAGAGATAAGAAAACAATGACGAAGGCAGAAAAGGGGATGAAAAAACAACCTGCAAGAATAAGCAATTTTAGGCTAGTGAAAGAAAAAGGTTATGGCAACCTTGGCATTCAGCAATAGGACCCCATGAAAAAGTTTGGGCTCTGCGTTTATGTTTTTACAATTTACACACTGCCCCCACCACAAATCTCACCTCCACATTTAGCAGCAGACATCTCTCATGTTCTTATTGTTGGCATAACTATATCTAAACCACCCTCACATTTACCTTCATAACCTGACAGCTCACCCTGGAATCCGTACCACCAGAATTCACACACAAAGAATGGACCATAAATTGCAAAGTAAGAGGTATCAGCTCGCCATCAAAATAAGCGTAAGCTTCACAGTATCCAAGGATAAAAAGGAAATGGTGACAAAGGTAACTCACAAGAAGAAGGCACATGCAATTCCAGTCCTAACTAGCACTTTCAAGAAAATATTGGCCTTCCGAAGGAAATATTACTAGTTTGCATAGAAATACTACCTAAGAGGATAGATATAGGAACATTGGAGAGACACCGCAAGCTATCGCCAGTAATCATAATCTGCACTAGACTATGCTCGCTAATAAGACCTCTGCATATTCTAGAAATGTTACACTGCCAACATGGTGCACCAGAGACGGCCTACTTGACCTACTTGTTTACAGAAACACTGACCTGTGGGCTCACTTATTCACTGTAACTTCATCCTGAATGAGCCAGCTCTAGGCAAGCACACATGATCTTTCATTTCATAGATAACATAACTCTGTATTACATCAGTCTCCCAGACCTAAGAGCATCATAGCAACTAAGCTAACCTTTGGTATTGTGTTTTAATACAGTATATTGCAAACTTTGCAACATCACTGCAGTAGGTGTGAGAAGGGCAAAAAACAAGATCACCCATACCTCGTCAGGGTAACAACTTGGCAAAATCTAACACAGCCATATCCAGCGCTCTCGAATTTCCAGAGTTACAAAAATGCAACTTGTCTTCCTTTCAATGAAAACAGCTCTTCAACATTTAGTGATTGGACTGATAAATAAAGCACACAATTTCAAACATTTGGAAATCATTTTTTGTTGTGATGTGACTGAAATATTTGTGTCATGGAGGAGCAAGCAGGATTGTGCAAGGCAGTCCTTATTTGAAGTGAAAATTGCACAGTTGTGGCATCTGCCTGCCACCCACACTTCAACCTAATTTGCCAAGAATTAAAGACAAAGCATTAACCTTCAATTTGAAATAGGAGAAATAAAGAAATATCCATCTAATGATTGAAATTATCAATGTGAAAGCAGAAAAGCTGGGATGAATCTCGGCTTCCTAGCTTGACCAAATTCTGTGATTCTAGGAAAATCTCTCTCTTGTGTTTGATTTAATAGGCTGTAATGTTGCACCATCTATAATAAGAATCTAGGATACGGGGAAAGGAGGAACCAAATAGGTTTATGGCTGGTAAGAGGCCTTTGATGAAAGTTTGACTACAAGGCCCACCTGCCTCCTTACTTCATGGAGCTCTAAATCGAACACTACTAAAGAAATGCGAACATAGCGACCGAATGAGTCCGTATGTATGGCATGTGTGGGTATGGTGAATGGAAATTTCACAATTGAATGCACACAAATAGGATACTAACGGAATCTTTGTGAGGTCCTGATGAAAGCCAACTAGTCCAGTGAGGCACTGGTGTGATGGCTGAAACATGCTGACCCAGAATTACAGAGGATACTAATTCCCTTAGTGCATCCCCAACTATTTTTTACTCCATCAGGGTGCCCTTTGAAAATAAAATTAACCCTCAGAACACCCTAGACTATTTTAAATGTAGGATTCCATCAAATAACCAAAGAGCTACCTTGGTTACCAAGGTTGAGCCCGCCCAGATACATTAGGTATCTAGATGAGGACTCTATGATTAAGCATGCCACTTGGAATTCCAGTGGGTGAGAGCCCTTTCAATACCATAGGGTGATCCCCTTGGGCTGGTATGCAGAGATAGGCTAAGTACGGTAGGGGTTCCTTCCTGCTGTTTTTCTATGGTTAGGTGTTTGGGAAGATGTGTAAACCCTGAATCGCTTCTCGCTCACTCATTCTTGGGATATAGTAATAAGAATCTAAGCCACATATATAATGCATTTGACACTGGACTTTCGTGTGGCTTCTGCCTGCCAGTCACACTCTAACCTCATGCACCAAGAATTAAAGACAAAACATTGACCTTTGATGTGAAATAGGAGAAATAAAGAGATGTCTATTTAGTGGCTGAATTGCACAAAGTGATTGCAGAAAGCCTGTGTGCTGTCCATGACCTCTGTATGCCAGATGAGGGCTGCGGTGATGATTGAGGGCTGTCGTCCGGTTGCCATGCTTCATCGAGAACAGGGTCATTGCACTGTGCAATGCTGTGACCTGAAGGGGCAGTTTTCCTGTGTGCGCTGTCACAAACCTCGTATGCCAAGAGGAAGGCTATGGTGAAGTGAGAGGGCTGTCGCCCTGGAGCAGCATGCAACTTTGAAGGAGAAGCAAGCCTTTATTCATGGAGGAAAAACAATGATTAAACTATCCAACAATACTTGAGGACCCAAGACCTGTTTCCGGATTCAGGGAGGCTTACCACATATGCAGAGGAGCGTGTGGATGCCTGCCGCCTCTACCGTAGAATCCAGTGTTCTGCTCACCCCTGGGACTCAGACATGTGACAGGGCACCCCGACCCTCCACTCCAGCGAGAGAGGGTAAGACTGAATACTGGGCTTGCTCTGACTGGCACACTACAGCACGAGGCACTTTGACTTTCTCAAACCCATCATGGAACTTCTAAGACTTGAACTTTCTAGAGGGTCCGAGCTGGAATGCCACCTCACATAAATTGGAAATTACCTCGATCCTTTTACAGGGAAGTGGAACTCAAGAGCTGATCCAAGGAAAGCTAGTGTGCCTGCCTTTAGAAAACTGTGTATATTATTTGCACACAAAATACATGGGTGGATGTACAGGAACGCCAATGCACCACCCATGTAAAACCTACCTGATGCACGGTAATGCAAGGCAGCTCAATGGGCTGCCTTGCGTATTTTTTTTCCCAAAGTCACGCAAAAACTATCTTATGAGGCTGTTTCCTCTTTGTATGTGTGCTGCACAATGCAGCATACATGCAAAGAGGAAATAACGAGGAGAAATGGATATATTTCTCCTTGTTAAGCCAGCCTCAGCAGACTCACCAGTTTGTTGCAAACCTATGTTTACAAGTCTTTGTCAATATAGTTTTGCGTCAAAATACATCAATGGATGCACAGGAATGCCCTAGCACCACCCATGTAATGCCAACCTAAAGTAAGGTAACACAAAGCAGAGCAATATGCTGCCTTGTGTTCGTTTAATTTTTGTCTGTTTTTTGTTTTTTTACAATCTCACACAAATGGGATTTGTGTGGTACTGTAAATCCCAAAATAGATTTTGCGTCAGCGTTGTTGCCAGAAAAGTAACTCAACCCTAACGCAAAATCTGGGCCTCAACTTATACATTTATTTTTTTAAAACTCTGCCACAAAGAAAGTGGCAACGACGGGAAAACTGACAGTAAATCTGTTCTGCTTAATTGCTTGCAAAGATTGTATTTTAAAATATCTTATGGGGTTAAGGCACCTGCTGCAGAGCAGTGGCCGAACAAAGGCCCCCGCAGCCACCACGGTGCGGGGGCTCCGAGCTCCAGGGGACTCCCTCAGCACAGTACCCTGGCGTGACAGCAACTGACTGAGACTGGAGGGGGGCCCTCGAAGTAGTTTGCAAGGGGGGCCCCTCAAGTTTTGTTATGCTAGTGCTGCAGAGATCTATATTCACAGTAAATCTGAGTGAACATAATGGTAAGATAACTCTGGAGGTTAATGCACTTGCTGGAAAGATCAATGTTTTGTCTAGCCTCAGTTTGGACTCAAAGTAGCAAAGAGGGTTAATGTGTGTCCTGCAAAGCACATCATGTAACATGCAAATGACTGGTTATATTTTATGTAGATAGGTAAGTGGGTTACTGCTTTGAACACAGAGATCTTTATTTTACTTTCTGTTGCATTGTAATCCTTCTAATACAGCACAGTGAGCTATGGAAGATATGTGACTTCTACACCTTGTAATCCCCCACTGTTTTTATGTCACAGATCCTGTAAATAGATTTACAAACGTATATGATTTATTGTATATGCAATATGTACATGTGATGTAAAGCGCTCTGACACCCTGCATTGGGATGAGTGGTGATATACAAGAAAAAATAGTGGTATTTAAATTATTTCAATGCCTCCTCAGGGGTAGTAAGCGCTAATTGTGCAATTTATTTTGTGCAAATACTGGGAAAGACCAACACATCTGACATTCTTACAGTGCATGCATATCTCGTAAACAGGAACTGAACAAAGTGAAAAGCTACCTTGCTTAAGTATGAGTGAAGTGATAATAAGGTGTGAACCTTTGTTTCACCTCTGCATTTGCATCTAGGTGTGAGGTTCCTGATAGCTCCCAGGCAGGAGACTCGAACAAAGGGAGGCCTGATGACCCCTCAAATTTGGCCTTTGTTATGGGCCCAGCTGTAGTCTGAAACAATAAAGCCCCCTCCCCGCACGCACGTTGTTGCGGATCGAACGCAAACAAGGTGCAGGTGCTGCTGAATGTGTCCCAGTGTTTGAAAATGACACGGGGACGATTTCAGCACATTTTTGAGTGGGGCCAAACTTCTTGGCAGGGTGGACGGTGTCCACCCTGTGAAAATAGTGGGTGGACACCATCCAGCCACGTGTAGCCCCGACTTGTGCCCTGGATTATATCATTCAGCTGGTGGAATCCCTCAGTTGCCGGTGAACACCGAACGTCTGCCATGTTGGAATGGGGTCTTGGTGCTTGCTTACCAGTACGAACATGGATAGACGGTGTGGCAGAATGGTTGTAGGATGGCGGTGGGGATCTCCATCTCTGAGCTTCTGGTGGCTCCCCTCCTTCTACCAGAAGGTTAAGAAGTCACCAGTGTCCGTCCCCCCGTCCCAACCCGGCCCAGTACACGTGTGGCTGACAAGCGGGCAAAATGGGAAGTCTCTAGTCCCACGAGAGGGGGCCTGAATCTCATTCCCTCTGTAACATGGGACATTTTAGTAATTCCTATGATTACCTTCCCATAGTGTGCAATGATCCCATGCCAGAAAGGCAGTCTATAAAAACAATGACAAACAAACAAAACTTGAAGTTTCTATGCCCATTTGGTGACAGGCACAAGACCCGCGCTGGACTCTGCCCCCCATCTTGCAGTCCTCAACTCTGACCCCAGGCCTTCTGCACTCAGTGCTGTCACCTGCGAGCTTCTCTGGTACTGCTTAACTCCTGACCGTGCTGGGCCGCAGGCTGACAAGGTATCCTGCTACAGGGTGATCCACTCACAGAATATCATTACACAGGAGACTATCAATAGATATGGGCATTTAAGGCTTTAACTACTATTTGGGGAATCCTACAAAGTCAGTAAGCTTTGCCGACCTTTGCCAATGGTAACGTTTCCTGACTTCAACCACCTACGCAGTCATAGTAAACACTTCACCCGCCCATACAAAAGAACTTTTACATTGATGTGAGGGTTCAGTTATGGTGACTTGGAAAAGGTATGGTTGGATAAGGATGGGATGGTCTGGCTGCAAGTGACACTAATGTTGTGTGTGGTATGTTGGCATCTGTCAGCCCCCTTTATTCATTGGTCTGTTCAAGTGTCATTCACAATTTGCTTCGGCCAGCCCCAGATTACAGCATGTGGCGGTGGGCCAACCCACTGCTGCCGTTAGCTGTCTTCACTGTGAGTAACGGTATTTTGCCTTTACACACGACCATCTGCCTAAACAGAAGTGCACTTCAGTGTCAGAGCTGGTAGGCCAATCTCTGCTCTCATTTCTGCTTTATTTTAATGTTTTATTTATTTTTACAATGGTCATTCTTTAAAACTTTTTATCAAATATATGCATGCCACCTGTAGACTTAGGAATTTTACTTTTGATTATTTTACTCTTTTGATGGCTATTGAATATGTTAAACTACATTTAAAAAAAATAACAATGAAGGTCTATCAAGGCTAGACCAACTGGTTTTGCCAGTGCTAAGGAGCAGGGCCTGCTTTGCTGCTTAAAATGGTATCAGTCTCTTCCAGCTACTTCTGGCCTAGTTGGTAATTTGCTCTTACCTGACCATCAATCGCTTGCAAGCCTCCTAAAGGTTGCTTGCATCAGCCAGTCCTTTCCAAGGGCCGGATGGGTACACGGCAGAGATGCACATATGCATACTGGCACTGGATTTATACTGTTGCATGTGAGCATTTTAATAAAGAATGGTCCTCAAATGAGTGAGCCTTAGCCATATGGCAATCCAGCTTGCCAATCTGTGCAATGGCCCAATAGGCGCTAACAGTTGGCAGCTGGATGTACATTCAAAAACTCTTATGGGGCGATGTCACAAATGCCAAGGCAGGGTAGGACAGTGAATGTGGGTGCAGACCCACTCAGCTCTCTAAATTTGCCAACCATTAGCATGATCTTAAATTGAAGGCTCTCATGGCACCCACGTCTGTCCACCCACAGTCGGTACTGGGGATGTCTAGAACAGCAAATTATTGTCTGACATCCAAACCCACCGACACTACAGCAAATAAATGTTTACTACGTGCTATTGCAGGTTAAAATGACCCCAAAATATGATATTTAAGGAACCCCAGGAGCGATCCGTAGACCTAATGCAACCAGTGGTATCATATTTTAAAGCACGCAACATGTTAAAGCGCAAAATATTTTAGACGCTATCTAGCGTAGGAGGTGAAGCAGAGTGCATCACTGCAGAGAAAGGAGTTACCTCAGTCCTCAGATCAATGCAGATTACCAAAGTTTTATCCTCTGTAACCAAACTAGAAGTCCACTGATCTATTCCCAGTCTCACAAGGGAGTTCGCAAGAACATACACATGCATAGATGTCAACCATGAGGTCAGCGCACCAGTCATCCAAGATATGGGACAGCATTTTGCAAAATAAAATGTAGGCTCATTAGTTTACTAACCCTCGACCAGCTCACATGGACATGCTGTATTCTGGAAACAAAGAAGCATTGAGATAGTGAAGAGAGAGCATACACAGAAACTGAGTCAAAGCAAAGCTGATCTGAAAAATGAAAAAGCACAGAGCAATGCAATACTAAGGGTGCAGAGCATAAGCACTTTGGCAGCAGACTGTCACATGAATGGCTGTATCCAGCCAAAAAATTACACCCGCCTCCAGTGTTGGAAGTTCAATCACTGTACAAAGATGTGCATGGCAGGCCCTATTCCAGACATGAGAGGAATGTGATAGAAACCTTTGCTGAGACCCACTCATTGGATTCAAGGGATGTGACTCTGTAGAAAGTTTCATATCTTTAGTATTAAAATGATCGATAGAAGGAAAGAGTGTACCCAAAAATGAAATAAAGATTTTATAATTTGATCTCATGCCTTCAAAGAATCAAGGGCGTCTCTCAATATCTTGGCTATCGAGTAGTCAGTTCTGAAAGTTAAAGCACAGGCCATGCTTTGTAAATACACTGACCATTACTGCAACATCACCCTAAGAAGAAAGCTCAAGGTCCAAATTTAGCCCAATACCACTGAAATAAATGGTAATGTTGTGTAATTGAGGGACATATTGGCATGCTCCAGGAACTTTCTGTACCAGTTGCACTTAGAGTTCAAGCGTGAGAACTCAATGATATTGTGGAAGATTTCAACTCACTGCTCATGATGGCGGGCTCTTTTAGGCGCGCAAATTTCATACTCCATGTTGATGACACTGTTCAACCAGTCGCTTAGAGAGACTTGTGAATACCCTTTCATGTGAGACTTAAAGGGACTGAGGTACAGTGGCGGCTCCTCCGCTAAGGCGGAGGAGCGTCGCCCCACTGCTCACGGAGCAGTGTAAAAGAAAAAAGAAAATGATAATAACTGAAGTTATTATCATTTTATTTTTAGTATCGTCATGGGCAGGGTGGGGCTTGGTTCCCAGGCAGTCGGGGAGGAGGAGTGGTTGCTGCACTCTTAAGTGTGGCATGACGTTTTGGCCGGCCTTCTCGGGCTGGCCAAAGCATCATGCTCACTTTGCATTCTCTCCGGTCAGGCTGCATTACAGCCTAGGTGGAGAACATGCCCAGGCCCGTAGCCCCTGTCTGAGGGCCGAACCACGGTGCTCAGACCAATGACAACGCTGCACTGCAGTGTTGTGATTGGCTCAGCGGAGCCTGGGTGCTTACCAATCACAACACTGCATTCCAGCATTGTGATTGGCTGTGGGGAGCCTGGGTTCTTCCTGGAAGAGACCGGACGCGGGAGAGACGGAGGAGAGATGCGGCAAGATCAGGTTAGTGAATTTTTATTAATTGTCAACTAGCCACCCCCTGCTGCCCCCGCTACTCCCCCCTACGGCATCCCACCCCCGTACTGTACCGGACGCCACTGCTGAGGTACTCTAAAAACTGAAGCAGGCAGATGGCAACGAGAAAGATAGAGAACAGACTGTGTGTGTCCTCCACATTAGTCACCAAAAAGGCCAAATAGCTGCAAGAGGTAAGAATAAGCATGACTATGAGACGTGCAAAAAAAATAACAAGAGGGTAAGACACTTCATGTCAATCATGTATTGGATCCTGGGGGCGTGGCCGAGCCGAGCAGCAAGATGGCCGCTTGAATTAGAGGCTCTGCCGGCCGAGTGAACAATCCGACAGGGATCCGTTTTAAAACTACCACGACACTTACAGCAGGCGATTGCCCAAACTCTCTGGATCGCGCTGCACCGAAGGAGGCGAAAACTGTCTGGCAAACTGCGGAGGGGATGCCGGAACCCGACTTGCGACCTGCGGGCCCGGCGATGTACGTGAGCTGCGGGAGCGTGCGGAAGCCTGGAGCAGAGACGGATCGGCACCCGCAGGTTGTAGACCCCCGCCGGCAGTGAGTTCTCCGGCTGTTCCTGCACCAAGACGCTGAGACGGGAGAAGAGAGGCGGCCCTCAAAGCTGCTGCAGCCCCTGACCTGGCCCCATACTGAGCGGGTAAACCGGGTACGGACTGCGGGAGGCGGACACAGGAGAGAGTCCTGGGCGGCTGTCTGCGGGCGGGGCGGCCCCCGGACGACTGCGCTGCTCGGGCAGCCTGTGTGACACCAGCGGGCCCCGATGCAGTGCAGGTGAAATTGACGCCGTGGCAGAGCGGCGCGGCAGGCAGCGCGTGGCTCTGCCCCATCTCCTCCCCAACACAGTGACAGCGTGCCCCGCTGCATACCCCGCGGAACGGCACCCGCCGCACTGAACGGCCTCCTGGTAAGCTGAGAGGGCCGGGAGAGCCATATCGTGCCGGCTGATCCCTACGCAAGCGTAGGCTACCCCTGCGAAGTGGGCATCTCATCGCCTGGCCAGAGAAGAAAACAGGCACCACTGGCAGGCTCAAGCAGCAAAAGGAAGGAGGGATAAATTCTTGGGGGCCTCTGGCATCGACCAGCCGCGCCCTGACGGTGTGCAGACCCCATCCTCTGACATAACCCCCTCGTGCGACGTTGGACGGGGCGCACCATCTTACTTATCCTTACCCCACCCCCGCCTGTGGTGGCTTGCTCGACGCGGGGGGTGACCCCACACAGAGGACGCATAATGGGCAAGACGGACAACAAGCAGCCCAAAATCAACTTTGACAAACGAACTACCCGTCAGATGGATGGCGAAGCGGGGACGCAGATGATAGTGCCGGAAACCCAACTTGATCAAGACCAAGAAGAGGACATTAAAACCATGCTTAGGGACATGAAGGGATGTCTGAAAGATATAGACTCCAAAATTGACTATCTCGCTGCGCGCATGGACCAAGTCTCGCACAGAGTCGACAAACATGAATCGCGACTTACCGAGTTCGAGACGAGAGTGTCGGACGTTGATGATCACGCTACAGAGACACATGAACACCTCTTGAAAATGGACAAAGTGCTGGAAGTAATAAAGGCGCGCAATGAAGATTTGGAGGCGCGTTCGCGCCGAAACAACGTTCGCATTACCGGAATTCCCGAATCGACAGCCATAACCAGCATGGAAAAATACGTGGAGGACCTCTTTAAGGAACTGTTTGGGGATGACCTCTCGGCCATGTTCCTGGTTGAGCGCGCTCACCGTACGCTGGGGCCGCGACAGCCGCCGGGCGCCCCGCCCAGACCCATATTGGCCCGGCTACTAAACTACAGAGATAGAGACACGGTACTCCGCCTGGCGAGGGAGCAAGGGCCACTCACCCATCAAAATAACGCCATCTCACTGTATCCCGACTTTACACAGGCAGTACAAGCGGCGCGGCGTGAGTTCCTTCCGGCCAAGCGTCTTCTCCAGCAGACAGGACTCAAATACGCCATGTTATACCCGGCCAAACTCAGAGTACACACGACTGGCAAGCCCTCCTTCTTTACGGACGCCGGAGCAGCACTGAAATTCGCCAAACAGCAAACACGGCAGCGACGTGCCACAGAGCAGGACAAAGCCAGCTCCTCACAGAGTCAACTAAGTGACAATGACTGAAATAGTAAACCAAAATGTTGCTCGGAGGGACCTTGCTCCTGTTCCCTCCCCTGGGAGGAAGTATCCTTTATCGGTTCCCATGGTCATGTATGAACACTGGACCACAATGTTAGTATGGTAGTACACTATGCTCGGCCACCCTGTTACGTCTGTGACGGGGTAGTTTGCCGGCAACCTCACGCCCCCCCCCTGGGATAATTCCCTATCGTTACAAATGTCTGGGCTCTTAAGATCTGATGGGAGGGTCGTTCACAATCTCAACCTGATTGGGGGGTTGGTGTGGGTGGAGGGAGGGAGGGACACGTTTTTATTTGTTTGTTGTACATTGCAAGATGTCTTACCTTTAATCGCAGACATGGACACACATTGCTATACCCCACATTGGACGATATTAACAGGACGGAGCTGGTATTGCCAGAGCCGGGCTCCTTGGCCCGATTAATCCCAATGGGAATAGACTCGCACACACGCTGACCTGACTACCTTGACTTGCCTAACATGGAACATTCGAGGGTTGAATGACCATAGAAAAATGAGACTGGTACACTCCCACCTAACGAGACACTCAGTTGCGATATGCCTCCTGCAGGAGACCCATCTCCGAGGCCCAGCCTGTGACCGGCTGAGATCCGGCAGATGGGGAGAGGTTTTCGTCTCCTGCTATTCCAACTATGCACGCGGAGTAGCCATACTAATCAAAAAAGGTATTCCCTGGCGTACGATACGAGTGATAAGTGACACAGAAGGACGATATATCCTGGTCCACGGGGTACTGTTCAATCAAGTGATCACAATTGCAAATACATACGGCCCAAATGTGGACGACCCCTCCTTTTTCCAGAAAGTGTGGCACGCGATTCAATCACTGGGCGATGCGCCTGTACTGTGGGGAGGGGATTTCAACACAGTGCTGTCACTGAGCATGGATCGGGAGGGCACCTCACGCGCACACCACCCGCAAGCTGCAGCGACACTACACCAACTCATGGAAGATCACAACCTGGTGGACACCTGGCGAAGGTTTCACCCGGACAGCAGAGAGGGAACATGCATTACACACCACCACAAGGCCTGGTCCCGTTTAGACTTCTGGCTCACTTCCCCTGATCTGCACTCGTGGGTAAATGATACAACCCATCACGCCTGTACGCTATCTGATCACTCCCCAGTTGTGCTGTCGTTGCAGATACCCCAGCCATACCGCCGACCTTTCGTCTGGCGCCTACCGCATGGTTCATTACTAGACTCGGCATTCAGATAGGAACTACACTCCCACATCACAGAATATTTTGAAAAAAACACGGGAACTGTGAAAGCGGAGGGGGTATTATGGGAGGCATTTAAGGTGGTGGTGCGTGGCCACTGCATAGCGGGTCAAATTAGAGTGCTCAGGGACATAAGAGGATCACTGGGTCGCTTAGAAACAGAAATACATACACTAGAGCAGTCCTACTATGCGATGCCATCGGCGGCAACACTGGGCCAGATACGCAGCAAATTAACCTCTTACCAGGAAGAGGCAGATAGAGAGGTAAGATTCCTACACAAGCATGCGACGGCGCGGAGATATGGGGAGGGGGACCGTCCGGGGCAGACACTGGCAAATTTGTTGAAGCCGGCTAGGGGGGCTACATATATTACGTCCCTTTATACTGCAGACGGGGCTATGGTGCACTCCCCCCCAGAGATATTGCATACCATGCACGAATTTTACACCTACTTGTACACGTCCCAAATGACCCCTTCGCACACATTGTTAGAGGACTATTTTGCATCCATAGCACTGGTGTGGTTTAGTAACCATTACAGGGAATATTTAGATGTCCCGTTCACGGTAGAGGAAGTTAAACAGGTCATTGGCAGCATGCGAGCTGATAAAGCACCAGGGGCGGACGGCCTCACGGCACAATTCTACAAAGAGTTCTCTGCGGAGCTTGCCCCTCGCCTATTGGCGGTATATCAGGAGGCGCTGCAAGTGGGAATCCTTCCCGACTCCATGAGGGTGGCGATCATTATCTCTCTTCTTAAACCGGACAAAGACCCCCAACGCTGCGAGTCATACCGTCCACTTTCTTTAATAAACCTGGATGCTAAGATTTTCGCTAAACTCTTGGCAAACAGACTCCAGCCCCTGCTCCCATTGATAGTCCTGCCGGACCAGGCTGGATTCGTTCCGGGAAGGGCGACTTCCCACAATCTCAGAACTCTCTTTGGTCTGCTGCACTACATGGCGCCGCATGTGCCCGCTGCAGCTGCATTACTTGATGCCTCGAAGGCATTTGACTCGTTAGAGTGGGGATTCCTTTTTCCCCTGCTCCGAAGGATAGGCCTGAGCCCAATCTTCATTAACCAAATTGAATTGCTGTATACAAAACCCACAGCACGCCTCCGAGTCAATGGACTTGTATCCGAACCACTGGTCATCACAAGGGGGACTAGGCAGGGATGCCCCCTGTCGCCGCTGCTGTTTGCCATAGCGACGGAACCGCTGGCAGCATGACTGCATCAGCATCATGCGAATAGGGGGATCGGGTTTACAACTCGGGCGTTGCTCGTGTCCATGTATGCCGACGATGTCGCGCTGTATATGGTGCACCCCAAGGAGAATTTATCACCTCTGACGCGAGAAGTGGTTCGATACGGAGGCTTATCTGGTGTTCATGTCAACTGGAGCAAGTCAGTGATCCTCCCACTCACCTCCAGTACTCAAGCATTTGACACAGACTACCCTCTAGAGTGGGCCTCTGGCCCCATTCGTTATCTGGGCGTATGGATCAGTACTAACATACAGGAGATATGGAACGAAAATTATGGTAGGGTGGTAACATGGATTGAAGATAGAATACGTAGGTGGAGGGCTCTCCCCTGTCCCTAGCTGGCCGGATTGCAATAGCCAAAATGGTAATATTACCAAAGCTATTATACCTCTTCGTAAACATACCACTACCGCTCCCGGTGCGGTTCCTCGGACGACTGAGATCCCTCATGGTGGACCTGGCGTGGGCTGGGGGACAGCCGCGAATAGCGTGGGAAATCCTGACACTACCACAGGAACAGGGAGGTATGGCAGCCCCGGACCTCGCATTATACGCACTTAGCGCCCAGGCACAATTCCTACACTTTTGGATACACCCCACACCCTATCAACCTCATGTTTCAATAGAAATAGACAGAGTGGCCCCTCTACAAGTGACAACAGCACTATATCACCCTTATAAACGCCCTCGGGGAGAGATCGACACGGTACAGGTGCTGAGATGGGCCTGGGAGGGTCTTCGTAAAAGAACACACCTTGAGGTACTATACGCCCCGTCAATGCCCATCCTGAATAACCCAATGTTCCCGCCCCTCATGGACCGTAAGGCGCAAGAACGTGCGAGCCTACATGGCCTACGGCTTGGCGGAGACCTATTCCCAAATGATACGTTCCTCACCCTACACCAAATGTGTGCCCCTGCAGACCCCACAGCACTAGACATGTTGTTATATTATCAGCTACGAGCATCCTGCAAGCGCAAATTTCCCACCTTCCCTGCGCCGCCACCGTCCTTGCCGGCGCTCGAAAACCTGCTGGTGGTTGACTCAGGTCGGAAGCTTATCACTCGTGTCTACAGGCACACGCAACAAACGTCCCCGATAGTGGTTCCCTCGTCGCGGGCGGCTTGGGAGGAGGAATTGGACGCGCCCCTTACAGACGTGCAATGGAAGCTGAGCTGTAGGCAGCTGGAGCGGTTGTCGCCCAATTACCGCCTCCGGTTAATCCATTTCAAATACCTCCACCGCCTGTACCGGACCCCCATGCACTTACACAGAATGGGCCTGCGGGCGGATGACTGTTGCTGGAAGTGTGGCACCCCGCGAGCAACCTTTCTACATCTGGCCTGGCATTGCAGACCGATAGCTAATTTTTGGTTAGAGGTATTTCAATGCATACAACACATTACAGGACTTGACCTCCCATGCACACCGTTGACTTCCCTACTAGGGGTATTAGAGACGGTAGCCCCAAAATCCCGCAAGCTGCCCGAAATGCTGCTCCTGATGGCTAAGCGACAGATAGCATTACACTGGGGAGCGGCCCGACCTCCATTAGCTAAAGACTGGATTAAGAATGTGACATATTGCCAGACACAGTAGTCAGCCTATTGGGAGCTGCAGCCATCTAGATCGCGGCCGACAGATATTTGGGAACCGTTCAAAACGTGGTTGAATGCTCAGGGGGAGGAGAACTAACGAATGATTCTCAACATGTATATATGTGAGATAGATCCTAACTGGCGGGTGGGGGCGGCCCGGCAATACTGGTTGAACATATGGTATAATATTCTACATTCAAATAGAACAAAGGCCCTATATCTCCGGAGATGTAATGGGATTGTGGCACTGGATGAAGTGTTCATGCAAAGGTCATGTCTAACATAATTATACACATTAAGACACTGCAATGTCTGTTTGTTGGTGTTGATGTTATGAAAATGCAAATAAAAAGCAATTTAAAAAAAAAAAAAAAATCATGTATTGGATCCTCACCAAACTCAACAAAGCAAATGCTTCTTCTAAAAGCTGGACCTAAACACAAGGTAAAAATAACTGCTGCTGTACCCCAATCAAGGTACACAGCCTCTTTCTCCACTCGCCTTGGAACTTGAAGTCACAAGATGCTGAAATTCCAAGTCCGAGTAAATTGTTTTTACACTTTTTTCTTGAATCCATGTAGTGAGTCACATTCACTGATCCAACATGAGTAACGGTTCCTTAAATCTGTCCCCCAAATTGTGATGCTGCTACCTCCATGGTTGATAATGTGTGAAGTGCATGAGGACATATTGTGGTTGAAGGATCTCATTGTAGCAGCTGTGGTTTATAGAACCACCTGATTTTCAAAATACATTGGGATGTCCCCAGTCCTGCATTTCAAGGTTGGGCAGAGACATTTCTACACCACTCTGTTAGCTATAGGAGTCAGTCAAGCTTGTGACTCGCCTCCAAAACAAGGAATTTATTCCAGAAGTCAGATGCAAGCTGAACACCAGGGTTCTGTGTTCTCCGTAGTTCTAACAGGTTTTTTTTGTACATAACCATGTAAAAATTGTTAGCTTAGTTAAGACATAAGCTCAAAAGGATGTTGTATTGTTATTTTGATCCTCACCTTCACTAGAAGTTGAGGTAATTGGCAGAGCTTTAAGTGGGATGAAAAATGTTGGGGTGGCTCTAAAAAGGGTGTGACCTAGAAGACTAACTACGAATCCTTTTTGTGTGCCGTACCCTTTTTAATTTAGGTTGTCGCCTTAACAATTTAACCAAAATCCTATTCTTGACAGGGCATGCCTCCTGACCAGTATTTGGGAGCCTCCCCTTTCATAGCATCCAAACATATCACACAACAAGGAACAGATGCACACATCAAGCCTGACCCACTGCCTTTGCCAATGCTTATTAGCTGTGGTAGGTGTGTCAGATAAATGAGTAATAACAATGATAATGCTGCAAATAATTGAAATTGAAATTGTTTCAAACCAGAAAATCTGTTTCTGTGAATTAAACATTACTAAGGCCCGTGGAAGGGGTAGTGGTCTTTGGACTTTCCCAATCAGTCCTGTCCTCCCCTTCAGACCACTTCCCTATGCAATCCCTCACTCTGTGTTAGCCCCTTACACCCTTTTAATCCCCACATCTTTCTGAAATCCACTCTCTGCGTTTCTCACAAGTCATTCTCTTCCTCTTCATGACTGTGTTTTTACTCTGTCTTTCTGCATATTTCTTGAGCCAGTTTCCCTTTGCTATGCACTCTCTCTCTCTCTCTCTCTGTCTCTCTCCCTGTCTCTCTCTCTCTGTTACACACACACACACATACATACACACACACACGCACACACGCTTGCAGGCACACATACATACACACACATTTTCTCTCGCTTTTTCCTCACCTGTAAACACAGCATTTTCTTTTCCTTTGGTGTGGTCTTTCAACACCTGTGTATACCTCCTTCAGACAAAATGATAATTACAATTGGTGCACCTGTGATCATTGGTCTCTGTGCGCAACAGAGAGGCCAAATATTGAATGAGCAATTAGTGTAAACTCCTTTACGACCCATTGACAGGCACTGTGAGAAACTTGCACTGACTTCAGCCTCAACTCCAGATATCTCAATTGTATTCCATCATTCACACCCATTCATACCTTGCAATCACCCAGAGGTAAATCACTTCACAGAATGCATTATACAACATCATATGTTGCATGAAAAGAACTACAGAAACACAACATCTCATAAAGCAAATAAGCTAGGGAATGCAACATGAAGTAAAAAATCTGAAATGCAAAGAGGGAGAGCATGGCTGATATGGACAGCTTAAAGGTTTTCATTGTCATTGTTGAGAAATCAATAAGCGTTTTGTCCATACCTTTAAGGACATAAAGGGCCAGTAAGAACCCATTTCAAAGACAGTTTTTAATTTCTAATGGGTCTAAAACCAGACAGGACCAGTCCCCACTTAAAGCCATGGCAAGTGGTCTATGTTTGAAAAAGAAAATTAAAATGCTGGAAAATGTGTCTTAAGTGGTTTCATGCAGCTATTATTTCAACATGGGGACAAAATTTGGCCCTAAAGATCTCCACAATGTCACTTCAGGACCTTAAAGGCAAAATGGACCAGTCTGAACAAAATGTTCTCCCTCATACAAAAAAAAGAAAGTATTTGGCTGCTATTCTGTTTGTACCTAGAACAGTTGTCAAGAAGTGTAGAGGCATGGGGTAGACCACTGCATCAAAGGCAGCAGAAATTATCAAAATTAGCCTGCCCGCTGTCCTCAGAATAAAATTCCAAACTTTTATGGGAAAGCACATATTGATGGTATCAGCAGTAAACTTGTTACTGCCTACTATTCCTTATTTTATCACTGAATATCTAAATACAGATTTAATGGCTCTTGGAAATGGTGTTAATGCCGTACTTACTAAAGGGTTCTAAAAGGACTAATGAGAGAACAGAATGCAGATTGCTGTTCATAATGGAGGAAATTTGTGCTTCTGCTGCCCACACTATGTTAATGAGTAGAGTGAATTTGTGGAAATGAAGGGCTGAATCCAGTTTCACAGAAGGTTAGTGTGAGAGCAGCACACACGCAGAGGAAACAAGCCTGTAAGCTAGAACATGGATTGGGATGGTAACAAGATAAGCAAAAGTATTACATTTCACAATTTTATATTGGAGATGCGGCAATTCAAAGCCTGTCTAGACTTCATGCAAAATATTTGATCCAGGCAAAAATTGGAAAACCAGGCTTTTATACGCCAATAAGATTATTGCAGTAAAATCTGAATTCTATTGGATTATCTTAGACCTCTAAAGGCTGAGATTCTTACCAATAGCGGAACACATGAAATGCTAGTTTTCCAATCTCCCCATCCACTTTAAGGTGATGAATCAGGGAATATGACAGCGGCGACTCCTCCACTTTGGCGGAGAAGTGTCGCCCCCCAAAAACAGCATTAAAGGAAAAATAAAACGATAGTAAATACTTTTTTTATTTTTATTTTCCTGCCGAGTCTTGGGGGCGGGGCTAGAGGGGTGACAGGAGGCGTGTTAGTGCACTTCCTTCAGTGCGCATGACAGTTTGGCCGGCTGTCTCAGGCTGGCCAAACCGTCATGCGCATTGAAGTTCTCTCCAACCCAGCTGCGGTGCTGGGTTGGAGAGAGCAGTTACAGACTCCCAGGCTGTCTGTTAGCGCAAATTGAGGGCACTCAGGCCAATCCTGAAGCTGCTCTCATGCATGAGAGCAGCTTCAGGTTTGGCCACAGGGCAGTCTGGGAGCCTGTGCCTGAGAGGAGAGGAGCAGGCAAGAGCGTGACGCGGCCGGCTACAGGTACTTTAAAAAAATATATATATATTTTTTATTTTACCCTGCCTGCTTGCCTACAACACCGGCCGCAACTGGAATATGAGTTTTACTTCCTGACGTTGCAAAAACAGATGGGTGAATCATCACATCAGCATCAACTGTGGACCCAGGAACAGGTCGACTTCCTTCTTCAACTTGCTGTTCACTGCCAATGAATGTAAAAGAAATCTGACTGCTTTGGCAGTGGAGGAGATGAAATGGGCTGTTGTTGTCTAGGACAGCGATTCTTAACCTGAGATCTACAGACCCATGGCAGACTTCAGCACCTAGTTAGGGGTGGCAACTGTTTAGAAAATATATAATATTGGCAGATTTATAAATTATACATACATAAAAAAGAAATATTGAAATTCTAAATTTTTAACCCGCTCTGTAAATGTATAAGATTTTGAAACTAGAGGCTAAAAATTATGGGAACAGCACAAGCACAGAAAAGCGAATCTAGTGACTGTCTCAATTGAAGCACCGACAAAAAGGGAAACAGGCATTAGGAGCAAAAAGTACAAAGTGATATTCTGCAGTTTAGCACATCTGCAACCTCCCCATTAAAATATCGATATTTACATTAGCACATCTGCAACCTCCCCATTAAAATATCGATATTTACATACTTTTTTGTTTGTGAATTTAATCAAATATTTCATAATTTGTGCCTTGTAGTTTCCCTGATGGGAAGGTGTGGGATGTATCTTTTGATGATGGTGGACTTATTACTCTTAATATCATATTCCTCAGGAAACATAAATTGCCAGTAACAGTTCGGAGCAATGACAATGATCAGTGCAACTAAGGCTACCCCTTGCTGATATGGCCCTATAAGGGGAAATGTACTGGTTGAATTTTGCGTGGGCCAATGAATGTTTTTTTTATAACAAGTCCAAACAAAGCCTTTAAAATAAAACATGAGGGGTAAAAAAGTGCCTTGGTTAACCTTTGTTTGGTTTGAGTTTTAATTATTGGGTGTGTGAAATTTGAAGAATGTTCTCTTAAAAACTAATGATAGTTTGTGGATTTTGCACCCAGTCTAAGTTGTTTAGAGAAAAAAAATCGCCCAGCTTCAATGTTGTGACCCAAACAGTTTTACAGATTTCTTACAAGAAGATGGAATATCCATTTCATGGCCACATTACTTTCTAGTATCTTTTATTGCTAAGCTTGGAGGACAGAACCAGACTGAGGTGCATATTTATTAAAAAGCCATGCAGAGCAGCGCAGCAAGCCACCTTGATGCGTTGCGTGCAGGGCCGGACTGGCCGTAGCGGGCACCGGGCGTTTCCCCGGTGGGCCGGAAGGGTGGGGGCCGGTTCTGGACTGGTGGGGGCCGTTTTTGTTACTCGGTGCCGGTTTTGCAGCAGCAAATCGGCTCCCAGTAACAAGCGCGCACGCAGCAGCAGTGTTCCCTTCAGTACATGCCCCCCCACTGGGGCCGGTTGGACCGAAGTGCCCGGGCTGGTTTGTGATCCCAGTCCGGCCCTGGTTGCGTGACAGGGAAAGGGTGGGAATGCACCATGTTTAACATTATACGGCGCATTCCTGTCTTTTCCCAGTGCTGGCGCAATGTGCTAGCAGGCATCGTTGCACCATGGTGCAAGGGTGCCTGAATTGGAAGCAGGATTGTTTTTGCGTAGAAAGGGGCACCTTCCTGCACAATAATAGTCCCCTGAGGCATTCTCCTCACAGCACTCATAGAAAGAGGAAAAAGTGAGGAGAAATAAACATATTTCTCCTTATTACACCTCGCCTGGGGATGCGTTTCATTTTGATGTATTCCCAGGTCTACCAGTAATGGTAAATCTGGGAATTGGTCAAAATCCATGTGTTTTAGATGGAAACACCCACGCACCACCCATGGAATGCCTCCCTGAGGGCGGAGTAACGCAACGCAGCGATTTGCGCTGCCTTGTGTTACTCCAGATTTATCAAGCCGCCCAGAGCCACACAAGGGGGCCTTGCGTGGCTTGATAAATCTAACTTATGAACTACGCCGCTCTTGCGCCCCGCTGCGTGGCACAAGAGCGATGCAATTCATTGGTAAATATGGCGCTTAGTAACTACTTGGACGAGGAAGGGGCACGAGGGGATAATCGCCAATTAGCACTCGAAAAGAATTCCTGCCAGTCAGTTTCGGGGGAGCGGGGAGGGGAGACATGGTTGAGGGGTTGGGTTTCAGGCGATAAGACATAAAGGTAGGAGAAGCAGCAAACTCTATGAACTCTGGGTGGGCTTGGATCACGTAATATTACGTCTCAACCATTTGAATTTCTTTCACCTGCCCCTGTTATTGTTTATATGGATGTGTGATGCCACAGAAGCAGGTCCTTACCTTCTCCGGGCCCTGCCTTACCAGCACACTAGGGTTGTCTGATTAAAACTGAGAACGAGGCTGCTATGACCTCTGGGTTCTAAAGCAAGATGGCCGAATGCCAGGCACACATTGCTGGAGGTCCTTTCTGATAACCGCTATACGTTGGTTATAAGCTGTCTCATTATCGCATGCTATCGTAATGTACGGTACAGTGTTTCCATGTCACCTTAAGCTCTAAAGGTCAAAGCATCTCCTTGGTAGCAGTGTAAACACTTTGGCTCGGAGCTGCTGGCCTCCGGCCTTACTCAACAGCGTGTGTCACCCGTTTCCTTCAAGGTCAAGTGATGTTAATTATCTCGGAGTTTAAAACCAACTCCCGTCGTTGCGCCGTGAGCTCCAGACTTTGCAGAGGAAGTGTCACATATTTTATAACATAATACTTAGAACCGCAGGACTTTCCTAGTAACTGTGTAAGCAGCGTGGTATGTCACCTCTGACCGAAGTGCAGCCTTCTCAAAAAAGTAGAAAATATCCTTCTGTTCCCTTAAAGTAGTAGCTCGGATGGGGTTATGTAACTTATATATTGAGCACAGAATGCTTTGGCTAGAGGCTAACTTGAGAGGAAATTTTCCCACCATAGATAATAAACAATAAATTGAAATATATTCTATTTTGTTTTCAATTTTCTCATTGGGTCTCCACGGTAAAGACATTTAAAAACTGAAAGGAATATTTTTTAGGTCGAGCCTGGGCAGCGCATACGCTGCTCTGCGAGGCATGCTATTGGAGTATGGAATAGAAGCCCTGCCCACTCTACGCCCATATTTGTAATTTGCTTGTGTCATTGTCCTTTGTAAATGCTGGCTTCCGATTCGTTAATAGGCTTGTTAGTCCCTCCTTAGTACCGCCTTGTCTTCATTTGTAACCTCTCATGAGGACTGGCCCTTTTACTTCTTTTGCTACACTGTATGTGTTATTTAGTCTGTAAGCACTATTTTCTTTAATGAGTTTCTCCGACTGCAGGCACAACATGCTTTCCTGCAACAGATTCAGTGCACCATGCACGATTTCACTTTTCGAGCAGCCGTGGCAATGGTGGCCGCTTCTTTGAATAGGTCTCGTATTTACAAGAGTTTGAGCTATTGGCATTGTAAATGACAATGCATTTTATTTATGTGTCAATTAGCAAAACAGATAAATAAAAGACATTGTCATTTACAATACCAATAGCTTAAACTCTCGCAAATGCGAGACCTGTTGCATTCTGAATGCTTGTTTTTCAATACAAACAAGGCCACAAGGAAATTAATCTTCAGAGAAAATGAGCTAGCAAAGGTTCTATTTATTCCTAGGTTCCCATTTGATGTAACTCTGAACTCCAACTTCTCATGGAATTACCTGGAATAGTGCACCAAGGACAGATTGCAAACATGTTCAAGAGTGCCGAATAATATTGCAACAACATTTTCACCAACAGGCCAGTGCAAAAATGCACCAGCCAGTCTGAGCAAAGTGGGTTAGTGCAATGTTGTTTTTTGCACAGGTTTGTTGGTGCAAATGTTGGAGAAAATCTGCCTTAGAAGGAAATTTCGGGAATCTGGTCCCAGGATTTCATATTATGCAGCCTCATGTCATCCAGAGGTTAGCTGTGAATGGGCATTTGCCAAAAATTGACAGCTGACCCTTCCACCCACCACTTACATTTTCCGAATAATTTTGAAGACAGGGAATTGCATTTCTCACGACAGGCAGATGTTACCAGCTCTGCCAAAGAGAACAAGCATTTGCAAGGCAATAGGTCTCGCATTTGCAAGTGTTTAAGCTATTGACATTGTAAATGACAATGCCTTTTATTTATATGTTTTGATAATTAACACATAAATAAAAGGCATTGTCAATTAAAATGCCAATAGCTCAAACTCTTGTAAATGCGAGACCTCGGCGGCCATTGTCCCGGGCTGCTTGGAAAGTGAAAGCGCGCACGGCACACTGAAAGTTGAGGGAAAGTATGCCATGCCTGCAGTAGGAGAAACGCATTAAAGAAAATAGTGCTTACAGACTAAATAAGACATACCATGTAACAACTGAAGTAAAAGGGCCAGTCCTCATGGGAGGTTACAAATGAAGACAAGGCAGTACTAAGGAGGGACTGACAAGCCTATAACGAATCAGAAGCCAGCATTTACAAAGGACAATGACACAAGCCAATGAAAAATATGGGCGGAGAGTGGGTGGAGCTTCAAGTCCATACTCAAATACAGCATGCCTCGCAGAGCAGCGCATGGCCTGCCCAGGCTCGACCTAAAAATGGAGAAAACCCTCATCTCTGCTCAACAGCTGGTGTAAATCGTCATGGAAGACCTGCCCACTGTAGGGTGGGTCTTCCGCCACCATATTCAAGTTCTTCTTTCCTGTCCATCCTCTCCATACGTAACACAATAGTACTGAATAAGAAATCAACAAAATGCCCACTCCACATTCAGGGATTAATCTCTAAGTATGTAAGGTTCATTGTAGCTTTATTTTCTAAAGAACAAACCCTTGCTTGGAGGGTTTGTCACTGAAAAACAAATAAGTGCCAATTGGTCTACCATGCTACTGTGGCTTGGTTTGTAGGCGGTCAGTCTTTTTTTTGTCTAAGCTGTACTGCACAACAGCATGAGTAGTTTCAGTGAAAAATACCAACTGAGTCAGAGCTTTCTTCCAAATATTGTGGGTTAGCCACTGCTGGGCACGTTGAGGCAGCCATTCAGCAACTGGCTATCTAAGCTGTAAATGAGTCTTTATCTCAGTAGTCCTCAAACCTTATAATGCTGAGCCGCCCTGAGGAAAATGTTTATTGCTCAAGGGTTGACCTCAAGCTAACTTGTGCGCACAATTATATTTTGGGGAGCACGTTTGATGTAGAGGGAGAGGAAGCATATTCAAATGTATTCAAACTGGGATTATACAGGGTCATGAGAGGTACAGGAATGGGTCATTCTTCTCGTCTCTCCAATCCCAGCTTTTCCAGTGCTCTCTCACTGCTGACTCTTAACTTTCATTTTTCAAGCTTGTGCAGTCTCCCTTTCCACCACCTGAATTCCAGTAGCAGTAGAGGCCCGTGCAGGTAAGAGCGGTGGGGCCGGGCTGGGAGGGGGGATTCGACAGACAACCACGAGGGAAAATTAAATAAATAATTAATTTTCCCTCACCGTCGTCTGTTGAAATCATCCCCCCACCCTCCCCCCCCCCCCCGCCCCCACTGCTCTTACCTGCACGGGCCGCCGCTGTCCAGTAGTTCCCTTCCCTACTTAGTGCTACAACTGCCTTTCCATCCTTCGTTGGATCCTTCGTTCCCTAGCACTCCTACATCGATTGAGGCTCTTGCAGCACATCCTCTCTCAAGGATACTGCAGCATTCCTACCTCTAGGCTCCTTCAGCAATTCCTTGTCCATGCCTGCAAAGCTTGGATTGGCCATGTGGGACTAGCTGTTGTTCAGACTTTTTTTGCATTCTGGGACTTGTAGTCTAATTTTTATTTAAATGATATAAAGAAAAGGGGTACTCAACAGTGGATGTTGAAGTTGAGGCTGGGACAGATGAAATAGTTTATAGACAGGCAGCCTCCAAAAAGTGCCTTTCCTTCTACTGCAAGTGATTTTAGAAATTGCCCATTTTGTAAAAGTGGCCTATGGTCATTTAGTCATCTGTTAGTCATTTGCTCAGCATTTACAGATGTTTTCACATTGTTTAGTTCAGTTATGAAGTGTGAAAATATGCTATGGTACAAGCTAGGCAAATATCTTGAGAAAATCTGTTCAAGATTTAAGGACATTGTATTAGCAAGCTAAGTATAAATTGATGATTAGAAGATACTCAATTGTTTTGAATGTAGTTGGTCAACATATGTACCTTAAAATTGTGACATTGTCAGGTTACAGATCACTTTTTTGCACTTTAACTTCGTACGTTATAGTGCGGTTGGCGACTCGAGGTTGAGAAAATGCTCCTGCACTTGGCACTTTGGATCAGTGACTTTTAAGAATAGGATTGATACTGTTTAGGTTACGATCACTTTTGCATTTTTACTCCGTATTTTACTGTTTGGTTGCTGTTTTGAAGCTGCTAAAATACCCCATTACTTGACACTTTAGATTAGCGTATTTTTTAAAATAAGGAGGACCAGGAAGGGGTACCTGGATATACTATAGGAAATTAAGGTGCAGCAGAGATATTAATGTATTTTAAAATTGGGCAATATTGTATCAGAAAGATAGAATGTCTTTGCACTTTATGGCCATGTTTGCACTAGCATCCAGAATGTATTGATGTGATAGGTGATTGTTTTTGTCATATATATATATATATCTCCGGAGAGATTAGTAAAACATCAGTCAATTTTTTAGATCTGACAATATTTGTATCTAATGGGAGACTGTGCACAACATTGCACAGAAAGCCGACAGCGGGCAACACCGTGTTGCACGCCAGCAGCTGCCATCTGGATAAACTGAAAAAAAGCATTTTGTACGGGGAACTGTTGCGGATCAAAAGGAACTGCACAAGGGAATGTGATTTCCAGGTGGCAGCTGCTGAAAGTGCAGCTAGATTCCAAACACGAGGTTACTCAAGGGAGGTTATATTGAGTGCTAAAACGAAGGTGGATACTAGATCAAGAACAGAACTAGTTAGTGGGATATCTATCACCAAGAAGAAGAAAGCAACTAGAGCACCTGAGATACAGCTAAATGAATGTAGAATGATTACTGATTATTCCGACAACGCCAATGAGATAAGAAGTTCATTGAGGAGAAGTTGGCACATTCTAAAATCAGACCCTATTATTGGGGAGGATCTGGCTAGATCCCACTTACTCACATTCAGGAAGGCACGGTCACTTAAAGACCACTTGGTACAAAGCCATTATGTGAAGGAGATCAGACAGTCAAGTTTCGGCCTATTAAAGGGCTTCTTCCCTTGCGGGAGATGCAAGGCCTGTAAAAATAGCCACAAGGTTTTGTCTTATCTAGTACCTGGGTGTGAGAACGATGACGGGCCGGCGGACTGGAAGTGGAGCAGAGCGAGTCGGGACACACTGCCTACACCGGAAGAACCCAGCGGTCTAGTGGCCGTGGGAAGGATCCGAGGAACACACCTGACGTCATTAGGAGGAGACCGAGAAAAAGAGGCGGAACCAAACAGCGTGTGTGGCGGTGGCGAGAGGAGCGGAGAGAAGGAGAGAGAGAGATGGAGGTGGCGGTGAAGAGTGGAGAGCGAGTCAAGTCGGAGGAGGCAGCGGAGAAGAGTGGAGAGCGAGTCAAGCCTGAGGAGGAGCGCAGAGGAGAGAGAGGCGGGAGAACCGAGACCCCTGGAGCATCGCACACTGTGGAAATACCCGGCGGCCCAGAGAAGGGAAAGGATGCCCCGGGTCCCAATGCCATGGCCCAGGCCTCGGGTCGTGGCACAAGGCGAGTACCGTTAAGGGGTTCATTCTGGTGGGGGTGGTGGGGTGGCACGGGGAACTAGGGCACGTGTGATTCTTTTTCCGTTAAGGCTACACGGAGAAACCCTCACTTTTTGGTTCCCTTCCCTTGCACGACGCCTGGTGGTGGTGGCACTGCAGTAGAATATAGAGGTCCTTGAGACTAATCCCGGTCTGTTGTTTCCCCTTCTTGTTTGAGTGCCCTGGGTTAAGAGAAGACGTGACGCCCCTGACTACGCTGATCCAGGACCCTGAGAGGCCAAGAAGGAGGGTTGGAAGAAGGGAGAAGACACAGCTGTGTTTCTTTTAATGTTTTTGTCTTTTTTGTTTGGATCCTTTGTTACCTTGACTGGTGTATCAGAGTCTTATGGGACTAACATACCGCAAATCCCAAAAGCGGCTGCCACGGCATAGAATAAAGACCCTTAAAAACCTTTATCGTGCATGTCCGGTGTTCCCTTCTGCCCAGAGGGCCGTTGAGCCGCTCACACTGGGCTCAAATTTCCTAAAGTTATAGGGAAATTCATGAACTGCAACACCAGCCACACGGTATACTGTTTAGTTTGTCCGTGTGGACTTAAATACATCGGAAGCACCATCCATCCGACAAAAATAAGGATTTTGGAACATCTTAGAGCTATTGCCACCAACGATGTAACTTACCCGGTGGCAAGACATTTTGCCAGCCACCATCATAGCAATAGAGATCAGTTGCGCTTTTTCTGTCTAGACCATGTGCCTAAAGATATAAGAGGGGGGGACAGACAGTTAAAACTGCGGAGATTAGAATCAAGATATATCTTGGATATACAAACAAAAATGCCCCATGGGTTGAATAGTGGGGAAGAGTTAGCCATACATCTGTAAAGTTTCAGCACTAGGATCCGGTTCACTTATATATATTTGAGGAAGTGGAGGAAGACCTTCTCTTTTCTTTCCTTTCTTTTCTTTTTCTTCTCTTTTCTTTTCTTTGGTGTCAGGGTTATAGAAATCAATAACATCGACTATGCAAGAATGTTGTATTTCTCTGTTGTTTATACATGAATTTTATGTTTAGGATATGCCCATCCAGGGCTCAATCAGAAATTTATCCAAAAACATACAATTGTTTAAAAAGATATGAAGAATAATTATAAACGCGTATAGTAATGCCCATTCAGGGCCGAAAGTTTTGTTGGATTACATCCATGTGAGTGACATTTCACATACAACAGTGTAGGCATCTTGCATGTTCTAAAATGGCCGAAATGTTAGGCAGAAAGGACAACAGTCCGTTTTCAATGTTTACACCCCTAGTTCACCAATGAATTTGAACTTTGAATCATGAACTTAAGTGACACTGTCTCGGGCTGCCGCTTGATATTGAGAAAGGCAGTCGCCGAAACGCGTCTTTTGTGTATTTAATTCCAATACATTTTGGATCATAAGCTCCCATGAGTGCTGGTACCTTTTTCTACTTGGTAGCAGAATATATATATATATATATTCACTGAAAAAACCATAGGTTTCAGGCCTGTTATAGTTAGGGTTTAGCATTTAAAAAACCTTTGAAATTCACTGAAAAAACCATAGGTTTTAGGGAAAGTTATAGTTAGTTGGACATTGCACTCGTACAAAACCCGTGAAATTCCCCGTTATAGTTAGTTCAGCTAACTATAACTCGCGCCCCGCAATGCACTGCTGATGACGTCACATATTACATCACTCATGACATGGTCAGTGACATCACTGATGACATCACTGATGACATCTCAAATGACATCACTGATGACATCATCCAGTGACTGTGTGTTTGTGTAAAGTTTAAATATGTTTAATATATATAGGGAAAGGCATATTGAAGAATGAGTGGGTGTATAAGCGTCTGAATGGATGATTTAGTAGGTGCGTGACTGAGTCTATAAGTGAGTGATTAAACGTATCTTACTGGATGCATGGGTGAGTGACTAAACTGTGTGAATGTCTGTATCCGTCTGTCTGTTGTTGTGTAAGCAGCTGCATGGGTTTCTGACTAGCTAAATGAGTGTCTATATGGGTTATGGATTGGTTCTCTGAGTATCTGTATGGGTGCCTCAGTGTTTGTGTGGGTGGGGTGTGTGTGACTCTGTGCATAGATGTGTGAGTGGGTGATTCACTGGGTGCATGGTTTCCAGAATGCGTCTGTGATGGACTGTATGGGTGGGTGAGTGTGTGTATGGGTGTGTTAGTGATTGAATGTATATCTCAGTGGTACATGTGTGAGTAACTACATATGTGAAAGGCAGTATATATGTGTGTTGGAGTATATAAATGGCTATAAGTGAGAGTGTGTGATTGTGAGAGTGGCTATATGGATGAGTGTGTGCTTGCATCAGTGATTGCATAGGAGCGTAAGAATGTGCTAGTATTTTTATGAGTAAGTGAGCTGGTGTGTATAACTGTATAGGTGAGTAAATGGGAGTGTGATTAATTATTAGCATGACTGACTAGGTGTGTGAGTACCTCTATGGATGAGTTGCGTTGTGTGAGTGTTTATATATGTGTATGAGTGCATATGATAGTCCTGTACTGAGTGACTGTAAGTATGAGTGACTGTACGGGTGAGTGAGTAGATGTGTGTGTGTAGACCTAAGAATCAGTGAGTGGGTATGTACTTATTGGTATTGGAGTGTGTATGGTTTTGAGAATGGCAGTCTGTAATTTAGAGTGGGTGTATCAAAAGTTATATTAGGGTGTGAGAAGATGCATTAAATTCTCACATGGATGATGTCATCAGTGATGTCATTTGAGATGTCATCAGTGATGTCATCAGTGATGTCACTGACCATGTCATGAGTGATGTAATATGTGACGTCATCAGCAGTGCATTGCGGGGCGCGAGTTATAGTTAGCTGAACTAACTATAACGGGGGAATTTCACGGGTTTTGTACGAGTGCAATGTCCAACTAACTATAACTTTCCCTAAAACCTATGGTTTTTTCAGTGAATTTCAAAGGTTTTTTAAATGCTAAACCCTAACTATAACAGGCCTGAAACCTATGGTTTTTTCAGTGAATTTCAAAGGTTTTTAAAATGCTAATTCCTAACTATAACAAGCCTGAAACCTATGGTTTTTTCAGTGAATATCAAAGGTTTTTTAAATGCTAATTCCTAACTATAACATGTCTGAAACCTATGGTTTTTTTCAGTGAATTTCAAAGGTTTTGTAAATGACAATTTTTAAATGTATTAATTGTTATATTTATTTTTTTTTATACTGATTTACTACATTTTTTTAAACTATTTATTTTTAGATGTTTTATTTTTTAAATTACATTGTAATTACATTATACATTACATTACAAAATATACTTTCTCAGAATGAATTACTTTAGTTTAAATACTTTGCAAATAGGCAATAGACTTTTAAGTACAGTAGTTACAGTTGTTGCAATGGGCAACACAATTTCAAACACAATGCAACATTGAGCTCAATGTGAATTTCTAGCTAAATGCAATTAGTTACTTTATGGATTACTTTTCTAACCACAGGACTGGATCCTAGATTCAGTCCTGGGACATCTCCTGTAAAGAGTTGAGTAAAAGCGTTTTGGTTACAGTAGTGATTTTTAAGGCATATTATTGTATTTTAAAAGTTGACACTTAGAAACTTTTTCACATAGAATCACCAATGTTATCCTATGGGAGGAAATTCACTTAGCAGGTAAGTAGTGTTATCGTTACTTTTTCTTACTCAGTGGTGGATCCTGGATCCAGCACTGGTGCATCTCCTGTAAACAGTTGAAAGAATGCGTTTAAGTCATACAGGCGATTTTTAAGGAATATTTGTAGTTTGTGAAAATCAACACTTTGAAACTTTTCTGCTGAAAACCAGACAATGGATTCCTATGGAAGGAAATATAAGTTACTGGTAAGTACGGTTAAAATTACTTTTCAGGATCAGTACTGGGCTGAAAGATGCAGCACTGAGGTCTCTCCTGATAACAGGTGAGTAAATCGGAATTCGTATTTTGGCTGATTTTAGAGGAATATTTGTATGTTTCAAAAATCGACACTTAGAAGAATTTCCAACTGAAACCAGTGAATGATATCCTATGGAAGGAAATTCAAGTTACTGGTAAGTACGGTTAAAATTACTTTTCAGGATCAGTACTGGGATGAAAGATGCAGCACTGAGGTCTCTCCTGATAACAGGTGAGTAAATCGGAATTCGTAGTTCGGCTGATTTTAGAGGAATATTTGTATGTTTCAAAAATCGACACTTAGAAGAATTTCCAAGTGAAACCAGTGAATGATATCCTATGGAAGAAAATTCAAGTTACTGGTAAGTACGGTTAAAATTACTTTTCAGGATCAGTACTGGGCTGAAAGATGCAGCACTGAGGTCTCTCCTGATAACAGGTGAGTAAATCGGAATTTGTATTTCGGCTGATTTTAGAGGAATATTATAAAGTTCCAAAACTCCACACTTAGAAGAATTTCCAAGTGAAACCAGTCAATGAGATCCTATGGAAGGAAATTCAAGTTACTGGTAAGTACGGTTAAAATTACTTTTCAGGATCAGTACTGGGCTGAAAGATGCAGCACTGAGGTCTCTCCTGATAACAGGTGAGTAAATAGGAATTCGTAGTTCAGCTGATTTTAGAGGAATATTTGCACAATGGTGAAGGGAGGGGGCGGGGCCTGAGGTGACATCTGTGCAAACGCGCACCCTGGCGCGTTTTAAGTTGGGGGATTAAGCCCCTTGAATCATGAGGGTCCCTGGGGTCCAACTAGCCCACCCTGTACCTCCAGTATGCGCCACGGAGCTGCGTTGCAGAGAGGTGTTCAGAGGCCACGCCCCTTTTTGCACCTCTCTGCAATGCAGCTCTGTGGCGCTTTCTGGACGTACCTGTTGGGCTAGTTGGCCCCTAGGGACCCTCAGGATTGAAGGGGATTTAATTCCCCATCTTAAAACGCACCACGGGGCCTGTTTGCACACATGTCACCTGAAGCCCCGCCCCCTCCCTTCACCACTGTGCAAACGCGCCCCGTGGCGCGTTTCAAGTTGGGGTATTAAGTCCCCTTGAATCCTGAGGGTCCCTGGAGTCCAACTAGCCCACCATGTACCTCTAAAAAGCGCCACAGAGCTGCGTTGCAGAGAGGTGTAAAAAGGGGCGTGGCCTCTGTACACCTCTCTGCAACGCAGCCCCCTGTCGCATACTGGAGGTTCCTGGTGGGCTAGTTGGCCCCCAGGGACCCCCAGTATTCAAGGGGAATTACTTCCCCTTCTTAAAACGCGCCAGGGGGCGCGTTTGCAGAGTACTGCAGGGAGGGGGGCGGGGCCTCCGGCACGATGCCGGTCGTTTTTTTGTTTGTTTTTTAATGGGAGGGGGGCTGCGTGGCCCCCCTTCCCTTGGCCACTTTTGGCCCCGGGGACCCCATCCCCCGGGGCCTGAGCAATTTATTTATTTTTTAAATAAAAAAAAACGGGAAGGGGGCCGCGTGGCCCCCCTTCCCTGGGCCTGTATTGGCCCCGGGGACCCCATCCCCCGGGGCATGCCCTCGATTTTTTTTTTTTAAATTTGGAGGGGGGTTGCGTGGCCCCCCTCCTCAGGCCATTTAGGGGCCCGGGGACCCCATCCCCCGGGGCCGGCCTTGCCCTTTTTTTTTTTTTTTTTTTTTAATTTGGGGAGGGGGGCTGCGTGGCCCCCCTCCCTGGCCACTTATGGCCACAGGGACCCCATCCCCCGGGGCCTGGCCTCTGGTTGGGGACTGTGGGGGTCCCCAATCCCCCACAGTCCCAGCCGGCTCCCCGCGTCCTACGGGAGCCGGCATTGCTTTCCACATGGGGAGCAGCTAACATGCTGCTCCCCATGTGGAAAGCAATTGGTTTGCATTTTGAAAGAGAGACCAGGTTTCCTGCTCTCTCTTTCAAAAGGCAAACCAAGTTTGCTATGACAGGACGGGAGCCGCGAGGCTCCCGTCCTGTCATAGCAAACTACACCCCGGGACACTGCAGGGGCCGGCCCTGGGGGGTGGCGGTCCCCAGGGGCATCAAGGGCTCCAGGAGGGGGGCCGCGCGGCCCCCCTCCCAACCATTTCACAGCCCCGGGGAGGTGGTGGTCCCCGGGGCTTTGGGGGTCCGTAACGGACCCCCATATTCAAATCTTTAGTGCCCCGGGGAGGTGGCGGTCCCCGGGGCGTGTGGGGGGGCTGGAGCCCCCCCACACAGGTCAAAACATTTTTTTTAAAAAGAAGCCCCGGGGGGTGGCGGTCCCCGGGGCTGCGGGAGGGCCAAGAGCCCTCCCGCACCATTATTTTTTGAAAGCCCCGGGGGGTGGCGGTCCCCGGGGCTTGGGGGGCCTTAGAGGCCCCCCACATTAAATTTAAACCCCCCCCACCATGCCCCCGGGACTTGGCCCACCCGGGGGCACATAAACATCGAAGCGCGGAGACAGCGCTTTGATTTTTTTTTTTCAGCAGGATCCGCGCACCCTGAGCGCATCCTGACGATTTTTTTTTTAAATGCTTTTTTCTGCCCAGGGGGTCCTTGTGGGACCCCCTGAGCAGGCCTAGGGGGTCAGGGTGTTTCTACCCTGCCCCCTTTGTGCGTTTTGCGCACTTGTTTCTTTTTTTTTTCCTCAGTGGGATCCGCGCACCCTAAGCGCATCCCGCCGTTTAAAAAAAAAAATGCTTTTTTCTGCCCAGGGGGTCCTTGTGGGATCCCCTGAGCAGACCTAGGGGGTCAGGGTGTTTCTACCCTGCCCCCTTTTTGCGCTTTGCGCACTTGTTTCTGTCCCTCGGTTCTACCGAGGGACAAAATGGGACAAAATGGCTGCCAACACTTCCTGATTTGGAGTGTTGACAGCCAATTAGCATGCAGCTCGTGATCGGGAGGGTACGCGGATCCTACTCGGCCATAGATATATATGTGATTTTATTTGTGATTTTCTCAGAAACTACTGAACGGATTTACACCATTTAAGCAAAAGGCACGACACTGAACCAAGGGCTACCTCTTTGCCAAATTTGGTGTAATTCCGTTCAGCAGTTCGGGCTGTAGCTGCGACTAAAGGTTCCTATGGAAAAATGAATGGGGAAAACACGTTTTGGGACCCCCTTTTTCTCGGCCCCCGCTTGACGAATCAACCCGAGACTTTCAGGGTAGGAGCGGAGCGGAGCGCCCCAACAAGTTGGAAACTTTCGCGAAGATTCGTCAACCGGCGCCAACGTTATTTCAAATAGAATGTCGCGGATTTCCTATGGATAATAGGTCCTAACTATAACTATCTACTGGCGACCGCCAGTAGATAATATATATATATATATGCCTGCAATGTGATCCTTAGATCCAGCGCGCTCATCAGCGGGTGCTCTGCGTTGGGGCCGGATCCTGGCCCAAAATCGTCAATTTTGAAAACAAATGACGCGGCACTCACAGCTTGGATTATACTTGATTTAATCTCAAGTTAGCACTCAACCAACGCGTTTCAGCCCTCTCAGCCGTGAGCAAAGCCATGAGAGGGCTGAAACGCGTTGGTTGAGTGCTAACTTGAGATTAAATCAAGTATAATCCAAGCTGTGAGTGCCGCGTCATTTGTAAAAAAAATATATATATATATTATCTACTGGCGGTCGCCAGTAGATAGTTATAGTTACAACCTATTATCCATAGGAAATCCGCGACATTCTATTTGAAATAACTCTCTTGCCGGTTGACGTATCTTCGCAAAATTTTCAAACTTTATGGCCCGCTCCGGTCCGCTCCTACCCTGTAAGTCTCGGGGGGATTCGTCAAGCGGGGGCCGAGAAAAAAGGGAGGTCCCAAAACGCGTTTTCCCCATGCAATTTTCCATAGGAAACTTTAGACACGGCTACAGCCCGAACTGCTGAACGGAATTACACCAAATTTGGCAAAGAGGTAGTTCTTGGTTCAGAAAGAACCCTTTTTGTTAAATGGTGTAAATCCGTTCAGTAGTTGCTGAGAAAATCAAAAGTAAAAAGATAGTGATATCTATGGCCGAGTAGGGTCCGCGTACCCTCAGCGCACCCTGCGCGCACCGTCCCGATCACGAGCTGCATGTTAATTGGCTGTCAGCTGGCTGTCAACATTCCAATTCAGGAAATGTTGGCAGCCATTTTGTCCCTCGGTAGAACCGAGGGACAGAAACAAGTGCGCAAAGCGCACAAAGGGGGCAGGGTAGAAACACCCTGACCCCCTAGGTTTGCTCAGGGGTCCCACAAGGACCCCTGGGCAAAAAAATTATTATTTTTTTTTAAAAATCGGCAGGATGCGCTCAGGGTGCGCGAATCCTGCCGGGAAAAATCGAAGCGCGGTCTCCCGCGCTTCGATGTTAATTGCCCCCGGGTGGGCCAAGTCCCGGGGGCATGCTGGGGGGGTTAATTTTATGTGTGGGGGCCTCTAAGGGCCCCCCAAGGCTCTGAGCCCTCCCGCAGCCCCGGGGACCGCCACCTCCCCGGGGCTTCTTTTTATTTTTGTAAAACCTGTGTGGGGGGCTCCAGCCCCCACACGCCCGGGGACCACCACCTCCCCGGGGCACTAAGAAAAATTACAATGGGGGTCCGTTTTGGACTCCCAAGCCCCGGGGACCACCACCTCCCCGGGGCTTTCAAAATGTAGGGAGGGGGGCCGCGCGGCCCCCCTCCTGGAGCCTGTGGTGGCCCTGGGGACCGCCACCCCCAGGGCCGGCTCCTGCAGTGTCCCGGGGTGCCTACCCCCGGGACACTGCTGTTTGTAATGACAGGACGGGAGCCTCGCGGCTCCCGTCCTGTCATTGCAAACTTGCTTTGGATATTGGAAGAGAGAGCAGGAAACCTGCTCTCGCTTCCAATATCCAAGCTGATTGCTTTCCACATGGGGAGCAGCATGTTAGCTGCTCCCCATGTGTAAAGCAATGCCGGCTCCCGTAGGACACGGGGAGCCGGCGGGACTGTGGGGGCTTGGGGACCCCCCACAGTCCCCAACAAGAGGCCAGGCCCCGGGGGATGGGGTCCCCGGGGCCATAAGTGGCCACGGAGGGGGCCACGCAGCCCCCTCCCCAAAGGTAAAAAAAAATTAAAAAAAAAGTGCAAGGCCGGCCCCGGGGGATGGGGTCCCCGGGGCCTTAAATGGCCTGAGGAGGGGGGCCACGCAGCCCCCCTCCAAATAAAAAAAGAGGCCATGCCCCGGGGGATGGGGTCCCCGGGGCCAATACAGGCCCAGGGAAGGGGGCCACGCGGCCCCCTTCCCGTTTTTTTATTTTTATTTTAATTTTAAAGTAGGGGTAAGGCCCTGGGGGATGGGGTCCCCAGGGCCTAAAAATAGGAAAAAGGAAGGGGGGCCACACAGCCCCCCTTCAGGGGGGAAAAAAACTAAAATAAAAAAAAAAAACGATCGGGCCCGCAGGCCCCGCCCCCTTCCTTCACCACTCTGCAAACGCGCCCCTGGCGCGTTTGCAGAGGGGGAACGAATTCCCCTTGAATACTGGGGGTCCCTGGGGCCAACTAGCCCACCAGGAACCTCCAGTATGCGCCAGGGGCTGCCTTGCAGAGAGGTGTACAGAGGCCACGCCCCTTTTACACCTCTCTGCAACGCAGCTCTGTGGCGCTTTTTGGAGGTATATGGTGGGCTAGTTGCACCCCAGGGACCCTCAGGATTCAAGGGGAGTTAATCCCCCGACTTAAAACGCGCCACGGGGCGCGTTTGCACAGTGGTGAAGGGAGGGGCGGGGCTTCAGGTGACATGTGTGCAAACAGGCCCCGTGGCGCGTTTTAAGATGGGGAATTAAATCCCCTTCAATCCTGAGGGTCCCTGGGGGCCAACTAGCCCAACAGGTACGTCCAGAAAGCGCCACAGAGCTGCGTTGCAGAGAGGTGTAAAAGGGGTGTGGCCTCTGTACATGTCTCTGCAACGCAGCCCCCTGGCGCATACTGGAGGTTCCTGGTGGGCTAGTTGGCCCGTAGGGACCCTCATGATTCAAGGGGACTTAATCCCCCTACTTAAAACGCGCCACGGGGCGCGTTTGCACAGATGTCACCTCAGGCCCCACCCCCTCCCTTCACCATTGTGCAAATATTCCTCTAAAATCAGCCGAAATACGAATTCTGATTTACTCACCTGTTATCAGGAGAGACCTCAGTGCTGCATCTTTCAGCCCAGTACTAATCCTGAAAAGTAATTTTAACCGTACTTACCAGTAACTTGAATTTCCTTCCATAGGCTAACATTGACTGGTTTCACTTGGAAATTCTTCTAAGTGTGGAGTTTTGGAACTTTAAAATATTCCTCTAAAATCAGCCGAAATACGAATTCCGATTTACTCACCTGTTATCAGGAGAGACCTCAGTGCTGCATCATTCAGCCCAGTACTGATCCTCAAAAGTAATTTTAACCGTTCTTACCAGTAACTTGAATTTCCTTCCATAGGATATAATTGCCTGCTTTTTGCTGAAAAAGTTTCTAAGTGTTGATTTTTGAAACATACAAATATTCCTCTAAAATCAGCCGAAATACGAATTCCGATTTACTCACCTGTTATCAGGAGAGACCTCAGTGATGTATCTTTCAGCCCAGTACTGGTCCTGAAAAGTAATTTTAACCGTACTTACCAGTAACTTGAATTTCCTTCCATAGGCTAACATTGACTGGTTTCACTTGGAAATTCTTCTAAGTGTGGAGTTTTGGAACTTTAAAATATTCCTCTAAAATCAGCCGAAATACGAATTCCGATTTACTCACCTGTTATCAGGAGAGACCTCAGTGCTGCATCTTTCAGCCCAGTACTGATCCTCAAAAGTAAATTTAACCATACTTACCAGTAACTTGAATTTCCTTCCATAGGATATCATTGCCTGCTTTTTGCTGAAAAAGTTTCTAAGTGTTGATTTTTGAAACATACAAATATTCATCTAAAATCAGCCGAAATACGAATTCCGATTTACTCACCTGTTATCAGGAGAGAACCCAGTGCTGCATCTTTTAGCCCAGCACTGACCCTGAAAAGTAATTTTAACCGTACTTACCAGTAACTTATCTTTTCTTCCATAGGAATCCATTGTCTGGTTTTCAGCAGAAAAGTTTCAAAGTGTTGATTTTCACAAACTACAAATATTCCTTAAAAATCGCCTGTATGACTTAAACGCATTTTTTCAACTGTTTACAGGAGATGCACCAGTGCTGGATCCAGGATCCAACACTGAGTAAGAAAAAGTAACGATAACAGTTTTTACCTGCTAAGTGAATTTCCTTCCATAGGATAACATTGGTGATTCTATGAGGAAAAGTTTCTAAGTGTCAACTTTTAAAATACAGTAATATTCCTTAAAAATCACGACTGTAACCAAAACGCTTTTACTCAACTGTTTACAGGAGATGTCCCAGGACTGAATCTAGGATCCAGTCCTGTGGTTAGAAAAGTAATCCATAAAGTAACTAATTGCATTTAACTAGAAATTCACATTGAGCTGAATGTTGCATTGTGTTTGAAAATGTGTTGCCCATTGCAACAACTGTAACTATTGTACTTAAAAGTCTATTGCCTATGTGCTAAGTATTTAAACTAAAGTAATTCATTCTGAGAAAGTATTTTTTGTAATGTAATGTATAATGTAATTACAATGTAATTTAAAAAATAAAATATGTAAAAGAAATTGTTTCTAAAAATGTAGTAAATCAGTATGAAAAAAAATAATATAAAAATTAATACATTTAAAAAACCTTTGAAATTCACCGAAAAAACCGTAGGTTTCAGGCACGTTATAGTTACAAATTAGCATTTAAAAAACCTTTGAAATTCACTGAAAAAACCATAGGTTTCAGACACGTTATAGTTAGAAATTAGCATTTAAAAAACCTTTGAAATTCACTGAAAAAACCATAGGTTTTAGGGACAGTTATAGTTACAAATTAGCATTTAAAAAACCTTTGAAATTCACTGAAAAAACCATAGGTTTCAGATATGTTATAGTTACAAATTAGCATTTAAAAAACCTTTGAAATTCACTTTAAAAACCATAGGTTTTAGGGACAGTTATAGTTAGTTGGACATTTCACTCGTACAAAACCCGTGAAATTCCCCCGTTATAGTTAGTTCAGCTAACTATAACTCGCGCCCCGCAATGCACTGCTGATGACGTCACATATTACATCACTCATGACATGGTCAGTGACATCACTGATGACATCACTGATGACATCTCAAATTACATCACTGATGACATCATCCACGTGATAATCTGATGCAGCTCCTCACACCCTAATATAACCTTTGATACACCCAATCTAAATTACAGACTGCCATTCGCAAAACTATAGACACTCCAACACCAATAACTACATACCCACTCACTGATTCTTAGGTCTACACACACACATCCACTCACTCACCCGTACAGTCACTCATACTTATGGTCACTCAGTACAGGACTATCATATGCACTCTTACTCCTATATAGACACTCAAACACCGCCACTCATCCATAGAGGTACTCACACACCTAGTCAGTCATGCAAATAATTAAACACACTGCCATTTACTCACCTATACAGTTATACACACACCAGCTCACTTAATCATACAAATACTAGCACATTGTTACGCTCTTATACAATCACTGATACAAGCACACACTCATCCATACAGCCACTATCACAATCACTCACTCTCGCTTATAGCTATTTATATACTCCAACACACATATATACTGGCTTTCACATATGTAGTTACTCACACATGTACCACTGGGACATACATTCACTCACTAACACACTCTTACACACACTTACCCACCCATACAGTCTATCACAGATGCACTCTTGAAACCATCCACCCAGTGAATCACCCACTCACACATCTATGCACAGAGTCGCACACACCCCACCCACACAAACACTCAGGCACCCATACAGATACTCAGACAACCAATCAATAACTCATATAGACACTCATGTAGCTATTCACAAACCCATGCAGCCACTTACACAGCAACAGACAGACGGATACAGACATTCACCCAGTTTAGTCACTAACCCATGCATTCAGTAAGATACGTTAAATCACTCACTTATAGAGTCAGTCACGCACCTACTAAATCATCCATACAGACACTTACACACCCACTCATTCTTCAATACGTCTTTTCCTATATATATTAAAAATATTTAAACTTTACAGAAACACACAGTCACTGGATGATGTCATCAGTGATGTCATTTGAGATGTCATCAGTGATGTCATCAGTGATGTCACTGACCATGTCATGAGTGATGTAATATGTGACGTCATCAGCAGTGCATTGTGGGGGCGCGAGTTATAGTTAGCTGAACTAACTATAACAGGGGAATTTCACGGGTTTTGTACGAGTGAAATGTCCAACTAACTATAACTGTCCCTAAAACCTATGGTTTTTAAAGTGAATATATATATATATATATATACATATATATATATTTATATACCAAATAAAGACACTCCTTCCAGAGATCCCGGGCCCGTAGAGGGGTGGTGCGATGCCGGCGAAGAAAACCGGTAATCCAATATAAATCCAACACGGGGTTACCAATCGCGCTCTCAGGTTTTTGCATAAATCCAAGCAGGACACCAAAGTTAGATTTGGGGGTTTATTAACATCATAAACCCTCTGTGATGCGTTTCGACTTCACAAAGTCTTGATCACACAGCGGAATAGCAGGTAGCATTCGCTTACATACACTTCCTGTTAGTTATCAACATAGAAAACGGACACATTACAATTCATAGCAGTGTACGTATCCCTAAATGATCGCCATCTTACCGTGGTCGAAATACAATTCTGTAATACTTTTATTCGTAGGCATGCAACACAACTATGCTGTAAATTCAACCACCGACTTTTAATACTGCGAGTCTAATACTTAGTGTGTATAGCGTGTGCTGACACATACGGGGTCCATAATGGGGCATGCTGGTATATGTAGTTCTGTTAACAGTGACGTGTAGCCGTATCAGCTCGAGGGTTACTGGCTAGAGCTACATGATCACGGTGGATGATCAGTGAGTTCCCTGGTAAGTGGGAATGTGTTTCTAGAAAGTGTGTGAAGCACCAAATGCTCAATCTATTGCATATATCTAGAAACTGTTGGCGTGTGTCCACATTGAGAGTCTTGACTGGACACATGCGTCCATGGTGTGTAAGGAGGAAAACCATCTTGGCTAGTTGGTTAACAGCGGGTTGTTGGTGTTCCCTGATTAGTGGGGAGTGCAACTAGGTAACTGCTGAACTTGCACACCAAAGACTCGGCTGATTTGCATTGCACGGTCGCACAGACATCTCTGTTATCGTTCGTACTTCCCTGGTTAGTGGGAAAGCATGAAGAGAATCTAGTATGTATGTATAAACCCACTAGAAGTGTGGCGAAACACTCAGGGAGTGTTTTCTCGAAACTACTGCTACCTTCCTGTATTCTTTACCCCGTCTCCCACCAATTGTGTGCACATGAACTAAAAAAATAATAATATAAAATATGTAAATAACAGTGCAAAAGGTCTTATCTGTGGACATGGTCGCAGCAGAATGATGTCACGAAGAAAAGGTTAGGGATCCCTCTGTCACAGGCAGGAGACATGGTCCCTTCCTTTCCTCCTGCAAAAGATGTGAAGAAGAGAGAAAAAAAGAAAAAAGAGAGAAAAGAGTCATGCATAACTGCGATTTAAAAACATTAGTGCAACAACCAAATATGATATATGACATTCTTTTACATTCCTTAGGTACAGAAGTGGTCACAATACTGTCACATGTGTGTTAGATACTGTCTGTCACCAGTTGTGTCAGTGTCTAATTTTCTTGTAGATGTATAGCCATCTCCTCATCAAGGTTATGTCCATTAGGATAGCGTGTAGCCATCCCTATAATATGCCTTGATTCTCGCTGTCTGAGCCTAAGGGTACGGTTACCACCTCTTTTATTGCCTATGACTTGTTCTATTGCATAATACGATAGTTTGGTACTGTCTGAAAAATGATGTGATTCAAAATGTCGTGCAATTGGGTACTGTTTGTCTCTGTTACTGATTGCCCTCATATGTTCTAGGATTCTTTTTCTTGCCATTTGAGTAGTACTCCCTACGTACCTTAACCCGCAGGGACATTCCAATACATATACCACGAAGGTGGTGCTACATGTCAGGAATTGTTTTATACTTATCATGTTGTTGGTGCTAGTATTCCAGAACTCCTTCCTAAAGCGGCTATTGCTGCACGCCATGCAGTGGCCGCATGGAAAAAAGCCCTGCAAGTCTATACCTCTAGTCGTAGATGTTTCTTTCAGGTCACTATGCACTAGGAGATCCATGAGGGTACGGCTCCTCCTGTATGTGATCATGGGTCGGGTGGGTATGGTACTACCTATCACAGGGTCACCTTTGAGGATATCCCATTTCTGTACGATGGTCTTGCGTATGTGATTAGCGTTTCCGTTGTATGTGAGAATGATGCTTGTATCTGTATTCTCAGTGTTATCTACGGTTGTCTTGGTGGTATCGCCAAGTATGGTATCTCTTTCTAATTCCTCTTTTCTTTCTACAGCCCTCTTGAGGACCCATGATGGGTCCCCTCTTTCACGGAATCTATTAAACATGATGGTTCGTTCTCTCAGGTACCCTTCCTCAGAGCTACAGTTTCTTTTGGCCCTGAGCATTTCCCCATAGGGGATGCTCCATTTAAGGTTATCTGGATGGCTGCTCATGGCATGCAATAGGGTATTCCCTGCGGTGCATTTCCTGAAGAGAGTGGTTTGTATCTTGTTGGACTTGACCTGCACTTTGGTATCTAGGTACTCTACTTCCTTCCCACTGATGGTACTTGTGAGTCTGAGATTTCTAGTGTTTTGATTCAGTTTGTCTACAAAACTTCAAGCTTCCTGTTCGCTGCCTTGCCATATCACGAACAGGTCGTCTATGTACCTCAACCATAAGATGACCGTGGTGAAATCGGCGTTGAGATTGATATCTTGTCTGATGTCCTCCTCCCATGCCCCCATGAACAGGTTTGCGAAGCTGGGCGCGAAACATGTGCCCATCGCGGTTCCGTGGGTCTGCTTGTAAATCTCATCATTAAACATGAAAAAGTTGTTTGATAGGCAAAATCTGATCATGTCTAATATCATTTGTGTGTGTCCCCAGTACCTGATGTGTCTGCGTTTGAGGAATCTAGCACAGGCTTCTATTCCCTGCTCATGGTCAATCACTGTATACAGTGAGTTTACGTCCATGGTTATCAGTAAATATTCAGCCTGCCATGTCAGATTTTTGATTTTATTAAGAAAGTCTTTAGTGTCTCTTACGTACGAGGGCAGTGTGTTCACAAACTCCCTTAAGAAGTGGTCAACGTAACGTGAAACATTTTCTGCGGCACTGCCCCTGGACGAAACTATGGGTCTTCCTGGGGGGTTCTCCCTGTCTTTGTGGATTTTGGGCAGAAGGTACAAAACTGGAAGGACAGGGTTGTCCTTTTGAGAAAACAGTATTCTTCCCATTCAATGTGTCCCTTGTCCTTCCAGTCTTCCAATTTCTCCCAGATATCGGTAATGCTGTTGTTGTACTCTATCCTGGTGGTGGTGGTGTAAGTTCCTGTGTCGTGTAGTTGTCACATAGCTTCCTTAATATACATGCCTCTGATGAGAATCACAATATTCCCCCCTTTATCAGCGGGCCTAATGATATTACTATTGTCCTCTGCCAGTTCTTGCATAGCCTTCCTATGTGCTAACGTTAGGTTGTGTTTAATTTCTTCATTTTCTTTGGCCAATTCTTTTGTCTGTAGCTGAGTAGGTCTCTGCCAACCTGTTCTTGGAAGGTGTCTATATTGTCATGGTTCATGGTTGATAAAAATGTCGATTTTGGTTTGAAACTGGTGCATGCCGCTTTATCATGTCTGATTTCTAGTTCATCTAGAATGTTATGAACCTCCAAACTGGTGCATGCCCCTTCTGGATCTTCTTGTAGCTCATGTAATGCCACCAGTGCGTCAAAGTCACTTATCGTCAATTCCTCATCGTGTACAGTGTGTTCTACTGAATGGTGTTCTTTGCATTTGGTGGGTTTCAGTTTGTGCCACTTCTTCAATTTTAGTTTTCTACAGAATTTAAAACTGTCTATTCTGCTGTCTACATAGTTCATCGGTACTGCTGGGCAGAACGACAGACCTAAGCATAATGTTCTTTTGTCTTTGGTGCTTATCGGTCTGTGGGAAAGGTTGATGATAGTTTGATTTACCGTGGCATCATCCAACATTGCTGCTTCCTGGAGCGTGTCTGTTTGTATCCCACTTGCTCCGTTTCGCTCTCTCTTCTCTCTCCTCTGCCGGCACCTCTTGCGCCTCTTGCTCTGGTGCCCCTTGTTCTTCCTCTTCCTCTTCCTCCTCCCGCTATTGGAGTGTTCTCGTTGTGGTTTATCTTGGTCGTTGTTCGAGTCGTCTGCCGGCTCCGTTTCATGAGCCGGTACTCGTCTAAAAACATTTTTGGACGTCTCGCAACATCTCCTTCAGATAGAGAGCTTTCTGATGTTCCGGAGATTTCGGAGGCCTCTGTGTTGGTGTCACTCGCGTTTGCCGCCTCTTCGTCATCAGTTGCTCTGGATCTTGCTGTTGTTGTCATTTTACCATTCGAGGTATTGTAGAGGTGGTCATATTTACGACTAAAAGTAAGTATCCTCCCAGATTCGTAGTCTCCACAGTCCCGGTGGAGTTTACGCTGTTTCCTCGCCTTTATGTCATCCTCCACAAGTCTCAGCCTTTTCTTCATTTCTTCGAGAAATTTTGAGATCAGTTCTTGTTCTGAATTCTTTGTCAAATCATTTTTAATACGCAAGATCTCCTTCTTGATGTTCTCTCTGTCCGACCACGCGTATTTAACAAGGATCTCCAACATGTTCCTCGAGCTGTTGGCTGAGTTGGCCGACCACTCCTCTAACATGGCCGGGTCTGGTGAATCATACGAGGGAGTAATGAAGATTCTGAGTCCTCGGGGCACCATCTTCTTATCTATGTAATCCTGCAAGGACGTCGCCTCCCACCACTTAGACAATTCTTGTTTATGCAGTTTTTCATATCTCTTGAGTGTGTCTAATGTGGTTGATTCTGTGCGGGTGGTTGCCGGCTGGCTACTGCCCACCCCTAGTGCACGTGCAAACAGTGTCTGTGCCGCCTCTCTTCGCTCCCTTTCATCCTCCATGCCACTGCGTAGGTCTTATGGTGCACGACATTTTGAATCACATCATTTTTCAGACAGTACCAAACTATCGTATTATGCAATAGAACAAGTCATAGGCAATAAAAGAGGTGGTAACCGTACTCTTAGGCTCAGACAGCGAGAATCAAGGCATATTATAGGGATGGCTACACGCTATCCTAATGGACATAACCTTGATGAGGAGATGGCTATACATCTACAAGAAAATTAGACACTGACACAACTGGTGACAGACAGTATCTAACACACATGTGACAGTATTGTGACCACTTCTGTACCTAAGGAATGTAAAAGAATGTCATATATCATATTTGGTTGTTGCACTAATGTTTTTACATCGCAGTTATGCATGACTCTTTTCTCTCTTTTTTCTTTTTTCTCTCTTCTTCACATCTTTTGCAGGAGGAAAGGAAGGGACCATGTCTCCTGCCTGTGACAGAGGGATCCCTAACCTTTTCTTCGTGACATCATTCTGCTGCGACCATGTCCACAGATAAGACCTTTTGCACTGTTATTTACATATTTTATATTATTATTTTTTTAGTTCATGTGCACACAATAGGTGGGAGACGGGGTAAAGAATACAGGAAGGTAGCAGTAGTTTCGAGAAAACACTCCCTGAGTGTTTCGCCACACTTCTAGTGGGTTTATACATACATACTAGATTCTCTTCATGCTTTCCCACTAACCAGGGAAGTACGAACGATAACAGAGATGTCTGTGCGACCGTGCAATGCAAATCAGCCGAGTCTTTGGTGTGCAAGTTCAGCAGTTACCTAGTTGCACTCCCCACTAATCAGGGAACACCAACAACCCGCTGTTAACCAACTAGCCAAGATGGTTTTCCTCCTTACACACCATGGACGCATGTGTCCAGTCAAGACTCTCAATGTGGACACACGCCAACAGTTTCTAGATATATGCAATAGATTGAGCATTTGGTGCTTCACACACTTTCTAGAAACACATTCCCACTTACCAGGGAACTCACTGATCATCCACCGTGAATGTAGCTCTAGCCAGTAACCCTCGAGCTGATACGGCTACACGTCACTCTTAACAGAACTACATATACCAGCATGCCCCATTATGGACCCCGTATGTGTCAGCACGAGCTATACACACTAAGTATTAGACTTGCAGTATTAAAAGTCGGTGGTTGTATTTACAGCATAGTTGTGTTGCATGCCTACGAATAAAAGTATTACAGAATTGTATTTCGACCACGGTAAGATGGCGATCATTTAGGGATACGTACACTGCTATGAATTGTAATGTGTCCGTTTTCTATGTTGATAACTAACAGGAAGTGTATGTAAGCGAATGCTACCTGCTATTCCGCTGTGTGATCAAGACTTTGTGAAGTCGAAACGCGTCACGGAGGGTTTATGATGTTAATAAACCCCCAAATCTAACTTTGGTGTCCTGCTTGGATTTATGCAAAAACCTGAGAGCGCGATTGGTAACCCCGTGTTGGATTTATATATTTATATATATTTAAATGTATATGTATTTATTTATGGATTGAAAATGTATTTAAAATTGTGTGTATTTAGTAATTTTAAAAAAATGTAAATCGCCATAATTATCAAACTTAATAAACTTACTTAAACTGTCAGAAAAATAATTCTGCAAGATACCTTTATCAGGAGTATTCTTCTGGAAGAACTGTTTTTAAAAAAATTGCATTCAAGATATTTTTTTATTTTCTGCAGACCTTTCTCTAGCAAGCGTAGTTGAGTGAAGTTGAGAAATTACATCCATAGTTCAGACACCCTCCTGTTAGAATGTCAAATTTTCAAAAATAAAAAATTCTTCTCAGATAGAACTCATAAGATCTGGAATTGTATTTCTCCTTGGATCCATTATTTGAAATGCTCAATGTGAGAAGTTGGCCTGGCATATGCTGTCCACTAATTATAGTGGGCACCTTGCACCAGTCCAAATCGACTCTTATGGTAGGTAGGTTAAAGACAACCTTATTGAAAGCTATCCTAGTGGTAGCTATGGAGAGCAGCCTTCAGGCTAAGTCTTGAAGGAATGTAAAGCAGCTTGTTTTACCAGTCTATAATCTCTTGAGTGACCAAATGAAAGAGCACCACACCAGGTATATATTCAAAATATATGTATTTATTACTAAACACACCCCTCTAGTCTCTTTATGAGGCTAGAGTTCGAAGTACATAAGTTATAAGATCTTAAATCACAATAATAGCACAAATACACGTTTGGGCCCTAGGGGCGTACCAAACCATATACCAATAAAGTGGTATGCGAACCACGACTGAACTAGACACTAGGCCTAGAGCCTCTAGAAGTGCTTGGACCACAAGGAACCACCCAAGGTAGTGACACAGGGGACCCACGGGAGACGCGTGCAGTGTAAATACACAACCGCGATACGCCGTTAACTTCTATGGAGAAAGTCGGGATCGGGAAAATAGAGGAAAGGGACACTTAGAAGAGGACTAGGACAAAACCCTTTGAGATCTAGGACTTTGAAGAGTCTCTACCCACGGGAGCACTGGAGTACTCGTGTTACCTCACCCAGGGAAGCCGGGTGCATAGGTGCCTTTCGGGGTCGGGTTTCGTCGTCGATTCGAATGGCGATCTGCTGCAAAGTGCTGCTGGCGACCAAGAGAAAAGTGTCCGGGTGGATCCAAGAGTGGATCGGAGTTCTGGTGAACCTGAAAGCAGAGGGGACAGAGTCTGGGCCACTAGCCAGTGACCAGGAAGGCGATGGACAGATGCCCACCGATGTCGAGTGCTTCAGGTGCGTTGACGGTCGTCTTGACTCTTCAGCCACGAGGTCCGGGAGGCGTTGTCGGCAACCAGGAGCAGGATTTGGGCTGGTGCTCGATGTCTGTTGAGTGCTGAGGTGTCGGCGACCGGATTGGACCCAACAAGCCTTGGCAACGGCAAGTCTTGAGTAAGATGAAGATCGTCGATGGTGCAGACCAGCAAGGTCTGTGGAACTCACCCAGCGAGGGTAAGTGAGGGCAGGCCTGGAGCAACCAGGATGCCAAGTAAGGAAAAGATTGGCCTTCGTTAGGGGCTACTAGTCAACGGGCTAGCGACCGCGAAGGAGCCTCGTGACGCCGCACGTGGAGCTGGCTTGCAGGACACTCGTGGAGTGGGGGCCAGTGATCTTCGGTGCAGTTGGTGCTAGAGGCTAGGGCTACTCGGATCCCAAAGCACGACTTCTTGGGAGACCCAGAAGATGGTGCACTTGCAAATGTGCTTGGTGTCCAGGGGTCACGGTCTCAAGTCACCCACGATAGCCATGGGCCTCAGCTTTGCTGGGAACTCAGGGTAGCCTCGGGGAAGTCTGAGAATCCACCTCTGGTGATGCGATGACTTCGGCGTCCGACGGGAGCTTCAGTAATGCGAACCGGACAGATGCTTCTTTGGTGCCTGCCAAGCAGGGGAGTCACTCCTTGACCCCAAGGGAGATTCTTCAGTCCTCTAATCTTGTCGTAGAGCGTCGAAGGTCCAGGATTCAGTGTCAGAGTTTCGTCCAGGTATAATCTAAAGTCCTAAGGACTGGGTTCCTACCTTTATTCTAAAAATAGGGGTTGGACTACTCTGTAGCCCCACCTATGGGTGGGTCAGGGCAGAGGGGTGGCTACACCCCTTTCCCTTTGTCCAGTTTGCGCCAAAGCAGGGGCTGCAAGCCCCTGATCCGGTTTGAACTGGGGTATGCACAGGGACACCAAATGTGCCCCCAGTGCAGGACTTCAAAGCACCCGAAAGTGCTCCCGCCCAGCCCCAATACACATTATCCTGTCTGGGGAGGTGGTCACACCTCCCTGGGACAGGAAACCTATTGTCCAGGCCTCCCCTGCCGGAGTTTCGTCCAGCAGCAGGAGGCCAGACTCGTGTCTGTGGCAGCAGCATCCATTTTGTGATGCCAGGGCTCTGGAAAGAAGTTACCGGACTCGTCAGAGTTAACATGTCTTTCCCTCTAGAAGGGTGGAATGCTACCCCCGCCGCCAGGATTGGCGGGGGGTAGTATTCCAAGATGTTTGACACCAAACACGACATGTTTAGGTGCAGCCATTCCAAAGTTAGCATTTTACCGCGAGGATATAATGCGCTTAAGAGTATATGGTCAGGCTGCACTACAAACAGCATCAGAGATGGTCTCCGAACGCTGCAGAGGGGCCCTGCTCATGCAGGGGCACCCTCTCACATAGGAACCATGCACTCTGCCTTTAGGATTGATACGGCCTGCCTTAGGAGTGACTTATAGGTTTATATGTGTGTATGTATTTCGTGATATAGGTAACCTATATCACAGTAAGGGGTGCATGCACCACCTTACCCAGGCTGCAGTAGCAGACCTGTGGTGTCAGTTTGGATGGCCTTCCAGGGGTGGCATACTACATGCTGCAGCCCCTGGCAGGCCTCTGAGGTACCTATGCCCTTGGTACATAGTATACCATATACTAGGGACTTATAAGGGCACTCCAGATTCCAATCAGAGATGTGCCTAAGGCACATGGAAACCATTTTACAGAGAAAGCAGATAGACTGGGGCCCTGAATAGCAGGATCCCAGTCCAACTAAGTCATAAACCAGCAAAACACCATAAAAAAAGTGGGGGCAACCATATAGTCAGATTCCACCTTCCTACATAACCCCCCCCAAACAAAAGGAGATAAGGCTAACCTTGGCCAGTTGAGCCTTCATTGACTAAGTGGTCATATAAGGAAGCACCTGCACTAGCATGGTTGCCCCCTGTCTTATGGTCCACTAAGCAATCCCTCACCCTAAGGGTATGAGAGGGTCTCCACCATGGGGAATCACTACCTGTGGTGTGCTTAGGTAAAGTACAAGGCTGGTGAGGTGTCTGAGTAGGGAAGTGAGGCCCTAGGAATGTTGGCCTCAGTTTCCTCAGATCACTGGTCACCATGTATGCCTGTCTTTCCATGACTGAGTTGCACTTTGCTCTAAGGGTCAACCTTTGGCTGCCTACAGCTGGGGGTTGGGTCCCTTTGGATGGACTACTGGAGGGACATGGCAGGTTTGGAACCTTCTGGTCCCAGGTTTGCCCTTGCCTACCAGAGTCCTTCTGGGGGAGGTCCCTACATAAAGGTATGGGGGATCCCTCAGTGTGTAGAGGAATTTTCACCTGGCTAGGGCTACTAGACTGGGTGTCCCTAATCTGCTGATGGGGGCTTCCTCTGGACAGGGGGCCCTGGGGGTCCACTGACCTCCCTGACCTCTGCAGCCCTGGGCTGACTGAGGCAGGGTAGAGAGGGGCAGGTTACCTGCTCCAGACGGGGTACCACCTTGGAAGGGTCCTCTGCCATCAGGGGTGTGGCCAGGCCAGGCCTGACTACCTCTGTGGCAGTTCCTTCACTAGGGGTAGGGTCAGTTCCCTTAGGAGGCTGACCCTTACCTACTGTCTGGGGGGAAGAAGACTTTTCTTCAACCCTTGTGCTCTCTTTTGGGGGAGAGTGGGCCATTCTTTCAGGCTCCATCCCTCCAAATTCTTGGGCTGGGGCTGTGGCCATCACAGCCCCACTAACCTTTACAGGGACGCCCAACATCCTAAGATGGATTTGGTGTTCCACTTCAGCCCAGGCTGAAATTTCCAGATCATTGCCCATCAGGCAATCTACAGGTAGGGTTGGGGACACTGCCACTCTTTTTGGGCCTGTGACCCCCTCCCAGCTGAGATTGACTATGGCCATGGGGTGATCTGTTCTGACACCATCAATGTTGGTCACCTGGTATTTAAACTCAGGTAAAAGCTGGTGAGGGGGACTAGTTTCCCTGCCACCATGGTGACACTAGCCCCTGTGTCCCTAAATGCCACAGCTTTCTGACCATTAATTATTGGCTCCAATCTGTACCTGCCCAATGCTATGGGACCCATGGTAAAGGTGGCAAATCCTATACCACCATCAGAGTCAGAAGAGTCTGTTGAGGGGTCCCTGTCTAAACTAGGGCCCACCTCTGTTCCTCTTGCAAAAGCACCTAACTTTTTGGGTGCACTACTCCCAACTGGAGGATTACTACTGGTAGTACCAGGAGGGGTGGTAGTAGTTGTGGGAGGAACATTTTCTTTATTGCCAATCCTGGGGCAACTGGGATCAGTTTTCCAGTGCCCAGGCTTTTTACAGACATGGCAATAGGGTTTCTTTTCAGGAGAGGAAGGAGTTTGGGACCCACCCCCAGAAGAGGAATTTTGGGGCCCTGTAGGGGACTTATCCTTAGATTTATCCCCACCTTTCTCTTGGGACTTAGTAGAATCTTTCTTCTGGTCACCACCCTGATTTCTAGTTTTTACTCTGGTTCTGACCCACTTGTCTGCCTTCTTTCCCAATTCTTGGGGAGAGGTCAGATCAGAGTCCACCAGATACTGGTGCAAAAGCTGGTTTTGACAATTATTAAGGATCTGCTCCCTCATAATCAAATTGTACAATCCTAAAAGTCCTGCACTTTGTTGCCATGTATCCAACCTTCCAGAGCCTTTGTAGCACAATCTACAAAATCAACCCAGTCTTGAGTCTGAGCTTTTTGGGTGTCTCTGAACTTCAACCTATACTGTTCAGTGGTTAGGCCAAACCCATCTATCAGAGCACTCTTCAAGACTGTGTAATTGTCAGCATCCTCTTCTCTTACAGTGAGGAGCTTGTCTCTACCTTTGTCTGCAAAGGAGAGCCACAAGATTGCTGCCCACTGCCTCTGGGGGACCTTCTGAACTTTACAGGCCCTCTCCAGTGCAGTTATCCATTTGTGGATGTCATCCCCACTCTGGTAGGGAGGGACAATCTTGTTTAGGTTTCTATGGTCATAAGACCTGTCCCTATCTCTAGGGATATTGCTGCCACCATGGGACTCTAGTCCCAACTTTCTTCTCTCTCTAAGGAGATCTAGGGATTCTCTATCTAAAGCTAATTGCTTTTTCTGAGTTCCAGCTGAGTTTCCTCATACTGGACTAGCCTCTTTCTTCTCTCATGAGAGGATTCTCTCCTATGAGATGAGACAGAGCTCCCTATAGAGGTGCCAGAGTGGTTAGACTCATGAGAAGGAGACCTAGACCTTCTGGGCACACTCTTAATCCTTCCTGGGGGACAAAGAGGGCATCATTTTGATCATCCTCATCATCATCCACAGGAGGGATTTGGTTTTCCAGGTCAGGGTCATTGTCACCCTCCTGGTCAGTTTCAGAGGGGGGCTGGGGGTACTGGTACCCCTAGCGTCCTCCTCTTCTCCTGCCCCACCCTCAGCTCCTACCCCTTCAGTCCCTACAGGCTTACTAAGGTCATAAGCCACCAACAACTCCTTGAGGTGTTGGGTGGTGGGGCTTTGGCCTGTCCTTATTTTTCTCAAGTTACATAAAGCTCTCAATTCCAAGAATGGGAGTGTATCATACTTGGAGGGTGGAAGCTCAATGGCTTCCTGCAAGGATTCTTTGGATCCTGCCCTTAAAGACATCACTAGTGTGGTGTGGTGTATGCACTACCTACTCTAGTGTGGCCTACTAAACTCTCTTGAGTTGTAGAAAGGGTTGTGCTATCCCTTTACACACAACTCTAAGTTCAGTAGAACTTACTGTTATTCTAAGCTTAAATTATATGTACCTTAGGTACCTTTAGTGGTTTTCAGTTGATCAATTCAATTGAGATTATCTGGTAAAACAATAGCAAGCTGGAATCCCACACGCTGCACACCAATGTGAGAAGTTGGCCTGGCATATGCTGTCCACTAATTATAGTGGGCACCTTGCACCAGTCCAAATCGACTCTTATGGTAGGTAGGTTAAAGACAACCTTATTGAAAGCTATCCTAGTGGTAGCTATGGAGAGCAGCCTTCAGGCTAAGTCTTGAAGGAATGTAAAGCAGCTTGTTTTACCAGTCTATAATCTCTTGAGTGACCAAATGAAAGAGCACCACACCAGGTATATATTCAAAATATATGTATTTATTACTAAACACACCCCTCTAGTCTCTTTATGAGGCTAGAGTTCGAAGTACATAAGTTATAAGATCTTAAATCACAATAATAGCACAAATACACGTTTGGGCCCTAGGGGCGTACCAAACCATATACCAATAAAGTGGTATGCGAACCACGACTGAACTAGACACTAGGCCTAGAGCCTCTAGAAGTGCTTGGACCACAAGGAACCACCCAAGGTAGTGACACAGGGGACCCACGGGAGACGCGTGCAGTGTAAATACACAACCGCGATACGCCGTTAACTTCTATGGAGAAAGTCGGGATCGGGAAAATAGAGGAAAGGGACACTTAGAAGAGGACTAGGACAAAACCCTTTGAGATCTAGGACTTTGAAGAGTCTCTACCCACGGGAGCACCGGAGTACTCGTGTTACCTCACCCAGGAAGCCGGGTGCATAGGTGCCTTTCGGGGTCGGGTTTCGTCGTCGATTCGAATGGCGATCTGCTGCAAAGTTCTGCTGGCGACCAAGAGAAAAGTGTCCGGGTGGATCCAAGAGTGGATCGGAGTTCTGGTGAACCTGAAAGCAGAGGGGACAGAGTCTGGGTCACTAGCCAGTGACCAGGAAGGCGATGGACAGATGTCCACCGATGTCGAGTGCTTCAGGTGCATTGACGGTCGTCTTGACTCTTCAGCCACGAGGTCCGGGAGGCGTTGTCGGCGACCAGGAGCAGGATTCGGGCTGGTGCTCGATGTCTGTCGAGTGCTGAGGTGTTGGCGACCGGATTGGACCCAACAAGCCTTGGCAACGGCAAGTCTCGAGTAAGATGAAGATCGTCGATGGTGCAGACCAGCAAGGTTTGTGGAACTCACCCAGCGAGGGTAAGTGAGGGCAGGCCTGGAGCAACCAGGATGCCAAGTAAGGAAAAGATTGGCCTTCATTAGGGGCTACTAGCCAACGGGCTAGCGACCACGAAGGAGCCTCGTGACGCCGCACGTGGAGCTGGCTTGCAGGACACTCGTGGAGTGGGGGCCAGTGATCTTCGGTGCAGTTGGTGCTGGAGGCTAGGGCTACTCGGAGCCCAAAGCACGACTTCTTGGGAGACCCAGAAGATGGTGCACTTGCAAATGTGCTCGGTGTCCAGGGGTCACGGTCTCAAGTCACCCACGATAGCCACGGGCCTCAGCTTTGCTGGGGACTCAGGGTAGCCTCGGGGAAGTCTGAGAATCCACCTCTGGTGATGCGATGACTTCGGCGTCCGACGGGAGCTTCAGTAATGCGAACCGGACAGATGCTTCTTTGGTGCCTGCCAAGCAGGGGAGTCACTCCTTGACCCCAAGGGAGATTCTTCAGTCCTCTAATCTTGTCATAGAGCGTCGAAGGTCCAGGATTCAGTGTCAGAGTTTCGTCCAGGTATAATCTAAAGTCCTAAGGACTGGGTTCCTACCTTTATTCTAAAAATAGGGGATGGACTACTCTGTGGCCCCACCTATGGGTGGGTCAGGGCAGAGGGGTGGCTACACCCCTTTCCCTTTGTCCAGTTTGCGCCAAAGCAGGGGCTGCAAGCCCCTGATCCGGTTTGAACTGGGGTATGCACAGGGACACCAAATGTGCCCCCAGTGCAGGACTTCAAAGCACCCGAAAGTGCTCCCGCCCAGCCCCAATACACATTATCCTGTCTGGGGAGGTGGTCACACCTCCCTGGGACAGGAAACCTATTGTCCAGGCCTCCCCTGCCGGAGTTTCGTCCAGCAGCAGGAGGCCAGACTCGTGTCTGTGGCAGCAGCATCCATTTTGTGATGCCAGGGCTCTGGAAAGAAGTTACCGGACTCGTCAGAGTTAACATGTCTTTCCCTCTAGAAGGGTGGAATGCTACCCCCGCCGCCAGGATTGGCGGGGGTAGTATTCCAAGATGTTTGACACCAAACACGACATGTTTAGGTGCAGCCATTCCAAAGTTAGCATTTTACCGCGAGGATATAATGCGCTTAAGAGTATATGGTCAGGCTGCACTACAAACAGCATCAGAGATGGTCTCCGAACGCTGCAGAGGGGCCCTGCTCATGCAGGGGCACCCTCTCACATAGGAACCATGCACTCTGCCTTTAGGATTGATACGGCCTGCCTTAGGAGTGACTTATAGGTTTATATGTGTGTATGTATTTCGTGATATAGGTAACCTATATCACAGTAAGGGGTGCATGCACCACCTTACCCAGGCTGCAGTAGCAGACCTGTGGTGTCAGTTTGTATGGCCTTCCAGGGGTGGCATACTACATGCTGCAGCCCCTGGCAGGCCTCTGAGGTACCTATGCCCTTGGTACATAGTATACCATATACTAGGGACTTATAAGGGCACTCCAGATTCCAATCAGAGATGTGCCTAAGGCACATGGAAACCATTTTACAGAGAAAGCAGATAGACTGGGGCCCTGAATAGCAGGATCCCAGTCCAACTAAGTCATAAACCAGCAAAACACCATAAAAAAAAGTGGGGGCAACCATATAGTCAGATTCCACCTTCCTACACTCAACAAGAGGTGTGAAAAGCGTTTTATTGTAACATCACATTACAAATGTGACTGGTTACCTATCTACTGATTTATGAACCTGCGTCTGAATCCATGATGTAATTTGTAATATTGTATTGTATTGTAATTGCATTTATATAACGCTTACTACCCCTGACGAGGCGTTGAAGCGCTTTTTGGGCAAGTAGCACGCTACTGCGGAACCCATAAAGGATTAGTGGTAAATTAGCCTAGTGAAATATGAAAGTAATTTGAGTGGTGGATATGTTAGTCTGTTATTTGGATTGAGAAGGATAGTGGAGCAATAGAAGAGGGAAAAGTTTGTATTTATATAGCGCTTGCTACCCCTGATGTGGTGTTGAATAGCTTTTGCGGCGAGTAGTACGCTACTCTGGAACCCATAAAGGATTAATTGCGAATAAGTCTAGTGAAATAGGAAAGTAATTTGAGTGGTGGATATGTTAGCCGGTTATTTTGATTAAGAAGGATAGTGGAGGGATAGAAGAGGGAAAATGTTTGCATTTATATAGCACTTGCTACCCCTGAAGAGATGTTGAAGCGATTTTCGGTGAGTAGCACACTACTCTGGAACCCAAACAGGATTAGTGGGGAATTACTATAGGGAAATATGAAATTAATTTAAGTGGTGTATGTTAGTTTATTATTTGTACTGAAAAGGAATAGTGGAGGTATAGAAGAGGGAAGGGTCTTGAATTTCTTTTTTGTCTTCGTTATTTTGAGTTCATAGCAGTAGGAGGGGATTTGGGATGAGTAAAGGGGGGGGTGGAGGAGGAAGAGTCAGAGGGAAGGGTTTAGAAATGCTTGCATGGGAGATCTGAATAGTAAAAGAGGTATGAGATGATGCAAGGAGGGGTAGAGGAGGGAAGAGTCTAGAAAGGGTTATTTTGGGGATCATAGTAGTGGTATGGGGTTTGGGATGAATGAGACAGTGGAGGTAGAGGATATATTGATAGAGGTATAGGGTGAGGAATAGGGTAGTGCATTGGAAAGAGTAGTAGAATGAGGTTTGAGATGAGTCAGAGAGTTGAGGTAGAGGAAATACTGAGACCGATATAGGGCAAGAAATAGGGTAGTGCATTGGATATGCTGAATTAGAAGCATAGAAATAAATATATAGATATATAAGTACATGGAAGGTATATATATGCATAAGGAAGGTAATATATGTAGATTAAAGTTGCATTTAATAAATTCCGGCTTTCAAGTATTGTTGTACTTTAAATTAATTAATTAATTTTTATTTTTTGTGATTCAGTAGTGAGGCACTTGAAGATAAATAGTTACGATAAAAGATTTACTTATTTCTACACTCACTTATATACATGTTGAAACATAGAATAATGTAACTATAAGTAATATGTACATTTTGTTAGCAGAAATAAGGAATATCTATATTTTAAAAATATAATCATTATACGCGTTTATACAAAGCAATACACATATGTAGGTACATATCTATAGTCCAAATAAATGCTTATATACAGAGGGATATGCTTTATATTTATGTTTACGTATAGTGGTTATGTGGGGAAGAGCCAATTCTTGAGTAGACTTTTGAAGTTAAGGTGGTTATCCGTGGATCTTATGTTTGGGGTAAAGAGTTCTGTAGTTTGGCTGCTTGCACAGAGATTGATGTGCCACCTATGGTTATTTGTTCTTGCAAGGTGGGATTTTGAGGTGATGTGACACTCTAGAGCGGAGATTCTTTTGTTGAATGTAATTGGTGATTTTATTCCTGATGAAGAGCGGTCCTGTTCCATGTATCTCTTTGTTGGTGATACATAGCAGCCTGAATGTAGATCTTCTGGCAACCGGGAACCAATGCAGGGCTTTCAAGGCAGGGGAAATGTGTGCTTGTGGCTTTATATGTAAGAGTAGTCTGGCAGCAGAGTTCTGAATCCGTTGTAGTCTTTTCATAGTTGTTAAAGGTGATCTGTGGTAAAGGTTATCGGCGTAATCGAGTTTGGACAGAACAAGAGAGATGGTAGCCTGGACCTTGAGTGGAAATCCCAGATGGGGGAAGATGCATTGCAGAGTTTTTATATGTGTATATGCATATATTACTTGAGACCCCGGTATTCCGGTATAAAATCCTGTCTCTAATTTCTATATTACAGTTGGGTTGTGACATTTCCTACCCAGCTGTAATGAGAAAATAATGCAGTTGCTGAACTGTAATAAGTTATTTCTGTTGAGTTGTGACATCATAATTCCTGCTACTAGAACCAGCAGCCACGGTGAAAGGAAAATCACAATCAACTGCAGTTTAAACAACAAAACGAGAACTGGCTTTTCATTCTTCTGATCTGTTTTTTCATTGATCTGTGATCAGCAGAAAGGAGGCATTTATGGTAACATCTTTATTTTTTGCATGCTGTGGGTAATTGTAGGAAAGATAGAATCTTTCTGCATGTTTTTACATATCTTGAGTTGCAGCATTTATTTAATCTGACTGATTCTGATATTGTTACGCAATAAAATAATAAACTGCCTTTGATGTGTTTAATAGTACCCCACAGATTCTGCTTTTACTCTTCATGTCTGCAACCATACTATCTCTTTCATGTGAAAACGGCAAGACACCAAGGAATTAAATGGTTTGTGGGATGGGTGATGACGTGACCGTTTATTATAAGGATTAAAATACATTCTGCCAAACGTTAAAAGAATATTGCAAGTCACCTCTGAGTACCATGACCGTATAAAGGAACTCGGCCTTTGGCCTCGTTCCTCAATATGGTCATAGAACTCCTCTGTTATTTGCAATATCCTTATAACGTAGAGCAGTGAGTACTTTATCCCTTATATAATTTTCTGCCGTGGTTGTTTTTATATTCCTGCATGATGTAAACTTGTCTATCTATCTGTTTTATCATTGGACTGTAATGACAAGATTCTATCGTTATGTAGAACACTCTGACGCAACTACGGTATTGTTTACACTGTATACTTATAAATAAATAAATCTGTCAAATCACAAAATCTGGTGATTTACATAGCATAGTGACTGGGGAACATATACTCTTATTTCTCAGTATCAGAGAATGTAAAACTTCTGTTAACTTTAAGAGTCCACTTTGAAAAGTTGCATGCCTGCACTTCGCCTCTATTTGCTCATGATTTTGTCCTTCACCAGCCTACTTTCATTGAAGCGTTTCATCATGGTGACTCAGTGATGATGATGTTCAAGGATTTATCTTCACTGTGCCTGATGAGTGAAGAGAATGTGCCAATTGGAAAGATACTACCTGTAAAATTAAATATTTGAAGGATGTTTGTATTTGCCTAAGTGTTCGTTCTTTAAGGCCTGATTTCAAATTGGATGATAATATAAAATCCTGCAAATTTGGGATATTTCTGAGGTAAGCTTGTGACTGATGGAATCACATCAGGGTTTTGATGCTAGGCAAAGAATTGGTCATTGCTTGGAGGCCTTTCTTCCCGTCCTCTTGCAACCTTGACCAGCAACCACTGGGCTGAGAATAGAGCTACAAACTTTCTGTGAATACAACATGCCAATAAATGCTCAGGATTGGACATTAATTGGCTTCCTCCCACAAGACACCCTCCACTTCACAGCTGATTGGAGCAGGGACACTGCACACTGGGAAGTGGATCCATGCTGCATTCTAGGTCGTCTTCCCTCCCACTGACGTATAATATAAGCATGTCCATTGCAATTATGTGACAAGGTGGCACAAATTATGGGCAGGGTTATCTAAGTTATGCATCAAGAAAAGGCAAGTTATGTGGCGTAATGAGGGACATTTTGCAATAGTATTAATTCATTATTTTGTCACATTTATTACACATTAACACTGTCTGGGCAAAGAGTTCACTTCATTAGTATAAGTTAAACACCCAAAATCAGCATAAGCAGCTAAATAGGATCAACCTTTGCAAAGGGCCTTCCATTGCGCAGCAACGTGTGTCACCACATTGTTAGCAACTTTTGATCCATTTGAGCTAGAAACAACTTTTTTTCTCAAAAACTGGAAATTAAGAAGCAGATGACGTATTGTGTGGCAAACGCAGCAAATCCATAACTATGCAGAAAATGCCATGGCCGCAAAGATACATAATACCAATGGCCTGACTTTAAATTATCTTTAACCCTGCGAGCCATATTGGGACTAATTGGTGCAAAAGTGTGGGAATCCTTGATTTACCATCCTCTTGAGGCACCTCTTCTGCGTTAAATGATGTCTTCAGCTACGTCATTGCCGTTCCCACGCAGGCTCTGTTTTATGTTGTTTAATGCTCAGTGTAACAGCTATGAAATGCATCCTACGTCAGGGAGGGAAAAACTACGTCCAATAAGTGTCTTTATATATTTTATTCTCTTTTTCTCTGATGTCAGCATCCGGGTGAACCACACGGGAATAAATAACTCTACTTAAAGAATGTAAACAATACAGACACATGTTCGAAACCGGACTTAACCTGACAGGGATTTCATCTTCAAAATGAAGAGTAAATTCCTTCGTGGCGTGGGACCCTATTCTGCTAAACAGGGTCTTATTTGAATGTAAACTTAGTTTTCGAATGAAGGGCATTTTTTGAGTACACGTCTTCAGGCTGACGCAAGTCTCGGGCAGACTGCCAAATGAAAACGAGGCTATTGCAACGCTAACCCCCAATAGCGTGCAACTGACGTTGAAAATGATCCAGGGTCACGCGGTTTTGTCTGTTGCCAGCGGAACTCACGTCTGACACTTGGGTCGGTTGGATAATTTGAAGAACCATAGGTCAACAGGCCAGCCCCTTACTTTGTGGGAAGCAGCAAGGGGACATTATGTTCGCGATGGTTATGTCACGTGCAAAGATTCCTCGAAAATGCAATAAATTCATAGCTAGTGGACATGTCTGATTAAGGCATGCCAACGGGCCCGGAAACGTCACTGAAGCCAGCTTTTCTTCGCTGGCAACACTAGATTACAACTCTCCAAAGTGGTCAAAAATGCAAAGTCATGTACAGAAAGCATTTTAATGAGTAGATGGGAACAGCAGCAATGATTCCGGAAGCCATGATCAGCCATTGTTTTGAAAAAAAACGTAATTTTTTAAGCTTTCATTATTCTTCTGCAAGTTACTAGGGTCAGGCTAAGACATAAAATCGGCCCGGGCACCAAAATTAAAGTGGCCCCATTACCGAATCAGATACCTAAAAAAAAGTGGCAAATAAGGCAGTTTTGAACTTGTAAAGAGACACTGTATAGGTGTTTTACAAGGTCTGGGCGACTGCATGCATTTGTGCTTGCTGAAGGCAATGCAGTTGGTAATATCAGAGAAACCAACAGTAAAAACCAGCCCAGGAGACCATAAAGCAGGCCCACAAACCTTCAAAAAACTGGCCCACACACTGACTTATCAAACCAGTCCATCAGACACTTTCTGATTGACTTTTGGCCAGTCTGACACTGCATGTTACTCTCAAAAGCCTCATTCTGCATTCTATAGCACACATAGAACAAGGAAAACGCCTCCATAGATTGTTTTTGTGAACGAAGGTGCCCCTTCCTGCTCAAAAACAATACTGCCAACAAGGCAGACACCCTTGCACCATAGAGCAAGGGTGCCTGTGTTGGCGCTAGGCACCAAGTTTTGCCACTGCACAGACAGAAAGGCCAGGAATGCACCATCTCTTGGAAATACAGTGCATCCCTGCCCTTTCAAATTGGCATAGGTCAGCACAGCTACAAGACTTGTGGCAGTGCCCTACACCAATTTTTTGTAAATGAGGCCCACAGAGTATCCGTCATTCATCCTCACTCTTTTCGGAATCTCTGCTCATGGCTCTCGTGATTCTGCAGCTGTTTCATTTGGAACATCTGGAAAAAGGAAAGAGATTTACAAAGGATAGCGTGAGAGAGAATAGATATAAGAGAAAGATGGCAAATGAGAGAGGAAAAAAGACAGAAATTGGAGAGACTTTGGGTAAGAGATGTGGATATTTTGACTTTCTGTACCGAGTGAATTCAGCAAAGGTAGCAATTACGAACGAGCCACAATTTAGATGTCACTGCCCGAGATTACCACTCTGGGCTAGTTGTACAGAGAGTCTTTTTAACATGAGTTAGCATGTCTTCTTCAACTTGTGATAAATACCTCCTACTTTAACTTTTTAACTTGCAAATGAGGCATAACATGCGGGATCGGTATTTAACACACCAAATTCCATGCTTTGCTTTTTTCATGAGCCTTCCCCCGATACAGTCTGCCACTCTTAACCTGCTGGAATTTTCAGGAGAAAACTGTGCGGGTATGATAGTTATTATGAAACAACTTGTAATTCTGTGTTTGCACAGAGATCAGAATTTAGCCCCAGAGTCTTCCATAGAGCATGTAGCCTTGACAAGTAAATCAGTTCTGTTCTGAGATAACATTAAAAGTGTTAAAAATACTCATATTCAATTGCAGTGCTTCTCAAATGAAGAAACAGCAGCATTAGCAGGGAATGCCGATAAATGAGCACATTAGAGTAATTTCAAGAGTTCTATGTTAAGATCCAGAGGCAGCCATTTCTAATGCAATACTCTCTCTTTGCCGCTTTTACTACTACGCCTGCTTCTAATGCTTCAACTACTTTTACTTCTACTACTACTACTCCTCCTCTACTCATACTACTTCTATTACAGCAGCAGTGTCCTGATTTCTTACATGTTCCTGTGCCTTGATCATCAACCTCTCCATGGTCATGATCTTAAATATCTCTTAAAACTCTTGATCTGACATGCATTGATGAGGCACCAAGGTTGACAGGCCATGCCTTTACACAAAGCCGTACAGACATTTTGGCCAAAGATTATTTCAGTCTGAAGCTTTTCCTTCTGAAAGTCTCTAGTCATGGCTCTGCACCTCGATGAGAGTTTTCCAAGTATCAGGAAGATTTGAAATCCTCCTCTTTCCCCAAACATTGAGACTAGTGGTCCTTTACTTGACTTCAAACTCTGCATCGTATTTATCAAGAGTTTACACTGGTGCAAAGTCACACAGAGCAGCATAAGCTCTTTATAATGTATTTACTTTCCAGCATAAAACGTAGATGGCATTCCAACACTACCCTATATGGATATTGATGCAAAGCCAGATCTACATAGATTGTCAGACCTGGTGTTACATCAAAAAATAGCGCCTCCTTGAGACAGGCATTAAGTAAAAAAAAATATATTTATTTCTCATAATATTACACCACTGTACAGAACATATCCAATGTGTGACATGTTTCAAAGTGTGTCTCATCATAGGATTTTGTACTGGAAGGATACTTCATCAACCAGCTCCTTATCAACCGATTAAACTCCATTAGCAGGTCTGTGTACACTGAAGATGCAATATTTAACAGTAAAGAGGGGTGGATGGAAGGGCTTTTGAAATCCTAGCATTTCTCACTCATCTGGCAGCCTGGCCACTTTTTTAATCTGATTCTCGTCACCTTTCACTTAAGGAGAAGGACTGAGCCTATCAGTGAACCTTGTGTTGTTCAAATATGCCTGTGCTTCGTACTATGTCGAAGACGGCTGTTCACAGTGCCCAGATGCTCTTCACCTTACATTTGGGGGTGAAAGTTTCATAAAGTCTGACCATAGACCATGGTAGAAAATTTGACTGCTGCTAAAATAAAAACAAAAATACCGCAAGGATAGCCACTATGGCCACCAAAATTTTGGAGTACAGTTTCAGAATTAAGTATATTCTGGGAGCACGTAAAGTGCAGGCTGACTTTTTGTTCAGACTATCAGTTGATAGCATATTCAACAATGACACAGTGTTTTGAACAAAGTTCTGTGTCAGATCTCACGAACCACACTCTTAAATGAACTCTACTCCCAGACTCGATATACCCCATGTTACTAACTCATGTTTTGTCTTGCATATAAAGTTTGTAGACGTGGTTTATTTAATGTGTTACCTGGCGGGATTTCTTTAAGGATTTTGTTACACTTGTGCCGTCCTTGATGATGTGGGTGTCTATTCTACCTATACCTAGAATACTTGTAAAGCACTCTGATACCCGTATGGGTCAAGTTCGCGCTATATAAAACTTCATAAATAAATAAATCAGACCAGGGACCTGGTCAAGGCACAAATGCTGTTTAACAGACTGGAGCAGGGCACTGATTACCCTCAGGTTAATTATTTTTAAAGTTCGTCCTCAGACAGTGGAGTTGTTCATTCGGTCATAGACACTGCTAAAATGATAATGTCCATATTGCGCTATGAACCCAACATTATGATCCCATTCCAATGGCAGATCCGCACTTTAAAAATCTCTAACAAGATGACACTCCCTACTATATATAGTGCACAGTGCCATTTTAGTTTTGAATTAACCCCTGGCACGCAAGACACTATCATGGCATTTTCCACACTTCCCGGGTTGCAACGGACAGATTGCTGTTCCATGTTGTATCCCAACATCCAAATGATATTGCAGAGCTAGTTTCTACTGTGTTTAAAGGAACATATCACTTCCACAACTGTCTAGGACAAAAAGCACTGTTGGCATGACCTTTCCTACTAGAAAGTACATCACCACTGTGAGGCCCACTTGTAGAATGTACAGCACCATTGTTTCCACCTTACACATATGTTAAGCACCATTGCCATCCTAGTTTCCATGTCTCCAGCAAACAGATCACCACTATCTTGCCAGTGTCATCCACCCAGCATCTAAAGTGCTATATTTCTGCAGTTTACCAACACAAGAATGTTAAGCACTGGCAGGACAGTTTCCACAACCCTCTAACTTAAAATACAACTGTCAAGACATCGCCGATACATAAAGCACCACTGTCATTCCAGCATCAGCACCCCCTACAATTAAAGAACCAATGTCATGGCATTATATACAGTGCACTGTTGTCAGTCAACTTTCTGCATTGCCTCGGTATACATTACTGACATGCCCGCTGCCCTCTGTCCACCTTCTTACCCCTATACCCATTGAAAACTGCAGCTGACTAGAACGCCCATCGAGATGCCTAGGGGCTGCAGGGGCCACTTACCCAGGGCACCTGTGGCCAATGGCTACTCTACTGCCCCTGTGTGCACATGCCAAAACTTGGAGTAAACTGACTGTTCCCCTATCTCACTCAATCCACTTCTGGGCCCCTGTGTGATTGTTCTCCTCATAGGGGGGGCATAGCTACAATTAGTGCAGCAGGTGCAGTGGTACTGGAACTCAGAACCCGAAGGGGCTTATTGAACGCTGATTGAATCCTCATAATTGCTGTATTTTACCACCCTAACAGAGTCAAAGGGTCCATTTTCCTTGCTTGCACAAGGGCCCATGGCATCCTTGCTACACTACGGCATTTGTACTGAACCATCTAACTTAAATATTGTGTTCTAAATATTGTTTGCACTCCATTGGGTGCAGAGTTACTACGACTAACTGAAATGGGGCGATTTGTCTGTAAATGATATTTAGAACACTATATTACTGTCAGGCGATATTTAGTCCATGATATTCTGATCCCATGCTGTATTTTTCACATATGTCTTGGCCTCAGGCCCGGAACAGGCAGCACAGGGAGGGGCTTCACAGTTACTGTAATTGAATCTTTCTGAGGGGTAGATGGGTAACGCTTTCAGGTCAAATAGCAGCAGCCTAGCCTGAACACCCCTCCCCCCCCCGCCCAGTTGATTGCCACCTTGCCTGGCGGGCCAGGCTTGTGCAGCCCAGATATCAACCAAATACAGTCTGCTAAAAAGTATGGTTTTTGTTGTAAGTTAAAAGAGCGGAATGTCACATCTGTTTTTACATGGAATTGGATAACCTGACCATTCGGGCCGAGCTAGAAATATCGAAAAGTAAGAAATAGAGCAAGTTAATTAACTATGTATCTAGTGATTTGCACACTATGCAACACTCATGCAGTTTGCTCTTGTCAGCCCCTCCTTTTTCAATTTTTTTCCTTTTCCATTTTCCTCGTGTGTAATTGTTTTCGATCCCCCACTTTTTGGTATAAGTTAATATTAGAATTTTTATTTTTAAGAATACGGGCTGGGCTATGACATGTGGATTTCCTTATTATTATTGCATACATAAAAGGTAGTCTTGTAACACTCAGGCGGTGAGGACTAAATTGACAGGTTTTCAGATTTGGGTAAATTTACCTTGTATCCTACCTTTTTATTTTCATTGTAATCATTTCACAAATCGCTGTGACTGAGTCACAGATGTTATCATAATATGTTTTCTGCTTTTATTTTGAGAATATTTTCAACTTCTGTGAGGAAACCACGAATAGCCTTTTCCTGCCTGAATTTAAGCAGGAATGACTCAACAGACATCCCCAAGAATGGGTAAAGGGGAAAACCATGTTTAATGCCCCAATGTATACAGAAAATGAGAGCAGTATATTCATTCATTTCTATCACACATTTATTGACCTGTTAATGCACTTGACCCATTCTAAGAATATACTGTCCAGATCAATTGCTCTTTAATGCATTAAAGATACAATCTCCTCAGATCTGATCAAAAGCCTTAAACACATAGATTGAGATAATAATATCTGTCTTGGATCATGAGACTGGCAAGAAGCTCTAAATTATATGGATATTGTCGCCTGAGAACATTTTTTCAGACATCTGCTCAATGTAGAACAATTTAGACAATACATCTTTCAGTTGTAATGTAAGACATTTCATCATTCTTGGGGAGAACTCCAAGAGAGTAATTCAGTTGATTTAGTCGAACCCCTCCACTAGAATTCTCATAAATAGCAGATTAACATCAGAGTTCAGGATTACAAAAGAAACGAGGCAGGGATGTCCCCTTCCCCGTTGCTGTTTAACTTATACATTGATCCTTTGGCAAGGAAATTGAGGGAGGAGAGAATGATAAGACCTTTTAAATATGACGTACGGTAAAAGAAGGTTTTCCTATATGCATGCGATTTGATGATCTACACAGCTGACTTGCAATCTGCTCTCCCAGGACTTAAACAATTGGTATCAGACTTTGGGAAGGTGTCAGGGTAAGTGGTAAACACTTTGAAATCTGAAACAATGGCCTGGAATATGCAGGGGATCAGCCAAGCAGTCCAAAGTGAATATTATATCTCAGGATAAAAATTACGCAGGCTGTGAACAGGTTTGCAGAAGCCAATTAAAAAAAGGTAATGAAAGACGCAAGTAGTCTGTTAACCAGTTGGTCCTACTTACTTTTAACAATATTTGGTAAGGCCAATTTTTTTTTTCATTTTCGTCTTTATTTCGATATTTTTCAATCATAAAAGACACATTAACATACATACAAAACATTGTAGCCGTATATATATTAAAATACCCATATAAGATAATCGTAAAATGATAAAATATATACAGTATACATATAAAAAGAATTCATATTTTCATAATTATAGCAGCTATTCAGTTTCGATTGTTTGTAATATATAAGTAGTTCAGATCAAAGCAGCTCATGTGTCCTTATGCACTTAACTGAACTATTGAACAGATTATAAAACAATGGAGTCATCGTTACAGGCAGATTGGTTCTTCAGGTTAATCCTTCGTATATTCCATATCCAGCTTAAATACTTTGCTAGTGCAATTACCACATCTTCATTCAGATTTGTCTTTAGAATTCGCAGAGCCGTTTTACTTAATCTAGTACCAAGATTACAACATACCGGTTTTAACCATTTTTTCCTAGGTTCTCTATACGCTTGGCATACAAATAAAATGTGCATGATAGACTCCTCCATCATCAAACAGGAGGGACATTTCATATCAGATGTATTCTGCCATTTTGATGTAAATGTTTTAATCGGGAGAGAACCTACCCTAAATTGGTGAAACAGTTTCCTGTCTTGTGGTTTTAGGACATAATTCCAATAAGCCTCAAACCTACTGTCACACTTATGTTCCAGAAAGATACTAGATAGTGATGTATTCTGAGGGACTATTAGAAGTTTGTGGTTTACCATCTTCCAGTAAGCGGCTTTATATTCTTTTTTTGAAGGGAATTGACTTCCTGCTGGATCCTCCCACAAATAACTAAGGCCCATATCACCTAAAGTATGTTTGATTATTTGTAGCCATTTGATTTTACGTGTCACATCAGCTGATCTTACATATTTAAGTGCCTTTGCATAGTGTGACAGCTCCGGAGTAGTCCATAGTCTTCTCCAGTACGATATTGGCCTGAAATGAGCTATCTCTTTTAGCGCTGTACATCCCAGATCTAAAAGGAGGGGTATGAGTGGAGTGGACTGTGGAAGGCCTGTTATAGTTCTCAAAAATTTGTTTTGAGCTAGTGTCAGAGAAGTTATATTTTCAAAACCCCAGAGTTCGCTGCCATATAGGATTGAGGCCCTAATCTTCGCATCATAAATCATTATTGCGGGGCCTACTGGTTTTGTTTGTGAAAGACGGAACTCTTTTATCAGTGCTCCTGCAAGTTGAGCATGCCGGATAGTTAATAAATCTATTTGGGGCTTCCAGTTTAGTCTCTTGCCCAGGGTAACCCCCAAATATGTGAAAGTGTCAGTTTGTTCCAATGGAATGTTGTTCATCATTACTCTCCCTTTCACATTCTTATATTTGTGTAGGACCATAAATTTTGTTTTATCAACATTGACTACCAATTCGTGGTCACTACAGAAAGTCATAAATCTATCTAGTGCTCTTTGAAGTCCTGATTGTGTCTTAGATAAAATTAGGGTGTCGTCTGCAAACATTAAAAGGGGCACCTTCTGCCCTGCAAGCATTGGTGCATCCGTTGGGTAAGTTAAAAAATATTTAACAACTCTGTCAATAAATAAGGAAAAAAGAGTTGGAGCCATGACACACCCTTGTCGAACCCCTTTAGTTACTGGGAACCTATCCGTTACTTTCCCCTGAGATCCCCAACGAACCTGAGCGTAATTTGACTCATGTAATTTTACAATTAGGGCAAGTAGATCCAACGGCATCCCTAATTCCCTAAGTGATTCCCACAGCTTTCTCCGGGGTACAAGGTCAAATGCAGATTTTAAATCTACAGTAAGGCCAATTTGATAAAAATGAATATCCTGATAAAATTCACTTTTCTTTTTCATACACTTCCCTTATTTTCTAAAAATGAGTGGTTGGGAAAGTTGCAAGGTAATATTAACATATTTATCTGGGCATCAAAGGGAGCGAGAATGTCGTGGATAAAGCTGCATAGAAGGCGAGATAAGGGAGGGGTCTCACTGCCAGACTTCCAGACTTATGCATGGGCTTTGCAGTTGAAAAACTGTAGGGGCCTACTTAAAGAAGCAGCCATTTGGGGGAATCTTTTCAAGTCCATGTTGAAGGATGTTAGAGGGGGTGTATCACACTTCTTGTATAAATTTGGGGACGTGAAGTTTTACAAGAAAGTTAGATTGAAAGTGCTGCAATCAATGGAATACCTTTGGTCACAGATTAGAAAGGTTACAAAGTTACCGTATTATAGCAAGTACGCACCAGTGTGGGAGTCACCAGGTACACCGGATTGCCTAGGAGATAAATTAGCAACTCCGATCAGGGAGCCGGAAATACATTCTTGGGGTCAGCTATTACAAGATGGTGATCTTCTCCCGTGGAATGATTTGTAAAGGGTGGCCCAGGTCAAAATCTCTACTTTTAAATACCTTCAGTTAAAAAGTTGGACCCAAGCTCTGAGAGCCAAGGGAGATAATTCAAATGAGCTGGAAGATCAATTAAAAGAGAGAGCAATCTCACTGTGGTACTGGCTAATTCTAGACACCATGGACTGAGATTTTGTACTTCTGGAGGAATGATGGGAAAGAGACTTGTCGAGGCTGCAGACCCAGGACCTATGGCAAATATAATTGTGTACACTTTATAGTATAGTAAAACCTGCATATTTAAGAAGAAACCATCTCTTCTCCCTCCACAGAGCTTTCTGAACCCTAAAGAAGCATACGAAATTGGGGAATAGAGACTCTGTGTCCTGTATGAAATGCTGCCAAGAGAAAGGTGATGATATCCATCTAATTATGGACTGCCCCAAGATACAACAATACTGGAAAGTCGTGGGTAGGAATATGACTTAGATTCTTCAAGTGGACATCAAGGTAAGCCTTGGTTTTATAATCTTTGTGTAAACAGAAGAAGTGGTGAAGCTGAGAAAAGACAGTAGTAAGTTGCTATTTTATTTGATCCTGTTGGCAAGGAGGGAGATCTGCAGGAAGTGGGTATCAAATATGGTTCCCACTGTAACTGAGTGGCTAGACTCAGTAATGTACACACAAAAAATGGATACTCATTTTAAGGCCTCGAGAAAGTCTAATATTTGAGGACCCTTAATTGCATGGCTAGGGAAAATGGTGGAGGATGGGCTGATTCAATAGTCCTATGAGTACCCTTGGCCGCTGCCCGGTGGAGCTGTCCTATGCAGCTATAGAGGAGTCTGGCTCTGGGTCTCCCCCTCAGCCGTCACCTACCCAGCCGGACATCGGACATTGTTTTTCACGGTTCTTCACGGTTTTATCTGTCTACTTTGTTCCCCCTCGAGTACTTTCCCCCTTCAGGTCTTCTTGACTCTGTCTGCTTTCCTCTCCCCTGTTTACCATTTCCCCCAGTACCTTCCATTCCCCATAAGATGTGTGTCTTGGATATGCTATGCGCTAATATCTTATATTATTGTGTATGATCACGTTTTTCTCCTAAGCACATACTGGTAACTGCAACTGTAACTGATGTAACTATGTAACAATGTTCTGAAACAATGTCCATTCTCATGTAAAGCGCTCTGATACCTCCGGGTCTAGCCAGCGCTATATAAAACTTTTCAAATAAATGAAATAAATAAATAAATAAATGATTATACTAGACCTAGAGCCAGGTAACCCAGATGGTTTGGGTTAAGATCGGAAAGGTTGACTACATCTTCCCAGACTTGTAAGCCATGGCCCGCTGGCGAGTAAGCAGGGTAGAATTAAGGGGCTGGAGGTTGAAAGCCAGAGGTAAAAGAGGTGAATGAGGACAAAAAAGAAAAAAAAGAATTTTCATTAATCTGATTGATTGAATAGATGGGTCTGAAAGTGGAACCAATTTTTCCTGGTGATTTCTTTTCCCCCTTTTGTCTTAGGAGCTTTTATCTAAACTATCACTTGCCATGTTACAATAGGTGCTTATAAATAGGATGTCTGAACCTTAAAAGACTTAAAGGCTGATAAAAGGATGGCTGTAGTCTGTTTTCAATTTTCCCTATTTACCAGTGGTCAGTTTACCTGCTGTGGTTCCTGAAATATTCTGCTTTCAAAGCTCAAATGGGTCGCTGGTGGGAGTCCTGACTTTGAACAGGTGCATAGTGTAACGTGCTGTGCCCACAAGTGAGGTTGAAGTTTTCAGGTCATCTTATGTGTGCAAACAAACATTACCCACAGCACTGCTCTGAGCAGGAGGCCACTGCAGCTTGCACTACCCATCGCCCTTGTCATCGCTGCCAAAACAACTACTAACCATCTCTCTCGCATGTAAATGCGACAGTTCAGATTATTCCAGGTCCCCAAAGCTAAAGGAATGGCTGGGGAGGCAGGTAATTAGCAATTTTAATGTATATTGTATTCCTAAACAACGGTTGTTCTGCTCATCTCTAAATTAGATGAGCAGCGCCACCATGTGGTAGACTGTTCTAAGTATGGTGTTGACAATTAGGTGCTGGTGCCGAGCACTGGAAACCAATTAAGTGCCGGTGCTTAGCACAGGCTCAAATTAAGCACTGACTATAGGGTTACTATTTCACGGACTCGTAAATGCCTTTATAACTCGGACCCGAAATATCAAACCACCTGTTACTAAAAGTGAAAAGAGGGCAAAGTTATTTCTATTTGTCAAAATCGTATATGAACATTCTTTGGATATTCCCATTTTATTACAATTTTAGAGGTTCTGGAGGCAATTCACAAAGGCATTTAAGAATACATGAAGTAGTAATTGATGAGCAATACTCCCTGTAGTCATAAATGCTTTTGAGACTCAGGGCCTAAGTACCTGTGACTTAATTCATGTGTAGTAGGCGAGAGGGGAAAGTTTCTGACTTAAAATGCTGGAGAGTGAAAAATATTTTTGGGAGAGAGATTTGTTTCCCTGTTTCCCTTAATGTTTAACAATGTAAAGTGCAACTGGAATTTATAATCTTATTGTCTCTTTTCAGATAGGTGTCTGGCCTCTCCAGTGTCACTTCTTCCAGGGTTGCCACTTTTGAGCATTAATCTTTACACCACACTATGTGACTCAATTGTACAACAAAGTAGACCTGCTCTTAATGAATATAGCCTCTGTGCTAATTGATTATTAGGGAACATTATTACATGCAGGAGAATTTACCAAATAGACTCTAATGTTCTGAAAATTAATGTATGTTGAGAAACTATCAAATGTTTCAACTAAACTCAACCTGGCATTTGCAATGTGACCTTTATGTCCTTTATGTGCATCAATATGGCCAGGACGCTCCTAAATCCTAAGATAGGTTATTTAAGGTTATTTATGTGCTATTTATAAGGTTATTTGTAGGTTATTTATGGTGATATATACCGTATTTGTTTGATTTTATGATTTTTAGGAAGCACACTTCTAAATTGATCATTTCAAGGCACCACCAGCACCATCATGTGTGAAAGACTCATAGGCGATACTGGCAGCAGAGTGGGAAATTCAGGGCCTTCTTAGGCCTTGAGACCCACACGAGTGATTTGCAGTGCTTTACAAATCTTGGATTTAGTAAGACACAGTGCCAAATTGGCTCCTCTAGGGGAAATGCAAGTTATAGAAATATTGATGAAGCAGCATAACTGTGTGAGAAGACAAACAGAACCTACAAGTATCTAATATACCTAGACTTCTTGTTCTGTCTTCAAGGCTATGGGCGCCCCTTGTGGGTGGAAGGTTGAGAAGGGAACCATGCTAGAGTTGGTGTGAAGTAACAGTTTCTCAAACTGGAGTACTGGAAGGGCACGAGGGCTTTTTGGGAAAATGATAGTTAGTGCAACTCTGAACATCTAAGACAATTAGGTTAAATGTCTGCATTTGCTGAACAAAATGTCTGTATTCTCTTCCAGTTTACTTGGATGCAGGTGTGGTTAATTGTCTGTGGTTGACAATGCTTCACTTACATTTTACTGTGAGACTGAGTTCTGAATTTGCTATTCTGGAACTCATGTGAACCATTTGAGGCTTAGAAAAGGTCAGTGTAATATACTATTTCTTCTTTATGGTGGAGGCGTGTCTAAGTGTAACATTTTAACAGTTTGGTTATGCTTTTATTTATGGGACTTTAGGAGGCTTGAACAATGACGGCTGGTGTTGTCTACTTCAGTATTGATGGTTGTGAGAGATCGCACATATCAAAAGAGTGGGCTTGGAGAGGACTGGCCTTGCTTTATATCAGTTGAGTGTGGGGTTAGCTTCATTTGTTATCTTCGGCAGCCTGTCGCTGAGTGTGTCATGAGGCACTGTGTTGAAAGATGCAGACAGGCCAATGATGGTCAGTATGGTGAGTGAATTACGGGCAGTTAAGACTAGAATTTTGTCGCAGTTTGTCTTGAAGGGGGCACTGTGATATGTCTTGAAAAGTAGTCTGGTTTGAGGGGTCAAAGTGGCAACAGGTTAGTGTAATTGTGGCATCTGAATCTTCCCTGGAGTTCCAGAGAAGACCAACAATAGGTCAGTGATTTCTAAAAGTTGTTGCAAAAGGGATATTTCTGTTTACATCCTGGAAAGAATGGCCTGCTTGACAGCTTTTGGGATGGACCATGTTGTGAGGGAGAGATTAAGATATTGTTCACAGTTGCAGCAACTATGTTAGTGAATTACCTGGCCCGAGACATATGTGATGGCATCATCTGAAACCTGAGACATCTTGAGGGAGGGATGAAAGCTTCATCTTGGGTTTGGTGGATAAGGGAGGGCGTTAATGGGAGGCGGTTGGGAATTTCAAAACGAATTAATGGAGAAGACAGGAAACTCTAGTGGAGATGTTGCTTTAATGCCTATTACATACTCCTTCAAAAGCTGCCTAGTTGAAGCATAGGTCTTAAATGTAGGTGATAAATGATTCACTGCGAGTGGCTTTTAGTAGAGTCTGTATGTTCAGCTAGAGCCTCCTGTGCTTGTTTAGAACACTTTCTAATTTGGTAACCAAAATGTCTGGGGGTAGTTGAGGACAGTTTGTTCTGGGTTCAACGTGGATTGAAGTCATACTGCCTTGAGATGGTTTGAAAACTGCAGATGTTTGAAAAGGTTGGCTTGTGTTGAAAGTTCTCAATTTAAGCCTCCACTCCTTACACATTACATATGGGATAAAACACCCCCTGTTAGACATTATAAGGATATTGCAAGTCATAGAGGAATTTCATGACCATATAGAGGAACGAGGCCGAAGTGACTTTCAATATCCTTATCACATTCAGCAGGGGGGTGCTTTATTCCTTATAATGCATGGTCACACAATCACCTTTGCCTCAAACCACTTAAATACTTGGTGCGTAGCTATTTCATATAAAAGAGAGAGCATATTTGGAAACATGAAGAATAAAAATAGAATTTCGAGTGCAAAATTAAACACAAAAAAGCTGTTAAATATTTGTTGCAGTTTGCACAGGGAGCAGACACCCCCGCTAACGACCTGCTTGCGCAATTCAGCGGGCCATATGGTGCACTCCAGGGAAAGCATACTGGAAGTGTTCCAACAGCATTTACAGAAGGTATACACTGCGGACCGGTCTGTTCGGGCAGACCATTATGTCCCGTTCATGGGTGGATTGACATTTACGCACCTCCCTCTAGAGCAGAGCTCTTCAAACTTTTGTAGGTTGAGCCCCCCCAGCGGAATTTTTTTAGATGTTGGGCCCCCCCACCACCTGACAGAAATTTCTGGAATCTGATACACTACATAATCGACAGCCACGCGCTTTTCATGGGCCATATCCGGCAAATAATGTTCATCACAATAAGAGTGTTTAGTAAACTGCAGGTTTGTGAGTGGGTGTGGTGAAATGACAGAGGCTTATTACACAGCTCAAAACTCAATTTTTCAAGATAAAATGTGCGTAAATTGTTTTTACTAGGATGCTTTGTTTTACACATGACATAGATTAATAATAACACCACCAACATAAATGTGACGGGTGTGCCGGTTTTTAGCCACATAGACTGTCAATCTGTGGATGGATTTTTGCTACTGCCATCCTCAGGTTGTGCTCCACATCCAGTCTTGAACGGTACTTAGTCTTTAATACCGCAAGTGCTGAGAACCCAATCTCACATAAATAGGATGAGCTGAAAAGCAAGAGAGTTTTGATAGCAGTTTCTCTCAAAGCTGAATATTCTGCGACATTTTCAGCCAAAACAGTGACTGTAAGGGAGACAGTGTTATTAGATTTTTTGAGCACTCCGTAGCTCAGAGTTGGTACACGAGAAACAATTCTTCTCTAGAAACCAGTAACAAACATTTTAGGCAGCATTATAATGGGATAATTGCCCACCAACCAGTTATGGATCCGAAGACAAAGGTGAAAGTCCACAGAGAGGGCGCTGAACGAACACCTAATTGAGAATTCCTTAGTGGTACGATAAGTTGCTTGCCTGAAGCAGTTGGGGTTTAGGACACGTCGGGCTTATGTTTAAAAAAAATAGAACTGATAATAAATGAATGATGTTGCCTATTTTACTTCAGAGCAATGTTGTCTGACAAACTTTGTGGTGGCAGGGACATGTTAAGGATTTTGGGTGCCCTGGGCCAATACTATTTTGGGGGCCCCTGTTCAGAACAGCTTTGAGATTAAATGATTCACTTTCAGCTATGCCATACCCTCTTTAGCCAGGCTACTAACGGTGCACAGGCGATATGGTCGAAATTCTAAAAGTGTTTACATCTAATATTCAGAGATAGTGATGTGTGTTTTCACTGTTGTAACAAAGCAGCAGCCCACTAATTTTACCGCGAATAATATCTGTGATAGCCTCCAATTTCTCATATGTGAGGACCTGTTTTGATCTAAAATAAACTTTTTTTATGGTTGTTGCATGAAACAAAAACATTTCTCTGCAAATGGTAATAGACTCTCTCACATCAATCACATTAAAAAGAAATTAAACAAAACGGTATTTACAAGAATCTGTTTAGGAATTATTCCAGGCCATCAGGGCAAAAACAGAGCTGCCTCTATCAAGTGGCCCCCTGAAAGGCTGGATTGCAGTGCATGTATATGTGTCCTTTTGTAATTTAGGACGAAAACCTTGATGGGGCACGACATGCTCATACTTGTGTACAGGGGCGAAACTAGACCCGAACTTCTGGTGGGGGCTAACACTCCCAGCCAGGGCTGGCCCTAGCACTGGTAGCACACAGTGGAACGGTCTGTTTTGGCGCCCCCTCCCCCATTTCCTCCTTCTCCATGAATTTCCTCACTACCACTCACCAACAATGCACCTCATCTCTCTTTAGCACCTTTCTGGCAAACATTTCATTTTTTATAGCACTACTCATTGTTTACTCACACTCAGTTCTTTGATCTGCACGGTACACGTTCTTTGTAGCAGGCACATTAAACCTCTGCGCTGTGTGGGTGGCAGGAGTACCCATGTGAGTGCAGGGTGAGCCATGCAACAGTGTGAGAGTAGGGTAAGAGGAGTGACTGCAGGGTGACCATATGAATTTGGGTGCGGATGTAAGTGCAGAGTGGGACGAATGAATGTATGGTTAGTGATGGTCATATTTGAGTGAGATTGCAGATTGAGCAGTAAGGGGGACAGGTGAGTGAAGTGTCACATGAGTACAGGGTGAGTAGTGTGCTTGTGTGACTGCAGGGTGAGGTACAGGGTGAACAGCGCAAGTGGATTGTGAGTACAGAGTGATCACTGTGAGTACAGGGTAAGCGGGTGAATGGTGTGAGTGCATGGGGATCAGTGTGAGGGCATTGTGATCGCTGTGAGTGCAGGGTGAGCGTGAAAGTGAAGGGCAAAAATGAGGAACGAGTTGTCTGAATGCAATGTGCATTCCAGACACTTGAAGTAACTCAGCAGGTTATTGACGGCAGCGTAGGGTTTCAGATATGTTAAACTATTGCTATTATGGCATTAACCAGGGATCAGGGTGGAGGAAATAAATGTGCTGATCTTACAACAAACTTCCTGTTTTATGATTAGGGTTGCCAGCTCATTATTTTGATGTCCCAGGCAGAACAAAAATAAACAGTCACCTAAAGCTGTATTGTCAGCACTTGTGTGTGCATACTTTGAATGGCAAATATAAATAGAAGCACTTTTAATTGTGGGGCTGCCTGAATGACCCATGACTGATAATAAAATGGAACAAAGACAGAAAAGTCACATTACAAATGTATACATACTTCTTTACAAGCATATTTAGTGTCAAGACAATCAATTTGCAGGCTGTTTAAACAACACATGGCTGGCTGGTATTTTTCTTTTGGCAACTTGAAGCCCTGTGGGCGTTGCGCGCCTGCCTGTGTAAATTTAAAAGAAACTTTGGGGCATATTAACAACGGCCAGCGATAATTATCGCTGGCCGTGCTTAGCGATAATTATATTATCGCAGGCTATCTCTGGTATTTATCGCCCTGGTAGCGCGTTATTAACAACGCGTTACTCCAGGGCGATAAAAATTCCAGAGATAGCGAGGTTATCGCCCTTTTGCAGGGAACATCGCTGGTTTTCCAGTGATGTTCCCTGCAAAAGGGCGATAACCTTGCTGATACGACCCACAGGGTCGTATCAGCATAATCCACCCCCTATGTTAGGGATGGGTAAGTCAGGATTTTAGCAGACGTTAGGTTTTGGCGAAAACGGCAGTTTTCGCCAAAATCTAATGTGTGCTAAAATCATGTGGGCTGCCTTGTAAATATCGCGATGTAGACATCAGCGATATTTGCAAGGTAGCCCATCTTAGGTACGCTCAGTAACGCCCACTTTGCATCTCATTGGAGATGCAAAGTGAGGCGTTAGAAAAAGGGTGCTAACATGCAATTATGCATGTTAGCACCCTCTTGTAAATAGGGCGCTGGTTTTATCTCCGCTTTTTTGGCTTTGTAAGCCAAAAAAGCGGAGGTAAAGCCCTTGTAAATATGCCCCTTTGTCTCCTTTCTGCTAAGAGCTAACCCTCCCAGGCCGGGGTTAAACTGGTAGAGTTGAAATGCTTCAGCTGCAGTTGGAGGCAGGATGTCTCCTCTGCTAAAACTGAAAGAAAGGAACAGGCAGTCATTTCAGCTGCAGTGGGAGGCAAGGAGTCTCCTCTGCTATGAAATCGAACGGGAAGGAACAGGACTGTCTGTTTGTTTGCTTTCGGTTTTAGCAGAGGAGACCCTGCCTCCCACTGCAGCTGAAGCATTTCGCTCTATGAATTAACCCCCTCCTGGGAAGGTTAACTGTTAGCTCTTTACATTACAAAAGCACGGGCACGATGTGCCTTATCTATTTCATCTCCCTCCCCCCTCCAACCCACTGTTACCGGAGCTCTCCAATAAACAATTCCCATTTGAAATGGGTGAAGACTTGCGAAGTTGCGACACGGGACAGTAAAAGACCAACAAAGGGAAGATCTTAGTGCGGAGTGAGCGCCCCCCCTGAGATGGTGTTGCGCCCCCCTGGGGGGGCGCAACCCACAGATTGAAGAACTCTGCTCTAGAGGCTAAGAAGGAGTTGGAGGCACAACTAACAACCGAGGAGATACTGGAGGCACTGGGTGAGCTGCTCGTGGCCAAGGTGCCAGGGGGGATGGCTTCCTGGCTGAATATTACCAGGCCTACTCGGAACAGTTGGCGCAACCATTATTGCAAGTATACAACGAGCCGTTCGAGAGGGAACTCTTACCCCCATCCATGCGGGAAGGGGAAATATGCATGCTAATGAAATGGGGGGAGACGGTCGGGACCCGGCGGCGTACCGCCCGCTTACCATGATAAACTCCGGTGTCAAAATACTATGTAAGGTTCTGGCGAGGCGATTGGCCCCACACGTCTTACCTCATCCAGGAGGACCAGTGTGGGTTTATCCCTGGCCGCAACACAGGCATGAATATAAGGCGTTTATCGCATGTCATGCATGAGGTACAGAATGGGGACAAGGAACTGGCATTGGTGTCCATCGACCTTGAGAAGGCGTTTGACACTGTGTATTAGGAATATCTCCAGGAGGTCCTGAGGGCGACGGGATTTGGCCCGCTGTTTTGCCGGTGGGTCAAACTTTTCTATACAGAGCCGTGCTTCCGGGTTCGAGTGGGCCAGAGCCAGTCGGAGAAATGGAGGTTGGAGTGAGGAGTGCGGCAGGGCTGCCCACTATCGCTATTGCTCTTCGCCTTGGTGATTGAACCCATGGCGGTATGGGACCAACGGGAGCTTGAGCAATGGACAATACACATAGGGGAGAGATCCCATTTAAAATAGCTGTATGCTGATGATGCCCTATTTTATATTGCATCCCCCTGTGTAGCGGTCCCTAGATTGTTGCAGCTTCTAGATGATTTTGCTGACTACTCTGGTTTGCGTCTTAATAGACACACATCCCTGCTCTTCCCACTGGCGGGATTGTCTGTGCTGCCGCTGGAGAGCCTTCCGAGGCTTGGATTGCGGCGGTAGACTGGACAATTCCGTTATCTGAGTGTACAGGTTGCTCTCGCAGAATTGCAGTTGCTACAGCTGACCGTGACTGGGAAGATTGAATCCTTCAAGCGGTCGGTGGCCTTCTGGAACACCCTGCCGCTCTCCCTTATGGGAAGAATAGCAGTGTCTTGGATGGTTGTTCTCCCGCGTCGCCTGTATGTGCTCCAAACCTCACTGTGCAGTATCCCCATGAGGGTGTTCAGGCAGCTGAACTCGGTGCTGAAGAGTGGTCTTGCATGTTCAAATGAGGCGGTATGAAGAGGGGGTGTCTAAAAGCCGCTCAGACTGGATCTGCGGCATGCGGCCCGGTAGCTGGATGAGGGAGATAACTGTGAAAAAAGACTACTTAGAGGGTGAGTCCAGCCAGATAGACTTCCAACGGCGCTGATGGTGGGGCGGGTGCCTCTGGCAACCTGCCATATGTGGTCAGACAGACTGCAAATTTATGGCAAGCCTTTGTGGAGCGCATACTTAGGCACACTCCGTTTCATATGGAACTAAATGTATGGATTCTCGCCCCAGTGCGAAAAATGATGAAAAAACATCTCATTTCAGGCATGGAGGGAGGGAGGTTGGTAGGTGCTGGCAGACTTGTACCCAAATGAGACCTTCATCTCGTACGAACAGACCTGTGAGGGTTTTGGTCTGGGTCAGGGCCAATACCTTCAGCATGCTGTCCTCATGGATCTGGCCAGGGCGACATGGCTCATGTATCCTAACGCTCCCCAGACGACTCAAACACTCAACATAATGCTTACATGTGGGAGCGGGCGTCGATTAATCTCATTATTGTACAGGGCCATGAGGGCCGACTCAACGAGTCTATCCCCTAGGGCACGGGCCACTTGGGACGGGGATTTGCTGACACCCATGGGCGGCAAGACATGGAAAGCAGCATGTGCTCTAACTCACACAGTATTCTGCAATGCATGCTTTAAGTTAGTACACTTTAACTACCTGCAACATGTGTAAATGACCAAGACAAGACTGTGTCGTATTGGCCCGAACCGATCTGATGTTTGCCCTAGATGTGGCATGGAAGGGGCGGACTTTCTGCATTTAGCATGGGGGTGTCCAGAGGTGCACCGATTTTGGACACAGGTGGTTGAGCAGGTGAAGATTGGAACTGGTCTTCGGGTGGAGGTAACCCCACTGCACTGCCTACTGGGGCAAGTTACGAAACCTAGAAAACGCAAGATGACGTACAAATTTACTCCTGCTTCTAGCGAGAAGGATTACCATAGTATGGATGGGAAAGCGCTCCCCCTCAGTGGAGGATTGGTTGAGGGATGTGGGTGAGTGATCGCTTGCAGAGTTGGCCCACATGAAGGCTAGTTTGAGGGACGAGAAATTAGAAGATGATCTCGGGACATGGAGGGAGTTCTGCAGGGATTTCTTAACTCTACAGGTTACTGTAAGTGATCAACATGAATCGGATGCGAGTGGCAGTGGGACTGATAATGAGGGGAGTAGATGCCCTTGATGTGACTATTCCTAGGCCCCTAGATATATGGCTACTGGTACCTGAAATTGTCTAACTCTATTGCTTTTCTTTATTTGTATCTCGCACTCAGATCCCATCAGACCGCCTGCCAGTAAATGTACACCCACGTGTTTTTATTGTAAAATGAAAAATAAAGGTTTTAAAAAAAAGAAAAAAATATTTGTTGCAAAATATATAAGAATCAGTTTAATACGTCAGATTGTAAAAAAATCAATTTCTCAGAATTTGCAGAAACAAACAGAAGGATTCTAACTTTTCTATAATACCTAAGGAGTGCAAAGAATAAACATGTTGCCAAAAATATCTCCTTTCACCTTACATCTAGAATAAAACAAAGCAGAAGAAAGAAAAGCCACATTTCTTTCTTTAATCTGCTGCTTTAATTATACTCTGTGACCTGACCTGCCTTTCCCCTGGGCTGCTGGCTCTGGCAACAGGCATTGTGATGTCAGAACTCAACTGTCAGAAGTTATTATAGTTGAGTTCTACTGCCTTTTCTTTATAATCAGCAACTGGGTGCATCACTAGTGAAGATTATAAAGAAATTAGAGACTAGGCATCAGTGGCGTAGCTAGGGGGGGGCGATGGGGGCGGACCGCCCCAGGCGGCACGAGTTTTCGGGCGGCAGCTGGCCCCCCTTCCCCCCGCTCTTACCTGCGGCCGTTGCGGCCGCAAGAGTCGGCCGTGGCCGCTACCACCCCCCGCTCTTCTATCGTTTTGCCGAGGGCGGCAAACGCAGGGGCCGCCACGGGCAGCCTAAGGCCTAGCTACGCCCCTGCTAGGCATAATACAGGGATTGCAGAGTCCTGTGTATTATATTGGTATTAGTCAATAGACTCTCTCTGGCACTAGCCAGGAACTAATATGGTCCAGGTCTTTCCAGGGCAAAACAGCAGTCCGGTGTTAGAAGCTATAATAATATAACTCACATTATGGGTTTTGAACTGTCCAATTCCATGCATGAGTAAATCATCCAGTCTAGATTTTTCTTTGGATTCTGGAACTTGTAGTCCTAAAATTATAATTGGATAAACAGGACTAAAAATGTAAAAAAAAAAAAAAAAACCTGCATGAATTGAGAGTAATGTAATGAGATTTCATGTATTCCTCTTGTGTAGGTGCCTATTTTTAAAACGTTTGTTTGAAGTATTAAACAGTTCTCACCATCCAAAAGCAATAAGTAAACAGGGCACAACGAGCTTTGCGCCCTGTTTTGAGCTTTGCGACTTGTGTAACCTGACCTGTTCTGGATTAAAGGCCTTCTCCAGTTAATCTCTTCTATTTCAGTTGCTGAAAGATTCTTTCAGGAAATGGAACAGCAGGTGGTTGGCCCCAGTGAAGTCCATTATATGGCTTACATAAGGGAAGTGCTTTCTCAATTACATATGGGGTATTCCCAGGTCAGCAACAAGGTATTTATTACTTATCAACCAAGTAACCAATCCTGTCCAAGCTCATATAACTTTGAATGAAATCAGGTGAGTGACATTATGAAAGACCTGGGTAAAATAAATCTGTGTGGTGTGAACATGATCTACCTTTTATGTATGAATGTGGTATTTTTATTTACCGTAAACCAAGCCTAAAGGCAGGTTAGCAGGGTACAAGGAACAGGGCAAAGAAACAGACAAGCTGTAACTGGAAAGATTGGACAGATAGCTGCTTTCCAAAGGTGAATGTGATCTGTTACTGCATCATGATGTTGTGTTTTCTAATAGGTGTGCCTTCAGCATTCCAAAATAGGAGCATGGATGGGGCAGTGCTGCTGGACATCAGAATATTGTTCCAGATTCTTGGTGCACAGATGGAGAAGGCCTGTTACCTTGCTTTTGCTTTTTTGCACTTCTTGTCTCCTGTCTGATGGTGTCCTAGATTTTGGGGACCCGAGAGCCACCAAAGATGAATAGCTAGTCAACCACATAGGCAGGGGTGCTGATTGTGATGGTTTTGTAGATGATGCAGCTGATTTTGAAGATGATGCGGGCTGGCAAAGGCAGCCATTGGAGTTTCATGAATGTGTGACTGTCCAGTCTTTTCATTGTTTGATGATGGTACATTAAAATTAGATCTAACCACAGAGGCTTGATGATTTTATGATGGTAGCATGCAAGAATAATTCATGAGCTTGATAGAGATGGGTGTGTAGAAGTAGTTTGAGGAATCATTCAAGATTTCTGATTAAGTTCCCTGCATGATTTAGATACTGGAAACCCCTAAAGCCCCTTTTGTTAATGGCTAATATTCATATGGGCATCTAAATGAATTTAGGTTTTTTGGGTGGACATCTTGATTCTCATGTGCTGGGGGGACTCCATTGCAAGGATTTTGGAAACCCCAGCCAAATTACGTTTTGTTGTTTGGGTGCTTCGTAACCTGTGCCACCAAGGCGATTTTGATGCCATTCGATGCAATTTGGCCTGTTCTTGTGGTCATTTATTGTAGTCTCATCAGGCCATATGGGAGTACACTTTGGAAATGTTTGCAGCAGCGCTTCGGAGAAGTGGCGTCTTTCCTCCATTGCTGTCTGCTCAAACCTTGCTGTTTGTAGTGGAAATCTGGACCCATTTCCTGGTATGGGTGGCTTGTTCACCAGATTATTGGTTGAACCCTTGGCTGGTCTTATGAGCAGCTCCATCGAGACGAGGTGCTCTGTATGGCCGTGGGACGATGTCACAACACTATAATAACCTTCAGCCTAATAGGAACGGTCGATTTTCCAATCAGACCCTAAGTTCAAGCTTCCCTACATCCAGCATGTTTAGCTTTCTGTTGACATTTTCAGGGTTGTGCAGATCCATGGGTGGCACAAATAAGAAAAAGGGGGCAAAAGTGATAATTTTGTAACAACTGTGGTCCTATTTGATAAATCTGTGTGAAATATGATAAACCTTTAGCGTACTTTGTTTTATGTTGGTATTACACGTTTCATGCAGATCCTTCTGAGGTAAAGTTAAAGGAGAGTCAAAAACATATTCATTTGCAAGTGGCTTTGATGCAATTAAATAAATCTTCATTAAATCTGGCAAACTGTTACCAAATTCTGGCAAGCCCCTGAATCTCAGGTTTAAGGACGATCTGTCATAGAGGAAGGCAAAGATAAAGAGGGGGTCACTCGCTACTAAGTTCAGTGCAGCATCACGTATCGGCTCAAAATTTGGCAGACACTTGGCATGTGTAATGTACTGCTGATATGTCGAGTTTCTTGCAAATCCATCAATCCGGCAGAGTAAAAAGGAGATGTGAAAAAGTGTACATTTAGGAATTACTTTGGCGCTGTTTGATACATCGAGGTGTTATCAAGCTACACCATGTCCAGCAATCTCAGGTTTGTGGAGATCTGAGAAAGGACATCACAAGTAAAGGAAGGACGGAGAGAAAACAATATTTGAGGTGCCAATAACTTTAGTGCTGTATCTCAAATCAGCATTTTAAGCCTGGACTTAATATATTGAGTTTCAGGCAAATCCATCAAGGTGAGGCAGAGTTAAAAAGAAGGTTTGGAGGGAGTCAAAAAGTCTTTATTTGCAGATAATTCGCACACCAAAAGCACTGCTTGTGATCTTTTCCTGATGTAACAGATCCAATCACAAATGTAAATATTCTTAAAGACGAGATTACATATCACAGTATCCTTAACACTAGGAAACAGGTGGCTATGAATGTAATATTACTCAGTGGTTTGAATATGTGTTGTTATTGAAATATATTTTGCCCTTTGGTGTTGTTACTTATTGGTATAAATACAATGAGATTATAAGCATTGCATTCAGTGTGTGAGTTATGCTTTGAATGGCTATTGTATGAGTTATGGATTGCAAAGCTAAGAATAACTTACAAATTTCAGGGTTTTGCACATTTTCAGTTTCAATTATTTTCTGGCAATATCTACCTTAACTTTGTTTTTTAAGTGAATTACTGAGTTTTTTTCACATACTTTTAATGTTATAACCAAATCTAACCGTTGCTTCACTTTAACCTTGCTATTTTAGTGAAAACATATATATATATATATATATAGAGAGAGAGAGATAGAGAGAGAGAGAGGGGTGATCAAATCTATGCAGCAACATAAAATCCAAATTATGTGGAACATACTCAGGCATCATCATTTGAGTAAGAACAATTTTTGGGAAATCTACAAATTATGTGGCAAATTATATGACAATGCTGTAATTCCTTAATTATGCAGTAAACTATGCAGCCACAAAACTGTGTAAACCCATTGGCCCTCATCATTGTCCATTGTTGTATGAACATATTTATTCACGAAAGGTGAATAAAATCAAGCATTATAATTCCAATGAGTGCCCAATGATTTTTTTCATGCTAGGTGCACCAAAAAAACCAAGTAATATAAAAAATATGTAACATAGTCCTATATTGCCAGTGCAGATTTCTGGTGACCTGCACAAACCATTCGACATGAGACTTTGAGGTTTATGATGTCACCAGAACTTCTTGAGGGTAATATTTTGACCATATTACACAGTTACCCATTATGTATCCTCTCTCTTTTTGCACTATTTATTTTATTAGACTTAAAAATAACATACTTGGTATGTAAATGAAGGATACTGACTTTTGTTATCAGTCTCTCTTTATTTACATTCATTTAGATGTTCTTTAGTACTTCTGATGTAGTTTGGCTCCCACGATAAAGCGCCATATTAGCCTAGACTGTCCCTTCACCTAGTCCAGTGATATTCACAGTACGGCCCGGCGTCCGCTTACAGCTCTCATGACCTTATCATGCAGCCCCCTGGTGAACAGCAGCATGAGCTGCTGTTTACTTGCTGAGCACTAATATCCAGAAAAAATGTTAAAAGGGCAAGCATCTATTTGCAGGTTAAATGAAGTTAAGAAGTAACTACGGTGGTGTCCTGCACCAAATAACTTTAGTTGACCCGCAAGTAAATGCTTACCCGTTTATTTAAAAATTTGTTAGACCTTCTTACACAATCCCCGATCCACCCCCTACCGCCACCCTGCTGGCATCTCTGCAGCCCTCAGTCACCCCACAGACCATACTTTGTGGCCGCGGGGCAAATGTTTGAGTACCCATGATCTAGTCTAACTTCCAGTCCATATTTGTAGATGCAGGAAGTGAGGTCCACTTTTCAGAGCCTGTGGTTGTGTTTCTGGGCCCTACAATCCTCTGTGACAATAAGACAGAGTGCTCAATATGCTCCCATTGAGGGCAGTTTATTTTTGAAAGATTTAGTCCATGACGATGGTGGAATGAAAGTGATTACAGTTCTTTTCTTAAGAAAAGACAGTTGTATTTTCAGGACAAAAGCAGATCAGGAAACCAGCTTGTATTTTTTTACATGCTTTGTTACTATTAGAATTAAAAATTGAAAAAATATTCTGCCTTCAATTTGATTCTGAATACTTTTGGTTATTACAAAAGCAAATTATAGACATTAATAAAATGTAGCTATCTTTCGCAGTGCCAGAAAACTGGTATTTTTGATGCTAATCTGACATCTGCAGAACTTGACTGTTTTTGCTATCGAACGATGCGTCACAATGTTCTGATATTTTGATTTTCTTGGACAGGACAAAAGGCCCTTCTGTTCATACCTTGTTTACAACTAATTTTGTAGAGATTACTTTTAGTGATTTGCCCTTTTGTAATACCGCAAAAGCCAGATGGTACTTATTTTATGAAGCTCAGATGGATAAAAGAATGAGTCCGCCAAGAAACGATTCAAGCTCGGAACTCTAGGTTAGACAAAAATCCCTCCCACCAGCCCTTGACTCACTGGCATTTGTCACCAGAGTAAGTCTGACAAATGATGAAAAAACTAATTAAATTAAGTGATTTAGCGCTCGTGTAAAAAGGGCTGTTTAATCAAATCTGGGAACATTGAACCAAGGCTGCAGTACTCACTTTATGCAGTCCTTATAGCTATCGCAGCTGCAAAAGTATTGAATTAATGAACAAAGCTTTCTCTGTGCTCTATCAGCACTAGAAGGAAATGTGTGCAGCTTCATCTGCAAACAGTAAAAAGAGACTACTGAAAGACGAGCAACCCACACGCATATATTAGTGCAGGCATGCAACGCTGCACAAGGAACAGTAAGACATTTCTTGCTGAACAGTAGTCCAGTCAAACAGAAACTATCACCTGAGAAGTCAGCTGTGTTATTAGAGGCAATACGTACTGCACACTGTTGCTTTTTTGGTTGCAATGTACCTAATGAGTGAAAGCAGGTAGAAATGAGAGTCACAAACCTCTTTGTGAATCCACCCACCTCGCTCTTCCACGATTTGTTGCTGTTCATGACTTTATATGCTGCATTTCGCAGATTACAAATGGAAGAAGCCTTCTCACCCGCCCATTAAGGAAACAGGTGCAATGTTATGGGATGTTGCTTTAATATGTTGTGTTTTTGGCAATGGGTTAGTGCCCATTCTGCCCTTAGTAGGGCTTCCTAGTCCAATGACTTTCCAATTATTTCTGGGTTTACCATCTCAATCCATAGTCTGATTTGGTTTGTGTTTATGTGTGTTGGGTGCTGGAATCGATTTCTGTCGGGTGGCTATGCGTTATTCAGTGACCTGTGGGTGTATGAGGGTTAAGCTCAGAGCGCTTTGCCTGTTCATCTTCTTGGTAAACAGGCAACCTCATTGCCTGGTGGAAAGGTATTTTGTGTGTGTGTGTGTGTGTGCATGTGTGCATGCATGCGTGTGTGTGTGTGTGTATGTGTGTGTAGCGTGGATGGAGAATACTGTTGGCTACCAACAGCCAACTATATAGCCTACACAGCGTTTGTTGGGTATACATTTGGAAATATGCCTAGTGTGTTTTAAGGGAGTCAGTGTGTTGCACATCATGGAGTAAGAGTTTTTGTAAGTGTGGTGATAGACAGCTATATGTTATTTTGTATGCTGTGTTGGATGGATGCATGGTGCTTTAAAGTATGCGGTGCCTATTCTACAGTTGTATGTGTTCAGACTTTTCAAATCTTGTATCTGCAACAACAATGCAAACATCCAACCCTCTGAGCTTAGCAGAAATTCATTTTGTGCCTCACCGACAAACATGCAGTGCATGTCTAAAATGTACTGCAGGCCTAGCTGCAAAGCTTGTGTCTGCAACAGCAATGCAAACATCCAGTCACCTCAGCGTGGAGAGGCACAAAATTACTTTTTACACCTCATCCAACACACAGGCAGTGCATGTCTATAGTTTACAGTAAGTCTATCTGCCAAGCTTGTGTCAGCAACAGCAACAGCAATGCAAACATCCAATCATATCAGCTTGGCAGGGTGCAAAATTATTTTTCACGCCCCATCCACGCACATGCAGTTCATGTCTATAATTCACTGCGGGGCTATCTGGCCCGTTTGCGTCATAGTCATTGTTAGATGGTCATGGGATTATGAACTGCGAGCTGTACATTGAAAATTGCACAAGTTGTTCTTTGTCCTCAGACGGTCCCGGACTGACTATGAATATCCAGTGGTTTTTGATTCACAGGATTCAAAAGTGTTTTCACCAGTTTGCCTAACGTCAGTGCAAGACTCAGTGGAAAATCAAGGGCAGGAGTCAATTGATTATTAACCTGTTCCGCGTTGGACTCCTAGGCCCGCGCGTTCAATTCCATAGATTGCCACTTTCCCTTTGTGCGATTTATTTGTGGTTTTTTGTGTAAATTAGGAAAAGGTGAAAAGGCGTGACTAAGGTTCCTGTTTGTTGGAACCAGAGGCGTAACTCATGGCCCGCACAGCCTCTGCGCTGCAGGGGGGCCCCAACCCTTTTGAGGGTCCGGCAGATCTTCAGGGATGGGGGGGGTCATATTCAGCCCAAGACATATGAACATTTGTGAGATATGGGAGACTTAGGAGCCACTCATCACATTCTGCAGGAGGGTTCCATCATTTTACATTACACCACTGGGTGGCGACCATTTTTCCATGGAGATAGATATGAGTCGATGTGGGAGGTCTTCCATTGGCTGCTTGATCCTAGATCCTAGTTTTAACACTAGTAGTGCTCAGATAGGAAGGAAATTGAAATGTTACCTTGCATTTATATAGGATTCTTTCCAAAGCTGGTATTTTTTTGCATAGTTATGTGAAATTGTTTCAATTTTTTGCATTATTGGCTTATGAGAATGTAAATTTACAATGTTCACCCGGAATATCAACGTCTGGATATCGATGGAACAGAATATCGAGCACAAAATATTGAGAAAAGAAATATTGACAAGTAATTAAGTCTATGCAGTACACATATCTTCAAGGTACGCAGATGTGAAGTTAGGAATAGTAAATCTATACTTCCATATGAACTTTGCTTTCCATATTTTGTCTCTCGATATTCTGCCATCGATAATCTTATATGGAGATTATCTTTTTGGCTGATATTTGGTAGCACAATCTAAATTTACTAAATCATCCTGAACATTTCTGCAATAGAAGCTCTCTGCCTAGAGAAATTGAAGTTAGCATCCGTTTTCTATTAATAGCACCCAAGAGACATCAATGGGGATGAACGTGATGTCTACCATTATGCCTGCTATATGTTGTATATGTTACATATGTTTAGCCCAAGGTAATAAAAAGTGCTGCGATTGCAACAATATTGTCTTCAACTATAGGGACATGTTTAACCATGTTTAAACACAAAAACAACAATATAACAAATGCTGGTAAAGAATTGAGCTCTTTTTATATCCTACATCAAGAACTACACTACTGTTCACATTTCATTGTGTCTAACCATATTAGGCTCACATTATTGCCTCCACTGAGGAACATAGTGAGGTGTTGATTCCTGTCAAAGTCTGTCATTTCAAGTGGAGACACCTCCCTGGGGGACGGAAATACTGCATTAGGTCATTCTAAGATTCCTTGTTTCTCTGAGCCTAGAATTACCTGGTCCACACACAAACTCCAGACCCAATAATTCTGGGCTTGGAGACACCAGGATTTAGGGAAGAACTTCAGTCAGATGTATAGGGTCTTAACAAATGCTCCCACCTCACCTAATCTATCCCATGTGTGCCTATTTCAGCACACTATTTACCCTGAAAGGCGATAAAACACACACACACAGATCCGGTAATCATGGGTAGACATGCTATTTTCATTCCCTGTGTGCGGGGTCTTGTAATCCCTGGATTTGAGTGCAGTCAGGCCCTCCAGCATACCAACGTCTAAATACAGGAATCTCATAATGACGGCCAAAGTAAGGTCTCTCCAGGATTGCACACCACATCTTCTGATATAGTGAATTATATTGTGAAGATTTTGGCAGCAAAAGAAATACATATCCATTTTAACACTTTTTGTGCTCTTTGAAAGTGCTCATAAGGAGTGGGATTATGGCCTCCGGCAATGCTGAGTTGTGAAGAGTTTCAACAAATTTTAAGACAAAAAACCCATACATAAATTCCAAGAAATTCCCAGGCCTGGGTGGAGTTCGCAGAGTTGCGCTACGCAGAACTCCACAAAGTAGTCACAGAACTCTGCAGCGCTACGAGGAGTTCCGCGAGCATATGAAGTTGCCCGGCGCACCAGTTTGCGTTGTGTTTTCACGTCAAATGCACTGCTGGGCGGATATTTTCGACCGGGAGAAAGACCTGCCCAACATGCTCGGCGTCGAGATTCCGGAGCTCGATGAGTATTCATTGTTTGTTGTGTTTGTGTTCTACAATGCTAACATTTATTTTCCGAATAGCATGCTGCTCATACTCAGAGGTAAGTTACGTTTAGTTTACATTAAGAATCTTATTATTATTATGTGATCCAGTTTCAGCTAGGCAGGTGCTCGGCACTACCTAATCGTACTCATTGGCACTCGCTTTGGCTGATTAATTAAGAAGCCAATTTCAGACTCTTCTGTCCTTCTGTCACCATAGTGAATCAGTGATATCAGTGAGTTAGTGTTCTCTGTGACTTTCTTTATGTAGCTCGTACAGTCCCAGGCTATTTCACAGTGAGGTGTAGTATGCATCTATGCATTGCAAAAAAGGGAGACTGAGTTGGTCCATGAAGGGGGTTGAGAAATGAGAATAGAATAAAAGATCATTCATTGCAATGCATTAGTTGCAAATGCAGTATTTGATGCTCTGAGATAACTCTAACATGATCTCCTCTAGTCATTAGTAACTCCAAATTAAGAGTGCACATTGTTAGACTAGGCATCTTTTGGCGTGTTTCCCCTGAGTTTTTGCTTTCTGACCTCCCGGTTTTGACTCTGTTTGTGCTGGCTTAGTGTTTCTGCGCACTTTTCTCACTGCTGATCAGTGGTAAAGTGCATGTGCTCCTGTGGTAAAATGTGTTATGGATTGGGTTTCCATGATTGGATATTTGATTTACTTGTTAGTCCCTAGTAAAAGTGCACTGAGTGTGCCAGGGCCTGTAAATCAAATGCTACTAGTGGGCCTGCAGCACTGATTGTGCCACCCACGTGAGTAGCCCTGAAAAGGTAACTCAGACCTGCCATTGCAGAGTCTGCGCGCAGTCTGGTACTGCCATGTCGACTTGGCAAGTGCACCCACTTGCCAGGCCCCAACCTTCCCTTTTCTTACATGTCAGGCACCCCTAAGGTAGGCCCAAGGTACCCCTGTGGGCAGGGTGCAGTGTATGTGAAAGGTAGGACATGCCCTGGTATGTGTGGCATGTCCTGATAGTGAATTACTGCCAATTTCGTTTTTCACTATTGCAAGGCTACCTGTTCCCCACAGGACAGAATGGGAAGTTTGTTTATAACATCTTATAAACATAATTGGCCCTGGGAACTAGGTAAGAAAATGAAGTTTAGTATGCCTGAACTCAGAATCTAAAGATGCATCTTTTAGTGAAGGTGATTTTTACATTCTGTGTTTGAAAATACCACTTTTAGAAAGTAGGTATTTTCTTGCTCAGTCATCCTGTGTGCCTCTGTTGGAATGTGGATTGTCTGTCTGGGTTTTGGATGACAGAAGGCTGGGGAGCAGGAGTGGCTCCAGATAGTCTAGGTGAGTCAGGAAAGGGCTGAATAGACCAGGGCTGCAACTGGGGAAGGGGGAGGAGATTTCCTTGCACCTCAAAGGGCCTGGTCTGCCTCTGACAATGCCGTCTCCACCTCCTGCCAGGAAATCACACCAGAGAAGGCAGAACTGGTTCTGGCTGGGCACAGACACTCTCTGCCTAAAGGATCAAAGGATTTTGGGATATAAATATTGGTGCCCAGACCCCTGAACTTTAGAACTCTTTTGGACCAAGAAGACTGCCAAGAAGAAGAGCCGGAGAAGCTGTGAGGAGGAACTACCACTTTGCTGTGTGCTTTGCTGTGTTGGCCTGCAGTGGCTGCTTCTGTCTTGGGCAGTGAAAGGACTGGACTGAACTTTCTGCAATCTACTTTGTGAGTCTCTCCAAGGGCTGGAGGTAGAGCCTGCCCCCTGTTCAAGAAGTCTCAGGAACAGCAAAGACTTCAAGCTCTTCTGCCCTCAGCACTGGGGACTGTGTGTTTTGTGCTGCAACAGAAGAAAAGCAAATCGACGACGTCGATGACGCCGCTGCCGACTCCGTGTCCCGAAGGCACCGCAGAGGGCACCGCCGCAATGCCGCACCGTGACCCTGGTCTCACCGACAACGCCTGCTGATGCCGCCACCGAGCCGCTGCTCGCACCGCGACCTGTGGGCACCGCACTCTGCACCGCTTCGCGGCGACGCCTTGGCACCGCAGAGGGCACCGCCGCAATACCGCACGCGACCCTGGTCTCACCGACGATGCCTGCTGACGCCGCCACCGAGCCGCTGCTCGCACCGTGACCTGTGGGCACCACACTCCGCACCACTTCACGACGACGCCTTGGCACCGCAGAGGGCACCGCCGCTATACTGCAACGCGACCCTGGTCTCACCGACGACGCCTGCTGATGCCACCACCGAGCCGCTGCTGGCACTGCGACCTGTGGGCCCCGCACTCTGCACCGCTTTGCTTCACGGCGACGCCTTGGCACCACAGAGGGCACCGCCGCAACGCCGCACCGCGACCCTGGTCTCACCAACGACCCCTGCTGATGCCGTCACCGAGCCGCTGCTTGCACCGCGACCTGTGGGCACCGCACTCCGCACCGCCTCGCTTCACGACGACGCCTTGGTATCCCCGACGCCGCCGCTCCACCCCGAAATCTATGCCGCTGCTTGCACCATGGTTCGAGGGCACCGCTCGTAAAGTTACATGACGCACCGCCCTCATCCCGCAGCGCAGCCTTGGCCTACCGACGCCGGCGCCCTCGACTCCAGTTCGTCAGCCGACGACAGCGCTTCAGCAACGACGACGCCGCTGCTTGCACCGTGACCTGCCAGCACCGTGACGAGCACCGCCTTCATCTCGCACCGCGACCCTGGTCTCACCGACGACGCCATCCGCCGCCGCCACCGAGCCGCTGCTCGCACCGCGACCTGAGGGCACCGCACGCCGCACCGCTGCACTTCGCACCGCAGCAGCCGGCGCCTTCCGACGCCTGCGCTCCTGACTTCAACAGAGAGGAGATCGATCTGCAACACGTGTGACTTCGAGGGCCCCGACGACTCCTGCACCGACCTCCGGAACCGACGCCTGCGGACGCCGTGCTTCCGGAAGCCCAACTAGAGGTCGCCGATGCCCTGCATTTCTAAAAGGTACTGTTTGCGGGTCTTCCCGACACCGTAGCTGGCCCGCGATGCCACGGTCAGCCAGAACTGTTTGGATTTGTTTGCTCACGACGCCGTGATAGCCCCGGACGGAGCTATCGACATCAAGGAACTGTTTTTAAAGCATATTTTGATAACTGAAGATTTTTAAGTACTGTCTGGTGGATTTTTTATCGTTTTTGGTCTTGTCTTAAGTATATAAAAATATTGGATATTTTTCTAAACTGGTGTGGTGTCCTTTTGTAGTGCTTACACTGTATTACTGTTGGTGATGTGCAAATGCTTTACACACTGCCTCTAAGATAAGCCTGACTGCTCGTGCCAAGCAACCAAGGGGGTGAGCAGGGGTTATTTTAGGAGTGTAACTCCCTTACCCTGACTAGGAAGAAGGGTCCCTATTTGGACAAAGGTGCAAGACCTTGCCAACTAGAGACCCCCATTTCTAACATTGGTTGTCGGCGGTGAGGATAGGACTTGCGTTTGCACTTGACTTACAGTGATTGGTGTGCACTACTACGATATCGCAGACCATTACGTGCCACATACTGGTTCTTTTTCTTTTTGGCCTATTTTTTGATCTTGCCAGTTTGAACTTGCTACTTCATCATGCCGGAATCAAGAGCATCATCCGTTGCATCCTTGGAAATTGCCTTTGAGGAGGATAGGTTGGAAGCCTACAATGTTAGGGAATTGAAATCAATTGTGCAAAAACCTAAAAGTCCAAGTCAGAGGCCTCACTAGGAAGGACGAGCTACAAAAGGCGCTGAGGGCCTGGGTAGCAGCCAGACATGCCAGTGAGCAGTCTGGTGATCTCAGTGGAGAGGCGGAGGAGCCTATTCCTAGGGTGGATGTGCTTTTGGGAGGGGGGGACCCTCCAGGCCAGGCAGCAGTGGCCTGTCCCCAGAGGAGCTGGAGGACAGGCAGGAAGCAAGGAAGTTCGAGTTGGAGAAACTCAGGATGGAAAGTGAAAGGGAGGATAAAAGAATAGCCATGGAGGAAAGGAAGATGATCTTAGATCATGAGCGCAGTCTTAAAGAGCTGGAGCTAAGGAATCGAGCCAGCTCAGATGGTGGCAGCAACTCGTCAAGACAGGCAGACAGAATTGTGCACATCCCTAAAAATGTAGGCAAAGAATTCAAGAAGGGGGATGACATACAAAGGAGGTTTCAGGGGTACGAGGCAGCAATTCACATGAATGGGGTCCCCGAGCGGAGCAGGATTGTGGCCTCTCTTCCCAGAAGAAGCAAGGGATACTTTAATAGCTTTGGGTAAGGTGTATCACCTCACCTATCCAGACATGAAGGATGCCCTTCTCACTAAGTATGGTCTTACTCCTGAAAAGTACAGGGATCAGTTCAGGTCCAGTAAGAAGTCTGATGCCAACACTTGGTTGGAATGTGTGGATGTGTTTTGCCGGTCACTGGATGGCTAGGTGAAGGGCAGTAATGTGACAGACTTTCAGGGGCTCTACAATTTGATTGCATGGGAGCACTTGTCTAGTCTATGTTTTGCAGATCTGCGCCAGCACCTAGTTGATAGTAAGCTGACTGACCCCAGGAAGCTTGCTATGGAGGCGGACCGCTGGGTGAGTACCAGGGTCCACAAGAAAGCGTTTGGGGGAGACTCAGCCAAAGGTGGGCAGGGTCCCCAGCAGAAAAGTGGGGGGGACAAGGGTAAAACACAGGAGTTCTCTAAAGGGCCCCAAATTAACTCCCAGGGTAAAGGTTCCCATCCCCCCGGAGAAAAGAAGCCAGGGGTCTCATCAGGAAAGCCTGCTGAGACCGGCCCCCGCAGGTGTTTTGCATGTGACCAGGTGGGCCACATGTAGGGGGACCCCAAGTGTTCAAAGGGGGCTCAGCCACCCACCGGTGGGCAGTCCAAGGTGTTGGCTAGTGTAGCGCTTGGGGAGGAGGAGTACCCACAGGAGGATTGGGATCCCGCAGAAATGACCCTCGTCTCACTAGGGGACAGTGAGATGGTCCCAGGACACCAGGTGCCCCCTAACACAAAGAAATACAGCACCTGGGTGACCATCAATGGGAAAAGGGTAGAGGCTCTCAGAGATACTGGAGCCAGTGTGACCTCAGTCCGGTGTCACCTGGTCTCTGAGAAGCAGGTAGTCCCAGGGGCATTCCACCAAGTAATTGCTGTAGACAATTCAGAGCGCCAGTGTCTGGTGGTGCAGGTTCCCTTCGAGTGGGGGGTCTCAGGTCCTTTGAGGGTGGTTGTGAGCCCTTCCATGCCTGTAGATTGTCTGCTAGGTAACGACCTGGAGCAGTCCTTATGGAACGATGTTGAGCTCAGGTCTCACTTGGAGATGCTTGGGTTGCCAGAGTGGGCATGCGTTTCCACTCGGTCAATGGCAGCCAGAAAGGGTGATCAAGAGGACTTGGAGCCTGAAACAGTGGCCCAAGTCCCTGCCAAGAGAAAGGGCAAGGGGAGCGGGAAACCGGCCCCTGAAGTTCCCACGGACCGGGAGGAGGCGGACCTTGAGGGGGATGCCCCGGTGCCTACAGGGGAACAGGTAGCTGAACTGGGGGACATCTCTGAGCTGACCCATTGGCAGCAAGAAGGGGGTCCCACCAGGGAGGAATTCTGCAAGGAGCAGAATGAGTGCCCTTCTCTGAAAGGTCTGCGGCGGCAGGCTGCAGACCAGACAGCAGGTGATCAGTCCGGATCACATTGGATCTACTGGGAGAATGGTCTCCTGTACAGTGAGCCTAAGGTCGCTGAGCCTGGGTCAGCCCGTGTGCTGGTGGTACCCCAGCGCTTCAGGACCTTCCTACTGGGTCTGGCTCATGACGTGCCTTTGGCAGGACATTTGGGGCAGGACAAGACCTTTGACAGGCTTGTCACCCACTTCTTCTGGCCCCACATGCGAAGGCAGTCAGATGGACATTGCAGGTCTTGCCAAACTTGCCAGGCGAGTGGTAAGAGTTGGAGGAAGGTCAAAGCTCCTCTCAATCCTTTTCCGGTGGTTGGAACACCCTTTGAAAGGGTAGGGATGGACATTATGGGGCCACTGGATCCCAAGACAGCCATGGGCAACAGGTACATCCTGGTCTTGGTGGACCATGCCACCCGGTACCCGGAGGCAATCCCTCTCAGGACAACGACGGCACCAGTGGTGGGCCGGGCGCTAATGGGGATCTTTTCCCGCGTGGGGTTCCCCAGAGAGGTGGTTTCTGACAGAGGGACCAACTTCATATCCAAGTATATGACATCCCTGTGGAAGGAATGTGGTGTAACCTATAAGTTCACCACCCCTTACCACCCACAAGGTGACGGTCTGGTGGAGAGATTCAACCAGACTTTGAAGGGCATGATTAAGGGTCTAACAGAACCTATGAGGCGTAAGTGGGACGTCCTCTTGCCATGCCTTCTCTTTGCGTACAGGGAGGTGCCACAGAAGTCTCTTGGGTTCAGTCCCTTTGAGCTTCTGTATGGTCACCCTGTGAGAGGACCTCTGAGTTTGGTCAAGGAAGGCTGGGAGGCAGCTCCCAGGAAAACTCCCCAGGATGTGTTTAGTTACATGCTGGCCTTCAGAAACCAAACTGCCCGCTTCAGGAAACTCACTCAGGCGAACCTGGAAGCATGCCAGGAAGAAATGAAGAAGTGATATGACCAGAATGCCACTCTGGTCGAATTTTAACCTGGGCAGAAAGTGTGGGTCATGGCCCCAGTGGAACCTTGTGCCTTGCAGGACAAGTGGACTGGGCCATTTGAGGTGGTGGAGCGCTAAAGTGACGTCACCTACCTGGTGGATTTGCAGGCTCCAGGGAACCCTTTGAGGGTCCTCCACGTGAACCGCCTCAAACCCCACTTCGAGAGGTCCGAAGTGAGCATGCTCTTGGCGACAGATGATGGAACGGAAGAGGAAAGTGAACCTCTCCCTGACCTCCTGTCTACCAAGGAGCACGATGGGTCAGTGGAAGGTGTGATCCTCTCCCCTACACTGAGCCCAGAACAGCAGAGCGATTGTCACCAGTTGTTGGGACAGTTTGCCCCCTGTTCTCCCTGACCCCAGGTGTCACGTCACTGGTGTACCCATGACGTGGACACCGGTGACAGCCCTCCTGTGAAACACAAGATTTACAGGTTGACTGACCGGGTCAAGGCCAGCATTAAAGAGGAGGTCTCTAAGATGTTGGCGTTAGGGGTGATCGAGCCTTCCAACAGTCCTTGGGCCAGCCCAGTGGTCTTGGTCCCAAAGGCTGCTGCACCCGGTGCCACTCCAGAACTGCGGTTTTGTGTGGACTACCGTGGGCTCAATGCCATCACCAGGACTGACGCACACCCCATCCCCAGAGCTGATGAGCTCATTTATCGGTTGGGAGCTGCCAAGTTCCTCAGCACGTTTGACTTAACGTCTGGGTACTGGCAGATTGCCTTAACCGATGGGGCCAAGGAGAGGTCAGCATTTTCAACCCCAGAAGGACATTACCAGTTCCGGGTGATGCCCTTTGAGTTGAAGAATGCCCCTGCCACCTTCCAGAGGTTGGTCAACCAGGTGTTGGCCTGGCTGGAGGATTTCAGTGCCGTCTACCTGGATGACATCGCAGTGTTCAGTTCCAGCTGGGAAGAACACTTGCAGCACCTCAGTGAAGTGTTGAAGGCGCTGCAGAGGGCAGGCCTCATGATCAAGGCCAGTAAGTGCCAGATCGGGCAGGGTTCGGTGGTGTACTTGGGACACCAGGTAGGAAGCGGCCAGGTGGCGCCCCTACAGCCCAAGATTGACACCATTCTGGCTTGGGAGCCCCCCAAGACCCAGACAGGGGTGAGGGCTTCTTAGGACTCACTGGGTACTACAGGAGGTTTGTTAAGGGGTATGGCACCATTGTTGCCCCCTTAACAGAGCTGACTTCTAGGAAGCAGCCCAAGAAGGTGATCTGGACTGAGTCCTGCCAGAAGGCTTTTGATGCCCTGAAGGCCGCCATGTGCACGGCCCCTGTGCTCAAGGCACCCGACTTCTCCAAGGAATTCGTCGTGCAGACTGACGCTTCAGAGCATGGAGTGGGAGCGGTGCTCTCACAACTGAACGAAGAGGGCCTAGACCAGCCTGTAGTTTTCCTTAACCGGAGACTACTCCCCAGGGAACAGAGGTGGAGTGCTATAGAAAGGGAAGCTTTCGCTGTGGTCTGGGCGCTGAAGAAGCTGAGGCCCTACCTGTTTGGGACTCACTTCCGGGTTCAGACAGACCACAGGCCCCTCAGATGGTTGATGCAAATGAGGGGTGAGAATCCAAAACTGCTGAGGTGGTCCATCTCCCTACAGGGAATGGACTTTACGGTGGAACACCGCCCTGGCACAGAACACGCCAATGCAGATGGTCTGTCCAGGTTCTTCCGCCTTAGTGAAGAGAACTCCCAGGAGGTTGGGTAGTTCTCCTACTTTCAGCTGGAGGGGACATGTGTTAGACTTGGCATATTTTGGCGTGTTTCCCCTGAGTTTTTGCTTTCTTACCTCCCGGTTTTGACTCTGTTTGTGCTGGCTTAGTGTTTCTGCGCACTTTTCTCACTGCTGATCAGTGGTAAAGTGCAAGTGCTCCTGTGGTAAAATGTGTTATGGATTGGTGTTTCCATGATTGGATATTTGATTTACTTGTTAGTCCCTTGTAAAGTGCACTGAGTGTGCCAGGGCCTATAAATCAAATGCTACTAGTGGGCCTGCAGCACTGATTGTGCCACCCACGTGAGTAGCCCTGAAAAGGTAACTCAGACCTGCCATTGCAGAGTCTGCGCGCAGTCTAGTACTGCCATGTCGACTTGGCAAGTGCACCCACTTGCCAGGCCCCAACCTTCCCTTTTCTTACATGTCAGGCACCCCTAAGGTAGGCCTAAGGTACCCCTGTGGGCAGGGTGCAGTGTATGTGAAAGGTAGGACATGCCCTGGTATGTGTGGCATGTCCTGATAGTGAATTACTGCCAATTTCGTTTTTCACTATTGCAAGGCTACCTGTTCCCCATAGGACAGAATGGGAAGTTTGTTTATAACATCTTATAAACATAACTGGCCCTGGAAACTAGGTAAGAAAATGAAGTTTAGTATGCCTGAACGCAGAATCTAAAGATGCATCTTTTAGTGAAGGTGATTTTTACATTCTGTGTTTGAAAATACCACTTTTAGAAAGTAGGTATTTTCTTGCTCAGTCATCCTGTGTCTCTCTGTTGGAATGTGGATTGCCTGTCTGGGTTTTGGATGACAGAAGGCTGGGTAGCAGGAGTGGCTCCAGATAGTCTAGGTGAGTCAGGAAAGGGCTGAATAGACCAGGGCTGCAACTGGGGAAGGGGGAGGAGATTTCCTTGCACCTCAAAGGGCCTGGTCTGCCTCTGACAATGCCGTCTCCACCTCCTGCCAGGAAGTCACACCAGAGAAGGCAGAACTGGTTCTGGCTGGGCACAGACACTCTCTGCCTAAAGGATCAAAGGATTTTGGGATATAAATATTGGGGCCCAGACCCCTGAACTTTAGAACTCTTTTGGACCAAGAAGACTGCCAAGAAGAAGAGCCGGAGAAGCTGTGAGGAGGAACTACCACTTTGCTGTGTGCTTTGCTGTGTTGGCCTGCAGTGGCTGCTTCTGTCTTGGGCAGTGAAAGGACTGGACTGAACTTTCTGCAATCTACTTTGTGAGTCTCTCCAAGGGCTGGAGGTAGAGCCTGACCCCTGTTCAAGAAGTCTCAGGAACAGCAAAGACTTCAAGCTCTTCTGCCCTCAGCACTGGGAACTGTGTGTTTTGTGTTGCAACAGAAGAAAAGCAACTCGACTACGTCGACGACGCAGCTGCCGACTCCGTGTCCCAAAGGCACCGCAGAGGGCACCGCTGCAACGCCTCACCGCGACCCTGGTCTCACCGACGATGCCTGCTGACGCCGCCACCGAGCCGCTGCTCACACCGCGACCTGTGGGCACCACACTCCGCACCACTTCACGACGACGCCTTGGCACCGCAGAGGGCACCGCCGCTACACTGCAACGCGACCCTGGTCTCACCGACGACGCCTGCTGATGCCACCACCGAGCCGCTGCTGGCACCGCGACCTGTGGGCCCCGCACTCTGCACCGCTTTGCTTCACGGCGACGCCTTGGCACCGCAGAGGGCACCGCCGCAACGCCGCACCGCGACCCTGGTCTCACCAACGACCCCTGCTGATGCCGTCACCGAGCCGCTGCTTGCACCGCGACCTGTGGGCACCGCACTCCGCACCGCCTCGCTTCACGATGACGCCTTGGTATCCCCGACGACGCCGCTCCACGCCGAAATCTACGCCGCTGCTTGCACCGTGGTTCGAGCGCACCGCTCATAAAGTTACACGACGCACCGCCCTCATCCCGCACCGCAGCCTTGGCCTACCGACACCGGCGCCCTCGACTCCAGTTCATCAGCCGACGACAGCACTTCAGCAACGACGACGTCGCTGCTTGCACCGTGACCTGCCAGCACCGTGACGAGCACAGCCTTCATCTCGCACTGCGACCCTGGTCTCACCGACGACGCCATCCGCCGCCGCCACCGAGCCGCTGCTCGCACCGCGACCTGAGGGCACCGCACGCCGCACCGCTGCACTTCGCACCGCAGCACCCGGCGCCTGCCGACGCCAGCACTCCTGACTTCAACAGAGAGGAGATCGATCTGCAACGCGTGTGACTTCGAAGGCCCCGACGACTACTGCACCGACCTCCGGAACCGACGCCTGCGGACGCCGTGCTTCCGGAAGCCCAACTAGAGGTCGCCGATGCCCTGCATTTCTAAAAGGTACTGTTTGCGGGTCTTCCCGACACCGTAGCTGGCCCGCGACGCCGCGGTCAGCCAGAACTGTTTGGATTTGTTTGCTCACGACGCCGTGATAGCCCCGGACGGAGCTATCGACATCAAGGAACTGTTTTTAAAGCATAGTTTGATAACTGAAGATTTTTAAGTACTGTATGGTGGATTTTTTATCGTTTTTGGTCTTGTCTTAAGTATATAAAAATATTGGATATTTTTCTAAACTGGTGTGGTGTCCTTTTGTAGTGCTTACACTGTATTACTGTTGGTGATGTGCAAATGCTTTACACACTGCCTCTAAGATAAGCCTGACTGCTCGTGCCAAGCAACCAAGGGGGTGAGCAGGGGTTATTTTAGGAGTGTAACTCCCTTACCCTGACTAGGAAGAAGGGTCCCTATTTGGACAAAGGTGCAAGCCCTTGCCAACTAGAGACCCCCATTTCTAACATTGGTTGTCAGCGGTGAGGATAGGACTTGCGTTTGCACTTGACTTACAGTGATTGGTGTGCACTACTACCATATCGCAGACCATTACGTGCCACATACTGGTTCTTTTTCTTTTTGGCCTATTTTTTTGATCTTGCCAGTTTGAACTTGCTACTTCATCATGCCGGAATCAAGAGCATCATCCGTTGCATCCTTGGAAATTGCCTTTGAGGAGGATAGGTTGGAAGCCTACAATGTTAGGGAATTGAAATCAATTGTGCAAAAACCTAAAAGTCCAAGTCAGAGGCCTCACTAGGAAGGACGAGCTAAAAAAGGCGCTGAGGGCCTGGGTAGCAGCCAGACATGCCAGCGAGCAGTCTGGTGATCTCAGTGGAGAGGCGGAGGAGCCTATTCCTAGGGTGGATGTGCTTTTAGGAGGGGGGGGGAACCCTCCAGGCCAGGCAGCAGTGGCCTGTCCCCAGAGGAGCTGGAGGACAGGCGGGAATCAAGGAAGTTCGAGTTGGAGAAACTCAGGATGGAAAGTGAAAGGGAGGATAAAAGAATAGCCATGGAGGAAAGGAAGATGATCTTAGATCATGAGCGAAGTCTTAAAGAGCTGGAGCTAAGGAATCGAGCTAGCTCAGATGGTGGCAGCAACTCGTCAAGACAGGCAGACAGAATTGTGCACATCCCTAAAAATGTAGGCAAAGAATTCAAGAAGGGGGATGACATACAAAGGTGGTTTCAGGGGTACGAGGCAGCAATTCACATGAATGGGGTCCCCGAGGAGAATTGGGGAGCAGGATTGTGGCCTCTCTTCCCAGAAGAAGCAAGGGATACTTTAATAGCTTTGGGTAAGGGGTATCACCTCACCTATCCAGACATGAAGGACGCCCTTCTCACTAAGTATGGTCTTACTCCTGAAAAGTACAGGGATCAGTTCAGGTCCAGTAAGAAGTCTGATGCCAACACTTGGTTGGAATGTGTGGATGTGTTTTGCCGGTCACTGGATGGCTGGGTGAAGGGCAGTAATGTGACAGATTTTCAGGGGCTCTACAATTTGATTGCATGGGAGCAATTGTCTAGTCTATGTTTTGCAGATCTGCGCCAGCACCTAGTTGATAGTAAGCTGACTGACCCCAGGAAGCTTGCTATGGAGGCGGACCGCTGGGTGAGTATCAGGGTCCACAAGAAAGCGTTTGGGGAGACTCAGCCAAAGGTGGGAAGGGTCCCCAGCAGAAAAGTGGGGGGGACAAGGGTAAAACACAGGAGTTCTCTAAAGGGCCCCAAATTAACACCCAGGGTAAAGGTTCCCATCACCCCGGAGATAAGAAGCCAGGGGTCTCATCAGGAAAGCCTGCTGAGACCGGCCCCCGCAGGTGTTTTGCATGTGACCAGGTGGGCCACATGTAGGGGGACCCCAAGTGTTCAAAGGGGGCTCAGCCACCGGCAGAACAAGGTGTTGGCTAGTGTAGCGCCTTGGGAGGAAGAGTACCCACAGGAGGATAGGGATCCCGCAGAAATGACCCTCGTCTCACTGGGGGATAGTGAGATGATCCCAGGACACCAGGTGCCCCTAACACAAAGAAATACAGCACCTGGGTGACCATCAATGGGAAAAGGGTAGAGGCTCTCAGAGATACTGGAGCCAGTGTGACCTCAGTCCGGTGTCACCTGGTCTCTTAGAAGCAGGTAGTCCCAGGGGCATTCCACCAAGTAATTGCTGTAGACAATTCAGAGCGCCAGTGTCTGGTGGCGCAGGTTCCCTTCGAGTGGGGGGGGTCTCACGTCCTTTGAGGGTGGTTGTGAGCCCTTCCATGCCTGTAGATTGTCTGCTAGGTAACGACCTGGAGCAGTCCTTATGGAAGGATGTTGAGCTCAGGTCTCACTTGGAGATGCTTGGGTTGCCAGAGTGGGCATGCGTTTCCACTCGGTCAATGGCGGCCAGAATGTGTGATCAAGAGGACTTGGAGCCTGAAACAGTGGCCCAAGTCCCTGCCAAGAGAAAGGGCAAGGGGAGCGGGAAACCGGCCCCTGAAGTTCCCACGGACCGGGAGGAGGCGGACCTTGAGGGGGATGCCCCGGTGCCTACAGCGGAACAGGTAGCTGAACTGGGGGACATCTCTGAGCTGACCCATTGGCAGCAAGAAGGGGGTCCCACCAGGGAGGAATTCTGCAAGGAGCAGAATGAGTGCCCTTCTCTGGAGGGTCTGCGGCGGCAGGCTGCAGACCAGGCAGCAGGTGATCAGTCTGGATCACATTGGATCTATTGGGAGAATGGTCTCCTGTACAGTGAGCCTAAGGTCACTGAGCCTGGGTCAGCCCATGTGCTGGTGGTACCCCAGCGCTTCAGGACCTTCCTACTGGGTCTGGCTCATGACGTGCCTTTGGCAGGACATTTGGGGCAGGACAAGACCTTTGACAGGCTTGTCACCCACTTCTTCTGGCCCCAAATGCGAAGGCAGTCAGATGGACATTGCAGGTCTTGCCAAACTTGCCAGGCAAGTGGTAAGAGTGGGAGGAAGGTCAAAGCTCCTCTCCAACCTTTTCCAGTGGTTGGAACACCCTTTGAAAGGGTAGGGAAGGACATTGTGGGGCCACTGGATCCCAAGACAGCCATGGGCAACAGGTACATCCTGGTCTTGGTGGACCATGCCACCCGGTACCCGGAGGCAATCCCTCTCAGGACAACGACGGCGCCAGTGGTGGGCCGGGTGCTAATGGGGATCTTTTCCCGCGTGAGGTTCCCCAGAGAGGTGGTTTCTGACAGAGGGACCAACTTCATATCCAAGTATATGACATCCCTGTGGAAGGAGTGTGGTGTAACCTACAAGTTCACCACCCCTTACCACCCACAAGGTAACGGTCTGGTGGAGAGATTCAACCAGACCTTGAAGGGCATGATTAAGGGTCTAACAGAACCTATGAGGCGTAAGTGGGACGTCCTCTTGCCATGCCTTCTCTTTGCGTACAGGGAGGTGCCAAAAAAGTCTCTTGGGTTCAGTCCCTTTGAGCTTCTGTATGGTCACCCTGTGAGAGGCCCTCTGCGTTTGGTCTAGGAAGGCTGGGAGGCAGCTCCCAGGAAAACTCCCCAGGGTGTGTTTAGTTACATGCTGGCCTTCAGAAACCAAACTGCCCGCTTCAGGAAACTCGCTCAGGCGAACCTGGAAGCAAGCCAGGAAGAAATGAAGAAGTGATATGACCAGAATGCCACTCTGGTCGAATTTTAACCTGGGCAGAAAGTGTGGGTCATGGCCCCAGTGGAACCTTGTGCCTTGCAGGACAAGTGGACTGGGCCATTTGAGGTGGTGGAGCGCTAAAGTGACGTCACCTACCTGGTGGATTTGCAGGCTCCAGGGAACCCTTTGAGGGTCCTCCACGTGAACCGCCTCAAACCCCACTTCGAGAGGTCCGAAGTGAGCATGCTCTTGGCGACAGATGATGGAACGGAAGAGGAAAGTGAACCTCTCCCTGACCTCCTGTCTACCAAGGAGCACGATGGGTCAGTGGAAGGTGTGATCCTCTCCCCTACACTGAGCCCAGAACAGCAGAGCGATTGTCACCAGTTGTTGGGACAGTTTGCCCCCCTGTTCTCCCTGACCCCAGGTGTCCCTCACTGGTGTACCCATGACGTGGACACCGGTGACAGCCCTCCTGTGAAACACAAGATTTACAGGTTGACTGACCGGGTCAAGGCCAGCATTAAAGAGGAGGTCTCTAAGATGTTGGCATTAGGGGTGATCAAGCCTTCCAACAGTCCTTGGGCCAGCCCAGTGGTCTTGGTCCCAAAGGCTGCTGCACCCGGTGCCACTCCAGAACTGCGGTTTTGTGTGGACTACCGTGGGCTCAATGCCATCACCAGGACTGACGCACACCCCATCCCCAGAGCTGATGAGCTCATTGATCGGTTGGGAGCTGCCAAGTTCCTCAGCACGTTTGACTTAACGTCTGGGTACTGGCAGATTGCCTTAACCGATGGGGCCAAGGAGAGGTCAGCATTTTCAACCCCAGAAGGACATTACCAGTTCCGGGTGATGCCCTTTGAGTTGAAGAATGCCCCTGCCACCTTCCAGAGGTTGGTCAACCAGGTGTTGGCCGGGCTGGAGAATTTCAGTGCTGCCTACCTGGATGACATTGCAGTGTTCAGTTCCAGCTGGGAAGAACACTTGCAGCACCTCAGTGAAGTGTTGAAGGCGCTGCAGAGGGCAGGCCTCACGATCAAGGCCAGTAAGTGCCAGATCGGGCAGGGTTCGGTGGTGTACTTGGGACACCAGGTAGGAAGCGGCCAGGTGGCGCCCCTACAGCCCAAGATTGACACCATTCTGGCTTGGGAGCCCCCCAAGACCCAGACAGAGGTGAGGGCCTTCTTAGGACTCACCGGGTAATACAGGAGGTTTGTTAAGGGGTATGGCACCATTGTTGCCCCCTTAACAGAGCTGACTTCCAGGAAGCAGCCCAAGAAGGTGATCTGGACTTAGTCCTGCCAGAAGGCTTTTGATGCCCTGAAGGCCGCCATGTGCACGGCCCCTGTGCTCAAGGCACCTGACTTCTCCAAGGAATTCGTCGTGCAGACTGACGCTTCAGAGCATGGAGTGGGAGCGGTGCTCTCACAACTGAACGAAGAGGGCCTAGACCAGCCTGTAGTTTTCCTTAACCGGAGACTACTCCCCAGGGAACAGAGGTGGAGTGCCATAGAAAGGGAAGCTTTTGCTGTGGTCTGGGCGCTGAAGAAGCTGAGGCCCTACCTGTTTGGGACTCACTTCCGGGTTCAGACAGACCACAGGCCCCTCAGATGGTTGATGCAAATGAGGGGTGAGAATCCAAAACTGCTGAGGTGGTCCAACTCCCTACAGGGAATGGACTTTACGGTGAAACACCGCCCTGGCACAGAACACGCCAATGCAGATGGTCTGTCCAGGTTCTTCCGCCTTAGTGAAGAGAACTCCCAGGAGGTTGGGTAGTTCTCCCTACTTTCAGCTGGAGGAGACATGTGTTAGACTTAGCATATTTTGGCGTGTTTCCCCTGAGTTTTTGCTTTCTGACCTCCCGGTTTTGACTCTGTTTGTGCTGGCTTAGTGTTTCTGCGCACTTTTCTCACTGCTGATCAGAGGTAAAGTGCAAGTGCTCCTGTGGTAAAATGTGTTATGGATTGGTGTTTCCATGATTGGATATTTGATTTACTTGTTAGTCCCTTGTAAAGTGCACTGAGTGTGCCAGGGCCTATAAATCAAATGCTACTAGTGGGCCTGCAGCACTGATTGTGCCACCCACGTGAGTAGCCCTGAAAAGGTAACTCAGACCTGCCATTGCAGAGTCTGCGCGCAGTCTGGTACTGCTATGTCGACTTGGCAAGTGCACCCACTTGCCAGGCCCCAACCTTCCCTTTTCTTACATGTCAGGCACCCCTAAGGTAGGCCCAAAGTACCCCTGTGGGCAGGGTGCAGTGTATGTGAAAGGTAGGACATGCCCTGGTATGTGTGGCATGTCCTGATAGTGAATTACTGCCAATTTCGTTTTTCACTATTGCAAGGCTACCTGTTCCCCATAGGACAGAATGGGAAGTTTGTTTATAACATCTTATAAACATAACTGGCCCTGGAAACTAGGTAAGAAAATGAAGTTTAGTATGCCTGAACTCAGAATCTAAAGATGCATCTTTTAGTGAAGGTGATTTTTACATTCTGTGTTTGAAAATACCACTTTTAGAAAGTAGGTATTTTCTTGCTCAGTCATCCTGTGTGTCTCTGTTGGAATGTGGATTGCCTGTCTGGGTTTTGGATGACAGAAGGCTGGGGAGCAGGAGTGGCTCCAGATAGTCTAGGTGAGTCAGGAAAGGGCTGAATAGACCAGGGCTGCAACTGGGGAAGGGGGAGGAGATTTCCTTGCACCTCAAAGGGCCTGGTCTGCCTCTGACAATGCCGTCTCCACCTCAGCCAGGAAGTCACACCAGAGAAGGCAGAACTGGTTCTGGCTGAGCACAGACACTCACTGCCTAAAGGATCAAAGGATTTTGGGATATAAATATTGGGGCCCAGACCCCTGAACTTTAGAACTCTTTTGGACCAAGAAGACTGCCAAGAAGAAGAGCCGGAGAAGCTGTGAGGAGGAACTACCACTTTGCTGTGTGCTTTGCTGTGTAGGCCTGCAGTGGCTGCTTCTGTGTTGGGCAGTGAAAGGACTGGACTGAACTTTCTGCAATCTACTTTGTGAGTCTCTCCAAGGCCTGGAGGTAGAGCCTGCCCCTGTTCAAGAAGTCTCAGGAACAGCAAAGACTTCAAGCTCTTCTGCCCTCAGCACTGGGGACTGTGTGTTTTGTGTTGCAACAGAAGAAAAGCAACTCGATGACGTCGACGACGCCGCTGCCGACTCCGTATCCCGAAGGCACCGCAGAGGGCACCACCGCACCGCCGCACCACCTGGTCTCACCGACGATGCCTGCTGATGCCGCCACCGAGCCGCTGCTCGCACCACGACCTGTGGGCACCGCACTCCGCACCGCTTCACGACGACGCCTTGGCACCACAGAGGGCACCGCCGCTACACTGCAACGCGACCCTGGTCTCACCGACGACGCCTGCTGACGCCACCACCGAGCCGCTGCTGGCACCGCGACCTGTGAGCACCGCACTCCACACCGCCTCGCTTCACGACGACGCCTTGGTATCCCCGACGACGCTGCTCCACGCCGAAATCTACGCCGCTGCTTGCACCGTGGTTCGAGGGCACCGCTCGTAAAGTTACACAACGCACCGCCCTCATCCCGCACCGCAGCCTTGGCCTACCGACGCCGGCGCCATCGACTCGAATTCATCAGCCGACGACAGCGCTTCAGCAACGACGACGCCGCTGCTTGCACCGTGACTTGCCAGCACCGTGACGAGCACCGCCTTCATCTCGCACCGCGACCCTGGTCTCACCGACGACGCCATCCGACGCCGCCACTGAGCCGCTGCTCGCACCGCGACCTGAGGGCACCGCACGCCGCACCGCTGCACTTCACACCGCAGCACCCGGCGCCTGCCGACGCCAGCGCTCCTGACTTCAACAGAGAGGAGATCGATCTGCAACGCGTGTGACTTCGAAGGCCCCGACGAGTCCTGCACCGACCTCCGGAACCGACGCCTGCGGACGCCGTGCTTCCGGAAGCCCAACTAGAGGTCGCCGACGCCCTGCATTTCTAAAAGGTACTGTTTGCGGGTCTTCCCGACACCGTAGCTGGCCCGCGACGCCGCGGTCAGCCAGAACTGTTTGGATTTGTTTGCTCACGACGCCGTGATAGCCCCGGACGGAGCTATCGACATCAAGGAACTGTTTTTAAAGCATATTTTGATAACTGAAGATTTTTAAGTACTGTATGGTGGATTTTTTTTATCGTTTTTGGTCTTGTCTTAAGTATATGAAAATATTGGAAATTTTTCTAAACTGGTGTGGTGTCCTTTTGTAGTGCTTACACTGTATTACTGTTGGTTATGTGCAAATGCTTTACACACTGCCTCTAAGATAAGCCTGACTGCTCGTGCCAAGCTACCAAGGGGGTGAGCAGGGGTTATTTTAGGAGTGTAACTCCCTTACCCTGACTAGGAAGAAGGGTCCCTATTTGGACAAAGGTGTAAGCCCTTGCCAACTAGAGACCCCCATTTCTAACACACATTCACTTGGATAGAAATAAATCATGATAGCTGAGTCAATATAGAAATGTAGTATAGTTTATCAAATCTTAAGGTACGACAAGTGCATCATTAAATGTGCATCAGGTTATAAGACAATTTGATTAAATTCTAAAAATGATTGAAGTAAGACACCAAAGCTCAAGGGTTGAGGAAGGGACATGAAATGGGCCAGTTCAAGCAGTCTCTCAAGAAGAAAGAGACCACTCAGCGCACACAGCGTGTGAGTCAGTTCGTAAAGGAAGCCAGGTTAATCCGCATTGGGCAAGTTAGGACTGCCAAAGAAAGTTTCGCAAAGAATTCCATAAGTAAGGAATTCACCAACAGTTCATCCGTCACCACCAAGAGTGCTAAATAACTAGTCAGCCTCTTGTCTGCAGCCAACAGCCCTCCGAACAAGAGAACCCTTATCCATTCTATACGACAATATTATATTCTTAAATTTCCCCGGCGGGCACCTCCTTAAATTACCTCATCTGGTCAGACCACTCAGTCCATTGGTTAGTTCGTAAGGGCTGAGTGTCAGGTGGCATAAAGAAGACACAAATTGTGGAGACATAGGTGGTACAATTACGCAGTCCTCAAGCAATCCACCACGTGAAACGTTGGAAAATTGCTACTTTAGCAAGAACACGCAAGCAAGTTCAAGAGGACAGTTTCCCAGGCAGCTGGTCAGAATTGTATCAGAAAATGTAGCAAAGTACATGAGAACTCAGGAAAGAAAACACTGTTTCATGTTATTAGTTACGCTAAGGAATTCTCTCACAAGCAGTGGATTCAGCAAGTCAAGAAACTTCACATATGCAGTTAGGCCTATATTAAATTGTGCTCATATAATGTGAAATATATTGAATTATCAAGCACACATCCATAGGAAATATAAAGATGTCATGATTCTAGTATAACTCTGATGCACTTGAAATGATTTAGTGTGGTTGCAAAAAATACATGTCAGTATGATGTATTTCTACTTGTCGAATGTACTAACGTGTAAATATATTGCAATTTACATTTTTAGGATTTCGTTTTAGGTGCGTTTCATCAGTACATGTGTGAAATACAATCAATGAAAGTTTCATGAAAGCATCATTAATTATGAATGTGCAACACTTACTTTTCTTTTGTCATTTTGGTGCACACGTTTACACATGAAAGAGATCAATTCTAATAACATTCAGCATCATAATCAGGATTAAGCATAATATTTGATGAATTCTCATTAGTTATTCACACGTAAATGATAATAAAGAATGATTAGTGGTAAATTCCACAACGTGAGAATTCATCATTTACACATTTCTAGCACAAAAATAATTCCTTCTCAATTAGTAAATCACAGTCTGTATTATTTACATCAATAATATCATCTAGGCTACACCTTTTCTGGATGCTTTTATGATGCAGTACTTAAGATTCTTTTGTTTTTGTCATATTTCTAAAACATGTAGTTGGTGCCCGTTTGTTAATTTTTCTCTCAGAATGTGTCATAATCAGGTTTCTCATGTCATTAAAGTTTGAATGTAATTTCCTCTTCAACACATGTAAAGGAACTGCAGTGGGAGGGGTGCCTTTGAATTTACAGAGATGACTGCTGGCCAGCGATCATCTCTAAATTTAATGGATGGCAATCGGGCAGGGCATCGGATGAAAGCCCTTAGACTGCTTTTGATGCGATCCTTCGCAGAATGGGATGAGGTCTCTTCAATCCCTGAAAATCACTTAACCAAAATGCTGATACCTACCTCCACACTGACCACAGAAAACATTATTAACACATTGAAAACCTGTTAGAGAAATACAATTTTAATAAGCTACTCCTGGCATTTTTTGACTTTAGACTATGCAGAGTAGACTTAGCTTTGAGCACTGCAAATCGTGAAGGGCTGAATTATCAGTCACATGACTGCAAATGGGATGTCACTGTGACCGGGACCTTCATTTTATGAGCATTTTGACTTACTGCAAAGTCATTATCTTTTCAACAACTGAAGTTAAAAGGGCACTGAGAATCTAACACCTGTGCCATCTCCTTTGCCTAGTCATGTTGCAGGGTGCAGTACCATATGTGGCCAAAAGAGGTCCCAAGGGACACCCAGTGACAGCCTGTGGTACTGCACTCTCACAACACTGCTTGTTTTAAGGTGGAGTCCGAACTGCCATTTTAACTCCCAGTGCTGTGGCATCATTGCAGGTTTACTGTATAAAAAAAAACACAACTGAGTTCTTTATTTTATTAAGGTGAGGAGATCTATTGCATAGGTAAAAAGCATTGGCATTTATAATGCCAATAGCTCCAACTACAACAAATGAGAGACCTATTGCATTTCCAATGCTTGTTCTAAAATATAATGGGGAAAGAGAGAAGCGATATAGGGAGGTAGCTGATTAGGGAAGCGAAGGAAACTAACAAGGACTGTGGGTGAGGATGGCGTTGTTTATCTTTCTAATATTTGGGCAGTGGAATTACCACAAAATGGCGCACATGAATGTTAGGACTCCAGGTATGTTTCATTTTGTAAGTAAAGCACATGGTGGTGGGCTGAGACATGTAATGCCGTGTTGTGCATGATTCCCCCAAGATTCTTCTACTCCTTCATTGCTCACCTGCTTGGGTAAGAGGGCATCCATAAAATAAAATTGTAGATGGATATATTCAGTATAGTAATAGGGTGTATTTTGCATGGTAGACTGAGTGCCGGTCCCAAATTCATCTTTGTATTCCACACTAATGAAAAGACCTCAGTAAATCGATGCGTTGTAAGCTATTGTACTTAGCTTGCTGTCTCTTTAACTGCAAGGTGTCATCAGATAGAATCCTGAGTACCAGAGATTCCTGCTGCAGCAGTTGAAGAAGAGATTTTACCTGGAGGCTACGTACAACGTTGGCTTGAGGCGGTTGCAATAAATGACATTAAACCAGATAAGTGTTGGAGCACTTCTTGACAAGTGGCGACAAGGATGGGATCCTCCTCGATTGTAAGAACCCAACTCTCCCCTTCAATGATTGTGAGGGAGAAATTCCTGTCACGCTAACTCGGCACATTCCTAAGTGCCTATAAGGACATCAGTGGACTTGACAAGGATTATAGAATTTCTGAACAAAGGAGGTTTATGAAGTGACACACAAGTGTGATGTGTATCTTAGCACATGACATATCAGATAAGAATGCTGAAGACTTTTCAGAAACACAGTGAAGAATGATGCAAACTTTCCCCTTCTTATAAATAATTACAGTAAACTTGGCTATCTATAATGAAATCTGGAATACAGGTGAATACTTTTGTATGTTAACAATGGTTAATACACATGAAGTCTTGGTCGCCCCAGTGACATGGTGTGACTGTTATTTATTTAGCATGTTTATCCAGATACAGGTATTTTTGGGGGAAACATTCATGCATTTAGTTTATAGATGAGCTCTAAATTAGACATTTCCAATGTTTGTAAGCCTGAGGGGAGGCAATGAGAAAAGGTATTGCAGAGAGACATTCTCTGCTTGAACCAGACTCCTGCCGGTACCTCATGAGACTTTTGTACAAGATGTAGATGTACACTTGCATAAATAACATCAAACCAGCTATCGAAAACCAAGATTTATTTGTAAAGTGTAACTTCACCTAATTTCAGGCCATTTTCATCAGGCCTGGGCGTAGTTCACGGAGTTTCGCTATGCAGAACTCCACGAAGTGACAAAAATTCTACCCGAGTGGCAGATCGCGCTTGCCAACTTACTGTTCGCGAGCGCAAGCGGGGAAAAAACTCTTCTGCACTACGCGGAGCGGGGTTTTCTGCACTCCTCGAGCTCCGCGGAGTACAGAAAACTCTGAAAATTCCGCGAACGGAGTGGAGTTCCTCGCCCAGGCCTAATTTTCATGACATTTCATGATATTAAATGAAATAATCACACAGTTTTGTGCACACCGTTGCCTCACCTTTATTAATAATTGACTGATAAACTTTGCAATGTGTTTAATGCATGAACACAAAGGCTCAGGCTGCCGGCCCTAACAATGGTGAGCGGCCGGTCCACCATCTTCAAATGCACAAGAGCCATAATAAATTTTAAGGCAACCCTCTTCTTACAAAGGAGCATAGATGTGATGCACTATGTGAGGCACACAAATTAAAAAAAATTGAATCATCTCATTTGGAGCCCATGCAATTATTACATTGGTAACACAGAACCAACAGAGAGTCGACATTGATTAAGTTAACCCAATAGAAGGAAATTATTTTTTTAATTCTTCATCAGGCACAGGATAGACTGCACATCTTGAGGTTGGCCTAGTTTTAAGGCAAGACAAGACTATGCGGTCATGTAGGTCAGCACCAGCAGGAAGAACCAGAACATCTCTGAAAGCATGTTATCCTTTTTGTGGGAATGACAATACATTAAGGGAAAATGGCAGTCTGCTTCAGTTAGCTCAAAGCAGTTCCACCTGCCTGGCTAGTGATTCAGTTCAAGAAAAAATATTGCTACAATGAGAACGTAAAATATGCAAAATGTATACTTTGACTGTTAGTATTTCATGTATTGCACGAAGTGGGTCTCAGTGCGTGGCATCCCACCTAGAGATTGACAGATCTACACAATCATGCCTAAAATCAGAGCTGTCTAGAAGAACTAATGAATTGTTGTTTCTTGGTTTAAACAGACTATTCAGTCCCTCCTTGGACATACATCAAGTTAATAATGGTAACGATTTTTCTTTTCATGTCAATCTGGTTTGTGACGGTGTTTTTCCTACTCATCAATGGTCACTACTTACCAGAACGCTCTGCTGGGAACATGGTTGATGGTATTCTGGCCCCTCACTCATCTTCCCACATCATGAAGCGTGACCAATCTCTTGTTAACATTTCAGCATTTGCAGTTGCGGATGGCATCATCTGGGAAAAAGTGGATTTTCAGGTCCATGGGCCGACGGAAATTATTAACGTTCCATACGTTTTTCGCGTCTCCATGGGTGATGTGGTAACAAAGGACATACGCTCCGACGACTGGGATGGGCATGAAATACAATCATTGTTTTCCGATTTGAAGTATTATGCTGCTTTTAATGCTGAAGATTTATATTTAAATTCTGCCAATTATGCCGATTTATTCTGTTATCAACACTACGGGCACCATTTCCTATATAAGACTAATACATTACGCCCTGTTGTCAATTACACACAGTGGGAACATTGCCCAACACCATTAAAAGGTAGTTCGAAAACTGTTAGAAATAAATTTACATATTTTAAAGATTTTGATAGGTCAACAACAGAGTCTTATTATTTTAAATTAAATATTCCTTCATCTCCCAAAGTAATGTTGACCAATACGAAATTAATGTATTCAAATTTTTTCAGACATGATCTGTCAGTCAGGGGTTATGATCACTGAAAGGCCACCATTGATTTGAAATCGATCTGGGGTTCTAAAACCTGGTAGGTGCGAGGCACTGAAGCCTTACATCGTGCCTGCCTCATCCCAACACAGATTTTGTTTTTAAATGAAACAGTTTACCAGACAACTTGCTTTGGTTTGGCAACTGCAAAAAAGTTGAAAGCCCATGCCATTCCCTCTTTAGCTGAGTATAATAATCGGCGTATGTAGAAGAATTATTCCATTGAGGCCTTACAATCTTTGTTTCAAAATAACACGTTTAATGTATCAGACATGGATCCTTTAGGTTGGCTGGTTTGGCAGACAAATTCGAATGCCTGCCAACGCCGTTTTCATAACACTAATTCAGGTTATATGCAAGACAGACCTGACCCAAGATTTCCAGATACACATTCGGTAACAACCTATTCGGTTGGAAAATTATGTCAACAGTGGTTGCAGCACTCTACGCTATCGTCCGTTAAGCAACATTTAGCGTTGTTGTCCGATAACATTAATTTGGCTGACTTTGTCTTGGGACCCAGGGTTCCTAGAACAAAGAGATTCTATTACGCAGCTTACAATGAAATATGGAAACTTTCACAGATTGAAGCAGCGTCACGTCTGCAGGAAATTGACCAAGCAAACTTAGAAAAGGTTCTAGCTGTTGTCGATAATAGTATCAACACACTATCTTCCCGCATATACACATTGGATAATATTGTTTCTTCTGTTATTGATATTGTGCAAGAAGATGTGTCTCTGTTATATCATGGTCAAAATCAATTGCGTTCTGTAATGCAATTCGCATGGACTATGCAAACTCTAAAAATGGGAAAAGTACCATGGGATTATTTAAATGCGACTGCTTTGTTTTTACCATTTAATTTGACTGACAAACAGCAGTTCATGTCCATGAAAGATGCAATTTACAGTCTTCTACACATAGAAAAAATAGACCATTTGCCCATTTCGGTAGCGGAAACTGACACTGCTGTTTGGCTAATAGAGACAGAAAATTGATTATACAGAAAACATGTAACCTGTGCTACATCCTGTCAATTCCACGCAAAAAGGCATTGGTTGTATGACAGAGGCACACATGGCTAAACCACGCGTGCCTCTACTACGCTGCCTAAACTATGAATGCATCTGAACAACTCATTCCTTTTCCACGCATGCCTTTACCACGCATGTCTTTACCACAAAATGTTGTGGTAAAGGCATGACTGGTATAGGGATGTGTGGTAAAGATCACACCCTATGCCACCTGCCCTTAACCCTAACAACTACTCTACCCCAAGCTATAAAAAGTACCTTGACCCCACGCTGAGCCCTTAAAACTAACCCAACCCCTAAAAACTTCTCTGACCCTCCCTGAGCCCTAAAAGCTACCGACCCCCCTAAGCCCTAACAACTACCCGACCCCACCACTGAGCCCTAAAAAGTACCCCAACCCCACCCTGAGCCCTAAAAAGTACCCTCACCCACCTTGAGCCGTAAAAACTGCCCAACCCCCCGCGCCCTAAAAACAACCCTAACCCCAGCCCTAAAAATGACCAGACCCGTCCCTGAGCCCTAACAAGTACCCAGACCCCACCCTGAGCCCTAAAAACAACCCAGAGCCATAAAAACTACCCTGACGCCCCCAGTCCTATAAACTTCCCTGACCCCCCCGAGCCTTAAAAACTACCCAAACCCTTAAAAACGACCCCACCTCTCAAAACCCGGCCCCAGCCCCACTTACCTCACCTCGTCCTCTCCCGATCCTTCCTGTTCCTGGGCCCGCCCATTCCAGCATATGCCTTGTTAAGGCATATGCGTGGTTAAGGCAATTGCGCTTGTGTTGGAATGGCATGCGTGGCTCTGCCCGCATTGCTCAGGCTGTTTCCCAAAAGCATTGCATTTCATGGGTCATAGCATGTCATCAACCTACTAAGTAAAAGTTTCTTCATTGATCAGGCGGATGCTATTATAATTAGACAATGTGAATTAGCAACTTTGCTGCAGAAATCTTTGCTCAATCTAAAGATTACAGACTATAATAACAAAAGGGCCAACACTGCCTTTTACATCATGGAGTACATAAAAAGAGCACTGTTCAGCTTAGTTGCATAATGGTAACACTGGCCCTACTTAGATTTGTCATTATGTCTAGAAAAGCAATGGCTTTTGTAGGGAGGGGGGGGTCTGTCATTTGTATTTATTGGCACATTTCAACTGGAATAGCACGTTGAAGGCAGCAGGACAACAGATGATGGGAGACAAAGCATGCATAATTTCTAACCTGCACCCAGCATGTACATATGCTTATTTATAGCTATACTACGAACTTCTGCACTTTTTAATTTATTAGATTAAAAATGACCTAAGCCCAACAATAATCTTTTTCAGGAGCTGCAGCTATTTTCTGGAACCACCTTCCAACAGATTTAAGGACCCAACATTCTCGTTTGTCAGTCAGACACCACTTAAAATTGCACTGCTCGGGGCGTGGCTTGGTCGCGGACCAAGATGGCTGCAGTGTAGCGGAGCTCCTGTCCAGGCCCGCAAATATCCTGCATTATCCTGATCCCTGGAGGCATTATCCTCGCGGGAGAGCAGTAGCGAGGGAAAAGGAGTCTCTTCGGCGTCCAGATTGATGTTATGACTGCCCCCGGAGTCCTAAAAACAAGACGGGCGGCCGCCGCGATCAAGGGCTGAGCCCGCCGGGAACGCGACATGGCCTGCACTGGCGTTGTAGAACGCGCAGGGATCGAGGCGGCTGTTAGGCCCGTGGAGCCAAGCAACCAGAGCAGGGAAGCAGCGCCGGAGCAGAGGAGAGCGGTGATTGGAGCCTGCCGCCACCTGAGTGATGCGTCAGGCTTCAGTACGCTGGGAAACAGAGGCAGTGGGTGAGGCTCCGAGGCCTCGGTGTACGAGGCCTAGTGGCGCAAAGGGGGGACGGCGCCGGAAGGGTCCGGTGGTCGCAGAGCCGTGACTTGAGGCCGTGGATTAGAAAGCGACTGGTGACAGAAGCGGCCCCGAAGTAAAGAAGCTCCAGATCGGGTCCTCTTGAGAAAGGCCGACCACGGGCAGATTAACCACGACAAAACAGACGTAAAACCCATAGAGGACGGAGGACACACCGCCCATGACCTACTGCTGCAAATACTTGGGGTAATTTAGCCTGCAACATAAAACTGGGTGGTGGCTACAGTAGAAGCCCGGGGTGATCCTGCGCGCTCCTGGGGCACTCCAGCGGCTACACGGAGGAGGAGGGTGGTGGCGCCCGAAACCGGAGGGCGCACTGAGTAGCGTATTGACTTTAAAAGAAAGAGGGATGCGGAGAAATACAGGCGACCTCCACCCGACAAAAGATAAGAGCCGGGGCTGAGGACCATGACCGAGACCCACACTTCTTGAAGAAATACAGTGCTCCGTATATCCCGTAACTAATAATGGACCAATAATAGTGACACTGAGAACAAATTGGGAGCAGGAAGAAGATCCCAGTCCAAGCAATTGAACGAGACAGAGGCCCCGAGCGGCCACAGACATCCCGGGTCGGCGGGTCTCCTCCTGGCAAGATCACCCAAACACCGCCACAGATCGGGAGAGAGTGACAGGTGATAACTCACAGCTGGGAGCGGGAGGGGCCCCAGCTGGTAAGGTGCGCCGAGGATTGGCTCCTGGGCTCCCCAGGGTAATAATCGGACGGCAACCACAAGGAAGATGGGGAAGCCCAGAGGTGCAGGCCCAATCCAATCCAACAAAATGGACAATTATGCGGTCACAAGACCCGCCACGTTGACAGAAGAAGAAGGGGAGGCTGAGGAGCCATCCTTGACCGCGATCATGGCAAGCGATACGTGATGTCAAAGACTCCCTAGAACCGAAAATTGACTCAGTATCAGTGGAGGTCACCCTCTGCAGAGCAGATCTTTCTAAACTAAATGAAAAAGTAGCCACCGCTAAAACAAATTTCGCTCAACTTCTGTCTAAGACAAAACGACTAGAAGAACAGGTATTTCCCCTAACACAGCAAGCAACGCACATGGCGGCACGGCTGGAAGACCAGGAGGGGAGAGCGAGAAAAAACAATATACAGGTAGTGGGGGTACCCGAAGGAGCAGAGGGGCAAAGCGTTGACCTGTTCCTAGAAGATCTTATCATTAACAAACTGCAGCCCCCACGCCTATCAAAGTTTGTCTCCATAGAGAGAGCTCATAGAGTGCTGATACCTCTTCCCAGACCAGGAGCCCCACCGCGTACGATAATCGCCAGAATATTTAATCACCGTGACAGGGACGCGATACTCCACACCTCCAAAGTGAAAGATGACCTTCCATACGAAAATACGGTGATAAGGTTCTTCCCAGACTTTACACTTCAAGTGCAGCGACAAAGAAAGAGTTTTGACCCGGTAAAAAAAGAGCTACGATCCAGAGAACTGAAATATATGATGCTCTTCCCAGCGAGACTGAGGGTAATAGCAGAAGGAAAGTCCTGGCACTTTGCAACTCCAGAAGAGGCATGGGAGTGGTTGGAGGAATGGAGCACCATCGGAAAGAAACAGGATAGAGACTCAAATCGAAGAATGGGATCTACCAATAGGAGTGGGGAGTCAGCTGTCGAGCAAGATCAGCGGACAATATCATCGAGTTTGGTCAGCCCAGCCGGTGCGGGAGCAGATCCGGAAGAGTGAAGAGGAAGCTCGGAGCGGAGATAAGACTGAAACACATTAGACCCGGGCCCTGGGGAGCCCCGGAGCGGCGCTTGGAACTATTGAGACTTTGGGCGGTACATGACTGAACAATTTGGCATAGACTTTCAATCGGGACTCTCAGGGACTACCAATTGAAGAAGGACTGGGACGGGAAGGGGCAGATCATAACTCAACTGTTTGTGGGTCCAGCTGGATCGACCACCCCAATCTATTAGCTAGAACTATTATGTATGCTCAAGGGCGACAGGCGCACTGCGGGTTGGAGAGTTGGGGTTTCCTTAACCTTAAAGGCAGGGTAGCAGGGTGGGGGGAGGGGGAGTTGGGAGGGGAATTTGTAGTTAGGCATGTTAGTTTAGAACTGTACAAAAAGAGTGCGAATAGGAGTGTAGTAGTAGGAAGAACCCATTTGGAGAGGGAGACTCTCACAGTGAACACACAATTTGATGGTGATCCATAGACAATCCCAGTCCTCGATTAAGATATGGTCCTGGAATGTTAACGGCCTAAATGGGAAGTTGAAAAGATCAACAGTGCTGCAATTTATTAAGCGCCATGCTCCAGCTGAGGGGGTTCCTTGAGGCAATGGGCCTAGGTGATATTTGGAGACATCAATACCCTGACACAAAGCAATACACACACCTGTCGCGGCAACGGGCAGCCTCTCAAGGCTGGACTATATCATAACACAAGTCTCTGGACTTGGAGAATTTAGGGAGACTGCACACGTAGCAAGGGGCATATCTGATCACTCCCCTGTAGAAGTGAAGCTAGCAGGCCCGGGGAGAGACTTCACGCTGCCACCGAGAATCGACCCCGGGTTCTTCAAGGATGAAGACTTTAGAGAAGAAATGCGGGTGGGGGCGGAGCAGTATTTTGAAGAAAATCAGGGGACAGTTGACTCAGCAGTGACCCTTTGGGAGGCTTTTAAAACAGTTATCAGATGTCGGGCACAGGCCAAAATAGGAGCCATTAAGGAAGAAAAATACATCAAATGTGTCACCCTGGAAAAAGACATAATCCGTCTTGAGGCTCAGGCAGCAGGAACTGATCCCCAAGCAGCTATAGAGAGTCAACACCTCCGAATCCGACAAAAAGAACTTAGAGACTTAGCAGAAGCCAGCACCAGGGCACAAGCAAGAGCAACACAACATAGGCTTTATGATGTAGGGGACAAGGCCAATAAACTACTGCCGTGGTTAGATAAGAGACAGATGAAGGGTAGTTGGGTCCCCGGTTTGCAAGATGAGAAAGGGGATAAATATGAAACGGGGGCAGTAATAGCAGAGGAATTTCGCAAAATATTATGAAAGGATCTGCACATTTTACACTGAACACACAGCAGAGGACTGTAGAGATTTTCTGTGGGATGTCTCCTTGCTGCGCCTCATGGAGGAGGAAAAGGAACGCTTAGAAGGAGGCCTAACGGTAGATGAAATTAGCGCAGCATCAAGAGCCCTACAATCGGGAAAAGCAGCAGGCCCTAATGGCCTGCCAGTAGAGTTATATAAGGCTATGCTGGATGTAACGGCAGAGCACATGTTAAGCATTTTTAATCAGGCACTTCAGGAAGGTATGTTGCCGCCGAACCAACGAACGGCGGTGATAACCGTAATACAAAAACCAGGTAAACAACCCACTAGATGCGGATCATACAGGCCAATCTCACTTTTAAATTTCAAAGTAAAAGTGCTCGCCAATCTCCTGACCACGCGATTGGCCAGAGTTATTGAGACCCTCATCCACCCGGACCAATCGGGGTTTATGCCTCATCGGAGCACAAGGTTGAACCTCCGCCAATTGTTCGGAATATTGCATATAACCCGGAGATACCACGGGGAACAGTCAGCCCTCCTCTCTCTGGACGCCAGTATGACTTTCGATAGTGTGGAGTGGAATCATCTGTATGCAGTCTTAGAACGATTCCGCCTCGGCCCTAAATTCATTGGTTGGGTTAAGCTCCTTTATAACCAGCCTTTGGCCAGAGTGAGGGTCAACGCAACGGTGTCCCGCACATTTACCCTGCAAAGAGGAACAAGGCAGGGTTGCCCACTCTCCCCAATTTCGTTCGCATTAGCCCTGGAGCCGCTAGCGGCGTGGGTACAGCAGGACCTGTTGATTTGGGGGATACCGGTGGGAGAAGAATGGGAAGACCGATAATCACTCTATGCAGATGATATCTTGCTATACGTGAAGAAACCGAGGCAATCAATCGACCGCATCTTACAGATCTTTAGTATATTTGGGGAATACTCGGGATACTGGATTAACTGGGAAAAATCATTGTTGTTCCCAGTAGCCCGGAGGTCCCCCCACCCTAACATCCAGATGTACAGTGCCTATGCAGGAGAGAGGTTTTAAATATTTAGGGATTTACATCACTCGGGATCCTGACGAGTTTCACCATCAGAACTTGGGCCGACAGCTTGATAGGCTCATTACTGACGCTAAACACTGGCGCACGCGCCCATTGACGTTGATGGCTCTCCCGCGTCTGCTCTACCTGCTACAAAACTCAACATATGAGGTACCCCCCTCCTTCTTCCGAAGGGTGGACTCAGAACTTCGGGCGTTACTGTGGAGCGGGGCAGCCCCACGTATTGGACTGAGCAAGCTTCAAAGAGGGGTCTTCGAGGGTGGCCTAGCAGTGCCTGACATTCGTAGTCACTATTGGGCCTCCCAGCTGGTGAATGTGAATGGCTGGATATTCGAAGACAGGGCGGAACCAGCCTACAGAGTAGGTAGATTGGCTATGGGAACCCGAGGCCCACAGGAATTATTGTACACGAAGCACATAGATAAACACCTCCTGGCGCATACCAAAACAGTAGCAAGGGCGGGGAAGGCGTCTACGAAGTACCTGGGGTGGGAGAAGAAACTCTCAGGGATGACACCACTCTGGGTGGGTGACCTTCTGAAGGAGGTATGTAGATTAGACGGCTTTGCCAAATGGGAGTTACTAGGACTTGAGACGTTAGGAGACATTTGAAGAGGAGGAGCGTACATTGCGTTTCTGGATATGCAAAGAGATTACGAGATGGGAAATGGGGAATGGCTTAAATACATTCAACTAGGTCATGCATTACGGAAACACATTATTGAAGGAGAGACCCTAGAAACTGCCTCTCCACTAGAAGACAGGATACTGACAGAGCAGATACGAGACAAGACCATATCCCTGTTCTATAAAAAGATAATCAATAATGCCCTGGATCCCACAAGTGCACTGCGGTTGACATGGGAACAAGATGTTGGCACCTTGGAAGATGAGCAATGGGTAGAAGTGATACAGGGTCCAAGAGAGGTGGCGATACGGGCTAGGTTCCGTCTTATACAGCTTAAAGTGTTACACAGAGTGTACTACCCTAGGTCAGTGTTAAGCCAAATGGGGAGGAACGAGAGTACGAGATGTCATAGGGGTTGTGAGTCTGAGGGGTCTTTCTATCACTTGCTTTGGGAATGCCCGATCCTTCAGGAATATTGGATAAAGATAGCCAAGACAATGTCAGAAGTGGTGGGCATAGAAGTCCCATTAGAGCCCAAATGGTTCCTCCTGATAACGGCGGCAAATGATGATTGGCCGCGACATGTAAAACAATGGCTAGTACTGGCTGCAGCGGTTGCTAAGCGAAATGTGGCAAAGAAATGGGGGGCGACTACCACCCCGACATTGGAGGAATGGGAAAGTGACCTAGACTGGTTTTGGCAAGCGGAACTAGCAATTTATAAAAGTAGAGGGTGCCACAAGAAAGGGGAGAAAATTTGGGGAGCATGGCAGACGTATCAAGGACTATAGAAGGGATAATATGTACCAAACTGTTCACTACTAGCTATGATTGTAATATGTTAGAGGATGTAGATGTTCCAATTTTCAAAATGGGATTGATGATGCAATATAAATGCTCTTTGTATGTACAGCAATTTTATGTATCAATAAAAAGATTTATAAAAAATTAAAATAAAATTGCACTGCTCCAGTCCTTGCCTGAACTAGGAATATCTCTATGTTTATCCTTGCCTAACTCCTCTTTCTTCTCTTCTGTAACTCCCTGTTGCTACTACTAATGTATGCATCTGTTGTTCTATTGTGAAAATGCTCCAGTACTTTCTTAATGAAGACAAATATATAAAACTGTTAAATAAATAAATACATAAATAGATGATATATAAATAAATACATATAATAATAAATAAATTGATAAATTAATAAGTATGCATGCAAAGTATTGTGATGACTTCACACTACTGCCAAAATGACAAAATGGGCTTGACACATTTTGGAACATGTGAGTTGTAGATTGTGTGCCAAAGAGCAAAATGGTACAGTACAGATTTGTGTTCATTTTTATCAATCTGCAGACTGTGGCAAATTTTTAATGAATATAATTGTGAACGAATATAATCAGAACTGGTAGTCTTGCCATAGTGTGAATTGTATTTCAGCATAATGCATAGCAGCCACTGAGCAGCTCCAATATGATATCCATTTATTTATTTTATTTTTAGGTTTCGCCTACAGTGCACATGCACTGTCAGCAAAAGCATTGTAAATAAAATAAAAACAGGCTTAGAGCCCGCTCCATACTTTCTGTTACTTATCATTGGTTGGCTCCCAGATAGCTCTCATTTCCTTGCTTCTCATTGGTCAGGGCCACCTGCTGCTTCCACTTTCTCTTCGGTCCTTCTTGTTGTCCGGTCATCCATGGAGCATGAACCATGTGCAATTGCCTGTCTCTGCAGCCAATGTCCTTCAACTGGCTGCGGCTTGTAGAGGTATTTATTTATGTTTTTAATCTAGAACTCCTTAAGAGTGCATGTGTTTGCAGGCCCTCTCTACCCCTCCCCATCCGTTTATCCTCCCATCCTTGTTGTTTGCACTGTCCCTACTACCCCTTCCTGTTGTGTTGTTGTCATCATGTAAAAAAACATTGACAAAGCCAATAGATTTCACATAGGTGCAACATATTGTCTTGGCCAATGTTTGTTTCTATGAATGTGTAAACGAACAATTCTGACCTTTGGGCAACCCTCGCTCGAAATCAGTACTTCTTTATGATGAAATTGACGAGATAAAATAGTGGCTTCATGAGCTTTTGTTACAAAGAACCTCTCTTATGACTGAGTACTAACGTTCAACAGTGACTCTTTTATTTTTCTTCTGTCTATTGATATTCAGGCAAAATATAAATGACGACGGGGCCACAATGGCGCATGTGATGTTCTCCATTGACATACAAAACGACTCTATGAGCACAAGTCAAGCCGGGTCTCTTCGAATGCAACTCTTTGCTCAGCTGGTTTTGTGTTCATCCTGCTGCTATGAATGAATGTGATGTAGTTCTTGCTCAAGAAGCCCAGGCCCAGATTTCCTAATTTTTTAATGCTATGCAAAGCAGCAGCCAGATTTGCTGCACTGCACAAGATAGACAGCAGCGCAATTCCATAACTACACAAAATGGCCTGCTGCTGGTGTTATCCCCTGCACTGGTTCACTAACTAACTGCCTTGCATGACGCACAACCTCACACAATGGTGCAGATGTGAGTGTGCAGTGTCTAGCATATAATAATAGTAATAATAATAGTAATAATAATAATAATAATAATAATTCCACATTTGAAAGTGCAAACTTATCATCCCTAAGGGTATCCAGGCACTGGGGGACCGTTGGGGAGATTAAGGGGTATATTCACAAGAACGTGCACTAAACATCTCCAAAAAATGTTAACGCAACTTTACACATCACAGTCTATCGCGGGAAAATAACCCCCGTGTTAACGTGGAATTCACAATACGGCGGTACCATGCGATAGCCTCCCGAAACAGCTGCCAATGTCCGCGATACAACCACCGCTACGGCGATAAAAACACAAACCCCAACGCGTAAAAAGACGCGATGGGCCCAAACGCGATAAGAAAACAGTGATAACCAGCGAGAGGCCAGCAATACCCATGCGTAATGCGTTAAAAAGCACAAAAACAGCATACGGAAAATGCCACTAAAAAGGAAATGAACTGTGGAGTACCACGGATGCACCCTAACTGACTGCAGAGGACAACATGAACACCACAATCCCCACGGAGGAACACCCAGGAATCCAGGGGTCGTGGAAGGGCAATGAGAAGCGGAAGAGGAAGATGGGGTACAGTCTGCAGGAAAACACGATTATCGTCACGGATGAGATAGAACCCCACCACCAACTGTACGTCACCTCCAACGTATCATTGGCAACAAAGAGGCAAAGATGGCACACCATCTCGGACCATGTGAATGCCGTCACAGCGCCGAGGAGGACAATGGAAGAGGACAAGAGGCGCTGGATTGATGTGAATGGCAAAACCAAGCAGAAACTCGCTGCCAACATGAAAGCAGCAACGCACTTCGTAGGAGGGGGGCCAGCAGAACACCAGGAGGTGAATGACATGGAGAAGATGGTGGCCACAGTCATCAGTCCGGAGACGGTGACAGGAGTTGGGGATCCGGACACTGCCCAACATGACCCGACACTACATCAACAGGGTGCGTACCGACCAGGGAGTGGGGGGACGGGGGGAGATGGGCACAATGGCACACATGCACAGTTAAGCAGAGCACACTGCACACCCACAATCACTCAGGATCATGTCCCTGATCCCACTGGAACACTTCAGCACACACACAAACACCAAGTAGTCCCACGTACACCATGTGCCCAAAGGGGCACCCACACAACACATCAACAATCACACAACCAACACATGCACACGTGCGAAACACAGCAAACATGCATATACGTCAGCCACACTGACAATGCAAGAGACACCACATGACGAGTAGCATGGCTGCAGTCCAATCATCATGACAATCTTCACGGCATGACACTGAGGTGGCTGAGTGCGGACCACAACCGGAAAGAAGCAGGTCACACTCGGACACAACCACCTGCACAAACAACCTCTGACGTCAACGACACATCTGCGGACAAACCATGCCCAAGAGTCACAACTCGACAAAGAGCACAAGTTACCCAAGTCTGCAACATCTCAGCACTGTGGAAGCACAGAACTGAAAGGCACACCGCATGAAAGGGATAAGTGGCAGCCAAATCAGAGCCGCACGAGCGACTCACCCACCGTGCAGCATACGCACATAAGAATAAGTGCACCTCGACATTGACAACATCGTGGTACAAACAGCAACACCTCCACAACAGAACACAGGACACAACTGGTGCCGCATATGTGCACAACATGGCCAATCACATCTGGCACAGCAGGAAACTGTGACATGACAATGTACAAGTACAACATGTAACCTGCAAATATGTTTTATTCACACAGGCTGTGCTTGTCGACATTTTGTACTGTCCCATGAGTGCCAGGGATGGCCACAATGTGACGTGCTCATGTGAAGAAATTGGCAATGAGGGTGTTCCTACGGGCTATTCCTGCCGCAGCTGCAGTGGGATGTGGGCCACCTGCCCCATCGTCCTCATCATCGTCCGGTACTTCTGGAACTTGGATCCATGGGGCATTGGTGCGTACACAGATGTTGTGCAACACACAACATGCAACGATCATCTTGCACACGATGTCTGGGCTGTAAAGGAGCCTTCCACCTGTGACGTCCAGGCACCTGAAACGTGACTTCAACACGCCAAATGTGCATTCCACGATGCCCCTGGTGCGTATGTGGGCCGCATTGTACTGCCTCTGGGCGGGTGTGTTCGGGTCTCGGAGGGGTGTCATCATCCAAGGGCAGAGTGCATATCCTTGATCACCTGTGACAGTGCAGAGAGAAAAGAGTCAATACTTGGTTCGGCATGATGTGTTGGCAGGCCCACTAGTCCAGTGACGCCTGTGCTGGCTGTGTGTGGGGTGAGTGTAAGCCAGCCCTCAGGGAGTAGCTGGTGCTGGCAACAACTTCAACAGTCATCAGGCACTCAGGAATGCAATGTTCAAACAGCAAGGGACCATGACGTGAGTTGCACAGAGTTAGTGGCCCCGGATGCACAGCGGCTGACACGGGCCTACCGCCACGGGACGCTGACTTGCGGGACACTGGGGTAGGGTCATGAGGGCAGAGCAGGGTCTCGTATGTATCAAAGGTGGTGTTCGCGGAGTGTCTCGGGGGAGAGTGGGAGGTGTACCCCCAGGGCATGATGCAGAGGGCACATACCAGTTGTGTCCGGCAACATGGCGGATATGAATGCCACAGACTCATGCCAAACACCAAGTCCGTACCTGCCAGTTGCTGATGACAACCCCCAGGCCACAGGCTCAGACACCAACAATGTTCTGCCGGAGGCTGACGGTGACTCATGGCACACAGGGTTAGTGGCACCAGGTCAGTACTTGCTAGTGGTCGACCTCCTCCGTAACGGTGATCCGTGTTTCCACCGGACTGAAACGCATCTTTCTCTCACTCCTCTCCCTGCGTTCACTGGCATGAACTCTGCCATTGATTAATGAAGGCTCAGTTCTAGATGTGGGACATACTGGACTGCAGTGTAATCCGGCTGCAGCGGTGGAGTATGTCAACGAATGAGGACTCCTGGGGGCCTGTGTCACGGAGGACAGCGATGGTCTGAGGAGGCTGCCAAGTTTGCAGGCATGGGTTTTGGAGCTAGCACCGGCACGTGGTGGGCCCTCTTTGACACACGACGGTGTCGGCAAGTGAGCAGTGCGGCCTTGGAGCACTGGGGCGGGCAAGCCGGGTCTGGGTATCAGCGGCCTGGGGTGCAGCAGGCGCACAGGCTTGCAGGCCCCGCTGCTCACGGCATCGGCCTCGTGGCGGGCTGAGAGGCACCGACCTGGCAGTGACGTTGGCCATTCCGGGAGAGCACCATGCTCAGCGCCACAGTGTTTTTATCCACACCCCTGCGCAGGCCTGGCGTAAGCCGGGCCAACCCACTACGCTCACGCACACAGGGGGGGACGCAGCGAGCGACATTTCCGTGATCTAACCCACAGTCTGGGGTGACATGGTTGCGTTCACTGTTCACTACTCTCCAGACACCAGCAGTTAATGTCTGCATGGACATATCTGTGGTTTGCATACCCAGGTCTGACCAGCACATTCATGCCACACTTGTCGTTGTGTACATTCCCATTCATGGGTCACTTGCCTCCTTTGCACATGCCTGCTTTCCGCCTCTCCACACGTTCAGCTGTTGTGTGGCTGTGGTGCCATGATATAGCTGGCTTGTGTACATGGGAAGCCCAGGATCCCAATGGAGTTGTGTTGTTGTGTCTGGTAGGTGGGCATGTTGATTGACATGTTGTATGTGGTTTGGTCACGTGTGCATTCCCACAGTTGTGCGTTGTGTGATGGTGGCTTTGAGGTGTGTGGTGTGTTGATTTGGTACTTTCCAACGAGCAGTGCATTTCCATAGGTGCCATCCTGGAAGCGCTGGTTGATGATGGACTGTCGGAAGATGTAGGAATCGTGCACACTGCCTGGGTAGTTTGCGATGACATTGGTGAACATTCCCCGGTGGTCCACTATTGCCTTCACATTGATGGAATGCGTGTGCTTTCTGTTGCGGTAATTGTGTGCAGTGTCGGCAGGGGGCACAAGTAGGACATGTGTGCAGTCAATTGCCGCCAACACGTGCGGGAAGCCAGCTATGGCGTAGAAGCCTTGCTTGGTCTCCAGCTGTTCCTGCGCAGTGTGGGGGAAGTGAAGGTACTGGGGTATGAAGCTGTGAGGAACTTTGATAGGGCTGGCTGTGAGACTCCTCCGACTCTGGCCATTGTTGGTTGGAAGGTACCAGAGGCCAACATGTGCAGCACAGACAGCAGCTTTGTCTGCGGAGGGATGTTGGTTGTCCGCTGTGTTGGGACCGTCAGCCTGTGGCCGATGTGGGGCATGATGCGGAGGATGGTTGTCCTTTTGAGCCTGTAGTGCGCAATGACTTCCTCGGGCGTTAGGTCTGTGAGACTAGTGCGTTTTCGGTAGGTCCGCTGTCTTACTCTGCGCTGCCTCTGTGGTGGTCCGGGGGGGGGGGTGCCGGTCCGGGTCCTGGGGGTGGTGGCGGTCCTGGGGGTGGTGGCGGTGTGTTTTGTGGCCCTGTTGGGGCTCCAAGCTGCATGATGTGTAGCTCCATGGCGTTGGTTGTTCTTCGGGTGTGGCTGTGTGCGGGGCTCCGTTGCCTACTGCAGGTAGTCGTCCTGCTTAACAACAGCAAGAGGCAGGTGTTAAATACCTGCTTCTACCGCGGCTTATCGCGTGGTTTTGACTCGCATCGCGGATCTGGCAGTTCGTTGTGAAAGTGGTGTTGTAGTGTTTTCGTGGGTTTTTGCATGGGAACGCCTACTCTGCATCTCATTAGGGTTAGTTGGTGGTGTCACCCGTGGAGACAAATTTTGCGGCAGTTATCGCGGGAATACTGGCGATGTCTGCAGTTTGCACCCGCTTGTGAATGGGGCGTTAAATCTATCTCCACTTTTGATGCGTTAAGGTGGCGATAACTCGCCGATAAGTCCTTGTGAATATGCCCCCAAGTGAGCTATTGCCCAGAGTCACATGATGCTGAGCTGAGCTGCCGCTGGCGATTGAACCGTGAGCCCCGCGCTCCGGAGTCAGCCACTCTGGCCGCCGCACACACCTTTTGTACTGATAGCAAATTCCTATGCCTAGACAAACTCTGAGCTCACTATTAAATACTTACTATTGGAGATCCTATGTGAAGCCGACAGAACGCTGGTTTGCATCTGTGAACAATTCAGCCTTTCCTACACACAAGGCAGATAAAATGAGCTCAAGAACGGGTGAGCTGAGTAATGATAACGCTTGTTATGTGCAGCACCACAAACCACAGAAAGTGTAGTTTATGCTGCCATTCTGAAGATATATTTTGATTATCTGCCAACTGTTTATTTATCTGTTCATATCAATACAAAACTAACATTCCACATATTGCTTAGATAAAGTGGCCATAAAAGACATCATAACACCTACAAACTAAAACTGTACATATTGTGTGCTCATTCAATGCACCAATACATTGTAAAATGCTATTTCAGGCAGCCCGAATAAACAAGACCACTGCCGTGGTTGTAGCTATCATTAGAGCAGTGGGTGCAGTGGTACAAGGTGCCTAGGTGCAAAGGGCCCAGGGTACTGCAATGATGGCTTTTACTATTTACTACCCAAATTCAGGGCAGGAACCCAATTTCATTGGTTTCATTAGCGCAAATAAGAAATAACGGACAAGCAGGGGCGGCTCCTCCATTTTGGCGGGGGGAGCGTCGCCCCAAACCCCGTGCCAGCAGACAATAAACAAAATGATAATAAGACAATATTATCATTTTATTTATGCTGAGCCCGCAATACAGTACATATAGGGCAGGTCGGGCCGAGGCAGGGAGAAGTATTGTGCACTCATAGTCCTAGGCCAGCCAAACACACATGCGTACTTATGTTTCGCCAACCCTGTTGTGTTACACAGCAGGGTTGGAGAAACAGCACAGGCTCCAATGCACTGTCTGAGTGGCAAACGAGGACGCTCAGACCAATCCTGGCACTGCTCTCATGTGAGAGCAGCGTCTGGATTAGGTGTGGAGCCTGTGCCCTGAGGGCCCATTCCCTTCCAGCCCGATCCGACAAGAGAAGCAGCTAGGCGACAGCGGGAGTGGAGCGGAGCAGCAGGCAAGTTTTTTTTTTAACGGATATTTTATTTCATCCCTCTCCCCCCTCCAACCCATCGCCCTCTCCACCCGCAGCTGCCCTACCACTTTAGGTAGGCGGCGGCTGCCACTGCGGACAAGGGCAACAAAAATGACACAAGGGAAACCTGGGCAATGACTTATAAATGGGAAAGCAGTGGTTCCCTTGGAGGAACCAAAGAAAACCTACAAATCAGTTATAGTTTCTATAACAATTTCATGTGAATAAATCACAGTTCCACTCCACAATATTGCAAGTATGGTGTATGTTAACAAACAATAGGCTCTACATAGGGTAAGCAATTTATTAATTTACTCTCTAAGAAAAAAGAAGTGCTGGAAAAAGTGCTCAGTGCCCAAAAAGGATGATTCACACGTGGAGAGTTCAGGAAAATACATCAGCAAAGGTGGGAATAGGTGATAAAACACGTTACCAACATGAAAAGAGCATAATGGTCATTTTATGAATTCCCACTTTCATAGTGAAATGTGGTTTACTGGTATCTCGAATAACTTTTTAAGTGACTGTGCACCTCATGTAAAAATTCTCGCAAGATATCAAAAGGAGACTGATTAGAGCAGAAATGTCTCTCAGCGATACATTTACTGTGTGATAAAATCACCCACTAGTATCCCCTAAAAGTGTTTTAAGCAATGAGCGCAATCGCTTAAAAAAAGTTAGGCGAAATTTCAAGAAGATTAGCAAATTTCTCCTAACGTAAATTTAGGTAAGTTGTAAATTTGGATAGCATAATTAAAATTTCATCCAGGCATATGCCAAACTCATCCCAGTAATTTTCAAACGTTTTTTTAACAAATGGGAGAGGTTTACACAACAGTCATGATATCCTTTAGCAACCCAAGAAGAAAATATGTTCCAGCATGGGCTGAGCAAATTTACCAACTCAAGCCGGGAATATGGTGGCCTGCAACCCATAAATCTCTTTCACATTACTTAAGGATGATGCATAAAGGGCAGTGATCAGTCCTGTTAGACAACAGGATTATTTGTTGCATTAGTGAGTTCCAAAAGTATTTTCACCACGGATGGACACACACAATAAATATATGTGTGTGTGTGTATGTGCATGCGTGTGCACTTATAAGACTTTATTAAACATGAATACTCTAATCTAGTGCAGATCATATGAATAGATGTAAATATACAAATAAATAAAACAGTGGCAATAAAATTAAATATTAAACAACATATTAAAACTACATACAACATATAAACAAAATATTAAAAAAGATTAGCAACAGTTTGATGATGTTCATTGAATTCGAACATTAAACGATGAAAGCACTCTTTGGTAACCAACACCTCCCTTCTAGCTCCTCCCCAAACCTTCTTAGCACCAAAGTGCCCCTCTAACCTACACACCTTACCTGAACAACAGATTTGTTGTCAGTTAGCTTCTGTACTTAGAGGGTTGCTGTCAGTTATAGCTTTCCAGAGTTAATAAAGGTTTGAGTCTGAGGCGTCAATGGCCATTGTTAAAGGTGATTGCAGTACAACTCGCATGAAGCACCCAGGAAGAGCTGAAGATGGATGGCTCTAAACTGATTACATGTCTATACTGGGCTTCAATACACTTTTCCTGATTATTATGAAAAGGCCAGACCTCATGATTAATGCTGGATGGAAAAAGCATGAATTAGAATATGAATTCTGTTGCACGTTTAGTAAAATACATCTCATATCATAAGTCACATTAATACATATATATAAATAATTGATGCATGTCAACCTATAATAAAGCAAAGGTTGTATGTCGTACATGTGCAATTAATACTAAATGAAGCACGTTTGCATATGAAAAATATGCACTTTGATGCAGAAATTTAAAAATGCAATAGGACTACATAAGCAAACCAAGCAAAGCACACGTCTTTCACTCCTTATATTCTATTAGTATTTCATACCTAATCATGGAAATAACTTCATGAATTGGACCTACACTCTTCTATCATATTTCCTTAAGTGATGTGTGAGGGTTACTACCACTAATAATCATGGATGGTAAAAAAAAAAAAAGAGTACTCATGTTTGGTAGACAATACAGCTATAATTTCCATATAGTTCCTCTTTTATGTGCATGTGATTCACAAAACCCATAGGGGAATGTTTGGAACTCTAGGGAAACCATAGATTTCCATGTGTTCTCCTATAATTACACTTGCACGGATTGTCGGCAGTATGAGCAATCAGCAGTTGTAAAGTTGGGCTCAAAGTGGCGTTTAATACTTTTTCCTGCTTTATCGACTTGCAAAGCTTTTTCGTTGCAGAGAACATCCTATCCTTACACCTTTCAAAAACTCATGAAGGTGGATGTTTGGGGAATTCCCCAGTCTAAACATGTGTTTCTATTGCACATATTATATGCCTCCTTTCTTTAAAAGTTTTTCCATGTAGAGCATTCCTTCCACTCTACCGTCGGTAAATATCGGGGGCAGATTTACAAGTTCCTTGCGCCACTTTTGCGTCACTTTTCCCATGTTAAAAGTGACGCAAAAGTGGCGCAAGGGGCTTGTAAATCTGCCCCCGGGTGTTCGGAGCATCTTAAGGCTGTGAAAAACCATTGGAAATGTTTTCATTGTCCACAAACTTCTGGCCACCAGCCCAGACATGGTATGTAGATGTAATGTATGTATGTATGTATGCAATGTATGTATGGAAATGAGATTTCTAAAGCACAAACCTACCCAAAAGGCAAAAAGCAGCCGAGTTCTGGGTGACATTTTTGATCCACCCATTGCCCCATTCCCCCACTAATTTTAATCTATGGAAAAAAATCCTTCCTCTGATCCGAGGAAAATCATGACCCTGGGTAGACTATCTACAGTTGTAACAAACCTCTACAAATAACCACAGAACCTGATTCTGCAAATCTGGTTATTTTATTTGAGGGTAAAGATTACACTGAGAATCAGGCCATGTGTGTCATTGAAGTTCACGGACTCTGATACTGACGCGGATGCCTGAGCCTATCATCGGTCTGTGGCAGACAAAGTGAGCCGCATATTTGATTCGGTAATAAGAATTTTTATGTAAAGGGCATTGTATAAAAATGCAATATAAATTAGAAATCAGCGTTGACCACACATATAAAAATGCGCTGCAAGGGCGCTATCGGCTTCAATGCAATCAAGGAACATGGGCCTTCTTGCTCCTGATTGGGCAGCTAAACACTGACATGTTAGGGTGCATCAGGCCCTTCACACTCATGGGCACTGGTGCCACTACACCTGCTGCACTATTGATAGTTAACCCTCCTGAATGGCAATTGACCCTGAGATGATGAACACCAAGGGCCAGACCGGAAGTTGCACTATAGTTTACAAATATCAAATGGTATACCAAAGCAAAATGCCATTGGTACTAGAAGTGGTCTCATGAACCCTCTGACGTCTCAGGTTGATCCCCTGCCCCACGCTTAGCCTTTGGACTGACGCCTATTTGCTTGTAGGGGTCAAGGGAGGGCAAGGAATGGAAAGCATAAAAAGTAAACTGTGTTTTTAGAGCCCTGTTTACTCTTTATTCCTGCCGGTGCCCTGCTGACCCCCGAGATCATAGGTTGGAAAGGCAGTGGCGGGGGGGGGAGGGGGAGTACCAAAGGGCTAGACAGGGGGCAGCTGCGACCTTCGCTATCCCTAATTGACTTCCTTGTGTAAACTCTTACAGTGTTAGATTAAGTCCACTGTCCGGGTTTATAATTCTGTTGAAATCGTTTTTGCAAAACGTGTTCTGTCACGTGGGCTCCAGTATTTCGCATTAAAATGCCTGCTGTTCCCAGACGGATAATTTCTCTTTTCACATCGGTGTAAAGAAGACGAGCGGCCGGCAGGCGTGTTGTGCACTTTCAGAACTAATACTTTCAGTCTCAGGCCCCTCAGGAAGTTCGCTCTTCACTGTAAATGTGTACTTTTTCCTGTACATTCCTCACCCTTGCGTGCTGTGTTGGATTTTTTGTTTGTGTACCATTTATTTTAAAACTCCTGTTTAATTCACGCCCTCTCTACTCCCTCAAGTTCTTCCACTATAGGAAATTCTGTACTCCATGCCTATTGAAGTGCCTTCCCAGTGTGTTCTGAGTGACTGCCACTTATTGCAGTATTATACCTCTATTTGTATTTTGTATCTTATTTATCATGCACACCTGTCACTTTTTCCTCTTGTAACATATACCTCTTTTTATCTTGCTTGTTATTGTTATTTGCACAATTGTCACTTTCTCCTCATGTAATGTATCGCTTGCTTTTGTATTATGCTCACTTGTAACCTTCTCCTCATGTAATGTTACTGTTCCTATTGTGAAGTGCTCTGACACCTTCGGGTAGAGTCCGCGCTATATAAAAACGCATAAATAAATAAGTGCGCCTCTCTGACCTTTCAAGAGGGCGAGCCAAAGGCCAGTGTTAGCAGACGACTGACCTGCTGCCCTCGACGCCATCACGTGACATCCTATAAATACAAGGCTAAAGAGGTCTAGCCCAGCTGAGCCCACTTAAGGGCTTGCCTCCTGACATGACGACATGTAATTTTCCACCGAGCCAGGAAGTAATTCCTCTTCTCTGCTCTAGGTAACATGATGAGAACGTTCTGCTTTAATGAGGACTTTTTTCTGTTCTTCTGGTGGGATGAAATAGTTTCCTTCTCTCGTCTGCTCTGCATTTAGGTTTCCATTAATTACCTAAGTGCTTCCGCATCCCACACAGATATAGTAATCGCTATATACCTGCTACATTACTATTTATTTTTTTGCAGTTTTATATAGCGCAAACTCGACCCGAAGGTATTGGAGCGCTTTACATGAGCACCACTTACTACACAAGGACACATTCATTTTTGGTAGGCCCGGGGAGATTAAGTGATTTGCCCAGAATCACAAGATGCTGAGCCGACGCTGAGGCTCGAGCCTGCTTCCCCAGCTCCAAAGTCTGTAGCTCTTGCCATAAGGCCACATCTTCTCCCCATCCTCACATTCCTGGGGTGTTCTGTGTCTCACCACCAGTGCTCGAAGTCGGGTGGATCTGAGCGCCGCGCCGTGCCCATACTTTAAAAAAAATAATTTTAGAAAAACAGTTCCCCGTTGTTTGTGAAAACACAACCGTCCCGGAACCCTTAATTTCGAGAGTTGACATGTAAGGCAGGAAGTCTCCTGTGCTGTGACATCGAGGGAGGGGCAAACAGCTAAATAATTCTTCTCTCCAGGATGTCCGCAACCTGAAATACCCGTAAATGTGTGCCATTTGTTAATCTGCAAACGGAAAGAGTGCCTGGAAGCCAGTATTGGCTTTAATCGATGTAATCACTTGAGGCCTCCTGACGACACTTTTATTCTTTCTAAGAGACATTGTATAGGAGCCACAAGCTAAGCAGTGAAGTGTGTGCTTTTAAAAGACAGTTATAAAGAAACATTTGCATTAAGTACAGTCTGGGAATTACTAAAATCTATATTTTGGATTCACTTTTTTATCTTAAACGTTTTTGTAAAATTTGTAGCAGCCTATCTTATACTGTGAGAAATTCAAGTTTAAAATAATGACATATATTCACAGTGCTTTCTGTCACAGACTAGGACCTCATAGCACTAAACAAACAGATTCCACTATTCTCTACTGCACCAACCAGTATTTAATTCTGTGGCTCTCTGGTGCAGTGCATTAACTAATAGAGGCTTCATAATGTATGATAGTGCTGTTCCCACAGATTAACATAACTTGCATTTCATTTTCATTTAAGCTGTCCTGAAGGTGAAAGACCGGATAAAGTTACTGAATATTTCTTTTTTCGCCAAGCCTTTGATCACCCCCCCACTCGCACTCACTCCAGCCCCCACTGCGTGGAGCATCACAGTTCCCATACTTTTGTGAATGCACTTTGACCACTGCTCATTACAGATCATAAGGCAGTGATAGCTCAGTAGGTACTCTACTTGCTCAGTTTTAGAATCACAACTTTGAATCCTTGCAGACCTTCTCGGCTTCCTATCTGCCTATGATCAATTATATAATTACCATAAGGATGAACCCAGAGCTGGCCCTTTCTCCAATAGTGCCCTGGGGGAAATACATTTGTCACTCTCGTGACTGCTGCTGAATAAATGGAAACAGCAGCCCCTTTTCACAGGTCAGTTCATGCCTGGCTACATCAAAGCAGCGACTTGCCTCTGAACCCACATCTCCGCACCTCCCGCAGCTCACCTGAATCACCCACAATATAGCTCCATCAAGCAGGTTCCAACTGGTGTGTTGGGTTGGGACACAGTGGGGGGTGATGAATGTGTCTCAGCAGAGGTTTTTTTTTTCTCTTTTATATAGCGCGAACATGACCCTTGCGGGTATCAGAGTGCTTTACAATGATCAAGGCGAAATGCATAACAAGAACAACAACTACATTTAGCAGGGACAAGGTCTAGACATCTCTCCTAGAGATCAGACCACAGGGTCCAGTAGAACAGAGTAAGGATATAGTTTGCGAGAAGTAAGCAAGCGTGCAGGCAAGTGATGGATCAACTTCTGGAGTATAGTTCATGCAGCTTGGTTTGAAGACAGTGCGTTATAGATACATGGGAGGGCAAGATAGGGGGCTGATAGGGTGCAAGATAAAAATGATTACGAGCACTTTAACAAAATCACTGGAGCCGAGGAAGAGGGGCATTGCTGTTTGCAGGACCTTTATGAACACTGTCTTTTTATTCGCCCTGCTGCATATTGGTGCCCTAGGCCTAGCTCGCCCATGCCAGGCCCTTGGCGAACCTGCAACTGACAGGGCATTTGCCTCTGTGCTGATGGTGCCTCCATCAGAGCTGTCTGCCATCTCTGCACTTCCTCACAGAATGAAGAATACTAAGTACTTAGGGCAGGAGGTAGAGGGAAGGCATATAGGGAGGGGGGAAAGGTGGCAGGATGTAAGATATTGATGACAAAATATTGAAAGAGAAAGGGCAGGCGAGTGGGAGGTATGGCAACGTGGCAGGGTACCAGAGTTACCTTTTTATGTATTGGCTGGTAGAGAGTGCTAATGGGGAATTTGAAGGATAGGGTGGACCAGTTTGTGCATGACCTCCTTTACTCTTTTGTGCAAAGCTCATCAACTAGAACATGGCTGGAAGTGGAGTATGCTTTTGTGGAGGGCAGGGAAGATCACATACCAGAGTATTTGGGGTAGCTGTGATTAACAGTGGTTTGTTCCCAATGGCCATGTTGTCACATGGAACCCCTTGGAGGGAAACAACCTTGCTATTTACAATAACCAAAATATAATTCTTTAAGGTATGTGTGCATTCACCAGAATACAAGATTCTAATCCTGACTAATCACTACTGTGTTGAAAGTAATCATTTAGCTTACTGCTCTTTCACTAGAGCGGGTAAGAGGTTGTGTTCCCTTTCATTTGCAAAAAGAACAATTGATGGACAAAATGCTGAACAATGCCATACATTCACCCCAGTACAGAAATCTGGCCTAAATCCATCATTTGTTTGCTCCCCATGCCATTCCAGTTTAGACCCAGCCATATGCAAATCAGTCTTGACCCTGCGCCCAATGGGAACAGTCAAGCCCGAACTGCCAGGCCAGGTCCTCCCTGGACTGGAAACAAGCATCCTAGGACCGGTTTCAGGGTTTTACCCCCTCATCAGCCAGGCTAGCTTGACTCCAGTGAAATTCATTTGTCACCTCACGTGGATTGTCGGAGACCAGATTAAGGCGGTAGAATAGTGGGTGATTGTGAGAGGCTGGCCTGGTATATGCTGTCCACTAATTAAAGTGAGCACCTTGCACCAGTCCAGACAACCCTTATGGTGATTTAAGAGGTCTCAGACAACCTTAGAAAGCTATCCAAGTGGTAGCTGTGGAGAGCAGCCTTCAGGCTTAGTCTTGAAGGAGTGTAAAGCAGCTTGTTTGTACCAGAATACAATCTTATAGTATAGATTAAATGAAAAGAGAACCACCCAATAGTTATAAAAAATATGTATTTATTATATAACACTATCTAGTACGTTACAGTATCTCCTACACAGAGATAGACACAAAGCACACAATACTTAAGCAAAGAAATGACAGTAAATAGCACTAATACACAGTGGGCCCCGGGGGGGGGGGGACCAAACCATATACATAGAAAGTGGTATAAGAACCACGACTCGAGTCAGGATAATGTCGAGAGGACGTAGAATCGCTGGGACTCCAAGGAACCACCCAAGGTGAGTAGATAGGGACCCCACTGAGGACGGGTGCAGTGTGGGAACACGACCGCGTACTCCGCACAACTCTATGTTAAAGTCGCGGTTGGAGTTTTAGAGATTAAGGACCCTTCCCAGTGTACTACGAAGAAACCCCAAGGAAGACAGAAGGTTGGAGAGCCACCCCACCCATGGATACCAAATTACCCAAGTTACCTAACCCAGGGGAACCAGGTGCATAGGTGTGAAGTGGCGTCGGAAACCGCCGTCAAACCCAATGGAGGACTTCGAAGAAGAGCCGCTGCTGGAAGGGAGAAGAATGTCCGTTGGAATCCAAATGTGGATTCTTGTCAAGGAGTACCTGAAAGCAGAGGAGACAGAGTCTGGGTCAATTAAGGGTGACCAGGGGCTCGGTAGACGAATGCCCACCGATGTCGGGTGCTTCAGGATAGTTGACGGGGACCTTGACTCTGCAGCTGCTGGGACCAGGCAATGCAGAGGACAACTAGGAGCCGGATACAAGTTGTCCCACAAAGGCTGTTGAGTGCTGAGGGGTCGGTGTCTGGCGGGAGCACCAACAAGCCTTGGCAACGGCAACCCACGCAGAAGTTCAAGGAAGTATACGGTTCGGACCAGCAAGATTCAGGAGACTCACCACACACAGGGGAGTCAGGGCAAGCCTGGAGAAACCAGTGGAGCCCAAGAAAAGCAAAGTTGACCCTCAAATGGACCCACAGGCCGGAGGCACAGGAGTTGCAAGAGGACCTTGAGCAGCTTCACAAAACAGCAAGCCACGGAGCACTCGGTGCGAGGTGAATGAAGATCTTTGTGCAGAAAGTTGCCAGAGATTGGGGCCTACTCAGAGCCCAATGCACTTGTTAAGGAATTGCCAACAAGCACATGCATTTGCAAAAGTACACGGTGTACAGGGGTTCAGGTATTGCAGCCCCCACAAGGGATTCTGACCTCAAACTTGGTGAGAGGGCAGCTCGGGCCTTGAGAAACATAGAAACCCACATCCTGTGTTGCTGGACCCTTTGGAGTCCGTAGGAGCTTGGGATCAGCAGACTGGTTAGCAGTGTTGTTGTGCCTGTTAATGCAGGGAAGTGACTCCTTCACTCCAAGGGAGATTATCTTCAGTTGTCTTTGATGCTCTACAGGTCCTACCCAGATCCTGTATGGTGCACAGGCACAGACAATGCAGCAGACTGAGAGGGAGACAGAGTCAGGCCCAAACAAAGTCCAGAGTGCCCAGACGGTCAAAGTGCAGTGGTTTCGGGTTAGAATCTTGTCCACGACAAATCTTAGGCCCTACAGCCAGGTAAGCCCTTAAGTACACATGGGATAGGGTTGGAAAGATTCAGGGGACCCTCCCAGGGGAGGGTCTGGACAGGGGGGAGGTTACTCCCATGTCCTTTGTCCAGTTTTGTGCCAGAGCGAGAGCAAATGGCTCCCAGGACTGGTTTGAACTGGATTATGCACTGGGACACCAAATGTGCCCCTCATGCAGACTTTCAGTCGCTGGCAAGCGCACCCACCCAGCCCTAATACACTAAATCCTGTCTGGGAGGTGGTCACACCTCCCCCTGACAGGATGCCTATTGTTCTGCCTTCCCCTGCTCGAGCTTGGCTCAGCAGCTGGAGGGCAGAAATGCGTCTCTTGTCGGCAGCAACTATTTTGTGCTGCCCGGAGTTAGAAGGCTGGTACCGGGAACCCAGGGACCCCACGAAGCTCGCTTCTGAGGGGTGGAATCACACCTCCCTCACCGGTTACCGGTGTGGGGGGTATGATTCCAACATGTTTGACACCAAACACGATAGGGTTTGTTTCAGCCGTTTTAAAGTTGGTCATCACGCGGTCGAGTAATGCCCCTCTGTATATTGTATATGGCTACCTTACTGACAACCCGGGAGAATGGACTCCGTAGGCTGCAGGGGTGTCCTGCTCATGCAGGGGAACCCTCTCACTTAGAACCAAGCAGCCTGCTTTCAGGATTGTAAAGGCCTGCTATAGGGGTGACTTATAGTTTTTAAGTGCAGTGACCCTTAAATATAGTAAACCTATATCTTAAGTAAGTGGTGCATGCACCAACTTACACAGGCTGCAATGGCAGGCCTGTAGTTCCATTTTGCATGGCCTCTCATGGGTGGCATAATACATGCTTCAGCCCATGGGAGGCCTCTGGGGTACCTATGCCCTTGGTACATGTGTACCATATACTAGGGACTGACAAGGGTACCCCAGTATCCAATCTGGAGTGTACCTAAGTACATAACATAACAGTTTTGGGAGAAAGCAGATAGACTGGGGTCCTGATTAGCAGGATCCCAGTCAGACAAGTCAAAAACAGCATTACATTTAGCAAAAAGTGGGGGTAACCATAAGAAGCAGATCCTACTTTCCTACAGTGATGCTTTGTTGTCACCACCTACTATTATCCCTGACTCGCCCAGGTATGTCTAGGTCATGCTCAACAGATGCTGTGATAGCCACTTCTGTGCATACTGTTTGCTCCTCAGGATGTCAGGGTGAAGGAAAGCCATACAGGACACTGGATTATTTGTAATGTATGGGAAGGGGCGAGGAGTCTAAGGGAGTAGGGTGACAATACTCCCGGGGTTCCTTTAAGATTTTTTTTTTTTTATGTATTGCAAACTCGATCCAAAGTTATTGGGGCACTTTACACGAGCTTTACATTACACAATGACACATTCTTTTTTTTGTCTAGGCATGAGGAGATTAAGTGATTTGCCTAGAATCACAGGATGTTGAACCAACACCAAGAATCAAACCTGGGGCCATATGTACAAAGCATTTTTGCAGGCAAAAACAACCCAATTTGCAGAATCAGGACATTTGTGACCGCAAAAATGTTTTTTTTTAATGTACAAAAGTGTTAATTGCGATTTGGTAACAGATTATCTAATCACAATTTGTGTTAGCGCTTTGGTATTTGGAAGAGCTTCCTTTCAAATACTGAATTGCAGTGCTTTGTATGAATGTTCTGCGACCAAATTACCTAAAACCAGCCACGGTGAGGGGGATTTTGATGGACGATGACGAGGGAAAATGAATTATTTATTTAATTTTCCCTCGTCATCGTCCGTCGAAATCCCTCCTCACCCGGCCCCACCGCTCTTACCTGTACTGGCTGCAGCTGCCTAAAACTAAAACCAGGTTTGTCGAAAGGATGAAATTACCTCAGAGATACTGTTAATGAGAATGGAATTGACAGTGGTATCAATGTCACTGAAATAAAGAGAATTATCAGAATAATTTCACCTGACTTTAAAACACTGTCTAGGATGGACAAGAGAACCCACTCAACATCATTGAGCGGCTGATAGAACACCAATCTGCTTAACAAATAGTTACAACTTTCAGCAAGAATTTGCTAACTTTCAACAGGGTGTTAACACCATAGTAATGGGAGCCCATTGATTATTTTTTTATGCCTGGGACTGCCAGGTTCTGCAAGAGGCCCTGGTCACAAAAATATGCTCCGGAAGGCCCACCCTAAATATGGACAGTCTTCTGATGCACTGTGGCAGATGTACAGCTGGGTCATAGATTTCTGATGGCAGAGCCAGCTGAGACTTCACGGTGGAAAATCTAGATTTTTCACTTACCGAAAACGATTCTGGGGAACCATTGGTTTCAAAGAGCAGAAGCCCTGAAGATTTGAGGATGCTGTTACTTGGTTTTACCATGTGGATCCTCTGGTAAGTCTGTCTCACTGCAGTGTATGGCCATTGCTTTCAGAAGCTCGAGGGCAGACCATGATAGACCAGAGAGAATGGCATTGAATTTTTCTACACAGGAGATTTCCATCGATTGAACCATAGTTATGAAGTCAGAATTATGAAATGAGCATACTATTTTCCTAAGAGAAAATGTTGGGAATTGGCTGACTGTTCATTTTGATTCACCCTCAGTCTGTGGTTCAGGAATTCGTTAGATGCAGTAAGTAGAACAGGAGAAACTAAGACGCAGTATGTAGTTCAGGACAAAATTATGTACAGACCATAGTGATATTGGACAAACGGCACTAAAGGTGATGAGATACCTGTGTCTAGAATATTGATTCATCACTCATTCTTTGTGAGTTGAGTAACTTTGTGCTACTCACTGCTGGAGATGGTAAACATCTTTTATGGAAGACAGTTTCATGTAAAGTTGTGTGGGATCTGCGTGATTGTGGGTGGATGTACCAAGGTTCTATATTGTGACTCCCAGTGGATCCAACCACATGTTGAATTGTAGGGAGAGAATACAAAACCATGAGGGGCAACATGAAATTGAAAACGTCACAGTGGGTTAGGAGGATATCCCTCCAACCTCGCTAGTTGTTGTACATTGATAGAGAATGAAGGGATATTTAATCGAATCATGTTGATCCTCTCAGTGCCTTATTTGAGTAAATCAATGCATTTTTCATTGGTTTGTGGAAATACTTTGGACACACAATTAGCTCTTTAAATTATTTGAGCTATGGTTACGGAATTAGAAAGTGCATTGTATACTTGATCTTAGCGAGAGCTAGATTTAGCCGTGTGGTTGTTATTCTTGCAGTCGATTATAGAAATTCAGAGATATTAGATAGGGGCAGCAGTTGCCTTAAATCTCTGTTCTCTCATTAATATTAAATTGCTATTTTTGTTTGTTCTAAGTCTAAAAATGTAGCAGTTTAATATTTTAATAAGTGCAACAATGAGCAAGTGGATTACCTTAAAACTTTATTTTTTACTAACAGTTTCTTGTTTTTCAGCACCTCTTACTGAAGTTTCACAACTTCTGTGAATACCCGAATTTACCGTTACTGAATTTAACTTTACAAAGCTTGCCGACCACTGGAGAAATGAAGGCTGAATTGGCCGGGCTGAGATTTGAACTTGTGACCTGCATGTCATGGCAGACATCAGCAGCAAGTATTTTTCTACCCCCTCAGCCAGCTTAGTGACGCCTATTAATTCATATATTCACAATCAGATGGGCAAGAGAGTTAAATTGACATGTAAGGCGACCAGTAGCGGCCCATCCTTTGCCAAAGTGGTGAGCCGGGCCGGAAGAGGGAGCTGAGGAGGGGGGAGGAGGTCGGGTTACAACATAGTAATATTTTTTTTTTAAATACTTACCTGATCGCCGCCGTCCGCTGCATCGTGCTCTTCCTGGCACAGGCTCCCAGAATGCACTGAGGCCAATCATGGTGCTGCATGAAAGCAGGGTCAAGATTGGCCTAAGTGCCAGGACTTTGCACTCCCAGGCAGACTGGGAGACTGTGCCTACTTTCTCCAGCCCCAGCAACGCAGTTTGAGAAAGCAGTCGGCCAAACCCTCATGCACAGAGAAGGGACAAGGGAGTGCACTACCACTCCCCCACCACAGTGTCATCCCCTGGACCCGTCCCCAAGACATGTCTGGGTCCTGGGTGCGGGTCCCAGGTGGATTAAAATAAAACAGTAATAAAACGACCCATTTTATTATCGTTTTATTTTTCGGGTGGTGGCAGGGGGCGGAGCTCCTCCGCCCTAATGGAGGGGCCGCCACTGGTTAGGCGACTCCCTAGTTCAGATGGGGATCCGCTCCTACTTGATCCCTGCTCTCTATCTCCACAGTGGATTAGCCAACAATGCACCTGCGCCGGTGAATGGGCACTGCACTCGTGACGCACTGCAGTGCACTATCAATAACCCTATTACTTATGCTTGAGGAGAATGAGAATGCAATATCTTATGCCTTGTTCCAGACACGTCATTGCGGATGTCGGCAGAATCTGGCACCAATTTAAAATCTGACAGGTATTGTTTATGTCTTACAGCTGAAGGAGATCTACAAAAGAGACATGAAAGACGAGACTGGCCAAGGAACCTTCTGGAATAACAATGAAACCGAAAATGTATGAAAAACGGCGCCATGTAGTTCACCTTCGCGTGTCTTCGCCATAAAAGAATGCTTGATTTTCTAGGCTTGTGCAACACCATGTTATCGGACTCTTTTTGTTCCCGCTTCCTGATGGGACCTCTACCAATTCTGAACTTTGAACTCTTTTACTGCAATCCTACAGGCCCCGCCTTTGTATTTTAACACTGCAGCTGTTGCTATACCAAGCAAAAATCCCTTATAATTTTGTTCCTGCTAGTGTGACACAGCAAAAAAAAAAAACTCAGTTATTTCCTGTAGGGAAACCCCGAGTTGAAGTGCACCCATAAAGGTGAACAAAGACAAGTACTATGCGAGTTTCCCAATCAAGAAGAAAAGATTCCTGTAGATGAACCACAACTTATTGAAACTTGCAGATGTTTTTTGGTCTCTAAACCTCGCTCAGTCATTTCTACTAAATCATGGACTTAAATCGATACCACTTTGGAACACTGTCTTGACTGATTTTATCTTTTTTTTTTATCCAAGTTAATTCCATTCCAGGTTTGGGTAGCAATTTGTGTATAGAGCATTTGCAAGTGCGCCTTCTTAAAATCTTCGGGGCAGATTTACAAGGACTGGCGCATCTATGCATATTAGCAGGGATGCGCCAGTCAAGATGCGACACGCAAAAATACCCTTGCGCCACCACGGATGCGTCGCATTTACAATGCGGCGCACCGTGGCGCAAGGATAGACAGATGCGTGTCGCATCTTCTGTCGTAAGGGCTGCGCATTGCTGGAGTCGTGTCGCAAGCGCGACGCAACTCCAGCAATACTCAGGGGCGGCCCATACCTATCATGCTGCGTCACTCCTTACGCCTACTTCAAGCAGGCATAAGGTTTTGATGCAGCGGCGTCGTAAAAGTGACTCAGTGAAATCTAGCGTCACTTTTATGAGGCTTTCTTACGACGGAACGCCCACCCTGCATACATTATACCTGACGCCGGTATAATGTAGCGCAGGGCTTTACAACGTGACGCATCTCCCTAGATGCGTCACATTGTAAATATGACGCAACGTGGCGCATTGGTTACGACGCCGCTGCGTCACAGAAGTGACGCAACGTCGGCCCAAATGTGTCGCAAGGGGCTTGTAAATCTGCCCCTTCCAGTTTAGTCACTCGGTGGCAAACAAGGTGAATGCATTTAATCCCAAGAAAAATCTTTAGATGGGTAACATGAATTTATAAACTGTATTTAAATTTTGTTTCCACCTAACATATAATTACCGGCTATAAGAACCTGGGGGGAAATGGGTTCTAGTGGGGTGTACAGCTTTCACTCATGCTGTCTGGACTCACTGAGCCTTAGGTCCGTGAACCAGCCTTCAGGACTGTAGCTAAAGTCACCAGTGGCTTTTGAAATCCAACAAGATAGTCAGCTCTACACAAGAAACCCCATACCACAATAGTATGCCGAGTACCTTTCCCACATAACATGCAGGGTGTTCCAGCAGACACAGATTGTCATTTGGCTGAACCGGCATGCAATGTCACCATAGCTGCTTTTTTTCTTTCTTTATTATTATTGTTTGTTCGTAAATTTATTAAAAAATATTGCCAGTGTAGAAGCAGTCTACATTGATATATCAAGCATGTAATATTTGCTTATTTAGTAAATATCCATCTTGCCTATTCAGCACAGAATTAATCAGGTTTACAGATGACACATTTGAATTATTCTTCAGGCTAAGGGTACCTAATGGCATATAACAAAACACACATGAAACTTAAGAAGTCGTGCTTAAGAGTATAGAAAACTTCCCAGTTTCAGCTGTGTGACCATCTAATAATCAGGGTGATAGTGATGCTGATGCGAGGGCCCAGGGCTGTATTAGAGTTATCAACTGGCGCTTTGGAAGGGGACATTCAAGGAATTGGGACGAGGGCCCCCGCCATCTGTGTCGCGTGCCGTCCTGTCAGGCTACCTACCGCGTCTCTGTTTCAGTAAAGCTAGCTACCGCCATCCACTGCTCCACCAATGGTTTCGTGCAGAGGCCCCTGCGTTCCTCTATGTGCAACACGGCTCCCTCTTAGTGCTTTAAACACAGACAATCCTTAGTAAATTGCATTTAAAGAATGTGCATTGTTATTCGCATCTTCTCAAAACTAATATTTTATTTGAAACGGAACACATCCCAGTTTCTCGATTTCTCATTAGCTTGCTCCAGTTAGTGAAAAACTGGATAAAAAAAAAATACTGTCCTCGTTCAAAGTTGAAAGTGCTTGAATAAACAGTTACTTATAATAAATATAGGGCCAGATGTACAACCATGTCATTTAGCGTCTCGCAAATTGCGCTCAATTGCGAGTCGCAATTTGCGAGTTGCTAAATGCCATGTACAACAGTGTCTGAAACACTGTTAACGATTCCTAATGGGGTCGCAAATTGCATGCCTCATGCATATTAATGAGGCACTCGCAATTTGCGACCCCATTAGAAATGACTGGCCCTCCCAGGTATGGTGGCCTGCTGGGCTCAGCAGACCTCCATGTCTGGGACTGCTTTTAAATAAAGCAGTTTTTTTTTTTAAATGCAGCCCGTTTTCCTTAAAGAAAAATGGGATGTATTTATAAAAAGAAAAATGAAACGTTTTTGTTTCATTTTTTAAGGGCAGGTAGTGTTCCCTGGGACCACTGCCTGCCCCTAAAAAATATTTTCCCCTGCATTCGCAAAGGGGAAGGGGCCCCTTGGGGACCCCTTCCCATTTGCGAGTGCTTTACCACCCTCTTGAAAAAGGCGGTAAATTGCGAGTGTTTTGCGACTGCAATTGCGGTCGCAAAACATTCTTACATTGGCCTCTGACTCGCTATTAGGAAGGGACGCCCTTGGAACTCCCCTTCCTAAAAGCGACTCGCAATTCCTATTTAGCGAGTCGCAAAAAAATTGCGACTCGTTAAATAGGGATTGTACATGGCCCTATTAGATTTTGCATGCGCAAACGGGTTGCAAACCCGTTTGCTCATGCAAAATAGGGTCGTACATCTGGCCCTTAGTCTATACCTTAATCCATCCTTCTCAGAGGAAGAGTAAATTCTTAGTTCTGTGAAAATACCTCTGTTCAATCAATCAATCAATCAGGGGTTTGTTAAAGCGCGACTACTCACCCGTAAGGGTCTCAAGGCGCTGGGGGTGCAGGTTCCATCCATCAAGGAGGGGGTCTGTCGAAGAGCCAGGTTTTGAGGTTTCTTGCGAAGATGGGGAGCGATGTTGTCTGTCTGAGGTGGAGCGGAAGGGCGTTCCATGCTTTGGCCGCGAGGAAGGAGAAGGAGCGGCCTCCCGATCTGGTCTTTCTGGTGCGGGGGACGACGGCGTAGGAGAGCTGGGCTGATCGTAGGGTCCTTTGGGGTGCGTGAAATTTGAGTCGGCTGTTCAGGTATGCTGGTCCGGTGCCGTGGAGGGCCTTGTGTGCGTGGGTGAGCATCTTGAAGGTGATTCTCGCCTCGACAGGGAGCCAGTGGAGTGTGCGCAGGTGCTGGGAGATGTGGCAGTGTTTTGGCAGGTTGAGGACAAGTCTTGCAGCGGCGTTCTGGATGTTCTGTAGCTTGCGGGTGAGATTTTTGTTTATTCCGGCGTAGAGTGCGTTGCCGTAGTCGAGTCTGCTGGTGACCAGGGCGTGAGTGACGGTCTTTCGGTGTTCGAGGGGATCCATTTGAAGGTCTTACGAAGGAGGCGGAGGGTGTGGAAGCAGGAAGACGAGACAGAGTTGATCTGGCGGTCCATTTTGAGCTCGGAGTCCAGGATGATTCCCAGGTTGCGTGCGTGGTCCGTGGGGGTTGGCGGGTTTCCGAGGGCGGGGGGCCACCAGGTGTCGCTCCAGGCATCGGGGTTTGGGCCCATGATGAGTACTTCTGTTTTGTTGGTGTTTAGTTGTAGGCAGCTGATTTTCATCCATTTGGCGACGGCTTCCATGCCTTCTCGAAAGTTGCGTCTGGCGGTGTTGGGCTCGTTGGATAGGGAGAGGATGAGCTGGATGTCGTCTGCGTATGACACAATGTTGAGTCCGTAGGTTCTGACGATGGGGGCGAGTGGAGCCATGTAGATGTTGAAGAGCGTCGGGCTGAGGGAGGAGCCCTGGGGGATTCTGCAGGTGGTAGGTGTGGGGTCCGAGAGGAAAGGGGGGTGTCTGACCCGCTGCGTCCTGCTGGAGAGGAAGGAGCGGATCCAGTCGAGGGCCTTGTCCTGGATTCCTGCGTCGTGGAGTCTGCGTATTAGGGTGCGGTGGGAGACTGTGTCGAACGCCGCTGATAGGTCGAGGAGGATGAGGGCTACTGTTTCTCCTTTGTCCAGTAGGGTGCGGATGTCGTCTGTTGCGGCGAGGAGGGCGGTTTCCGTACTGTGGTTTTTTCTGAAGCCGGATTGGGAGGAGTCGAGGATGTTTTGTTCTTCAATGAATGTGGCGAGTTTGCTGTTGATGGCTTTCTCGATGACTTTCGCTGGGAACGGGAGCAGGGAGATGGGTCTGTAGTTTTTGAGGTCGGTGGGGTCCGCTGAGGGTTTCTTTAGGAGGGGGTTGACCTCGGCGTGTCAGTCGTCGGGGAACGAGGCGGTCGCCAGGGAGCGGTTGATGGTGTGGCGGAGCATGGGTGCGATGGTGTCGGCGGCTCTGTTGAAGATGTGGTGGGGCAGGGGTCCGTGGGGGCCCCTGAGTGGATTGACTTCATTGTCTTCAGTGTGTCTTCGGTGGTGAGGGCTGTCCAGTCGTCAATCACTGGTTTCCGGGTGTCGGGGGTGGTTGGTGAGGGTTCAGTGTGTTGGTTGTCTTCGTCGAAGTTGTCGTAGATGCTCTTGATTTTGTGGTGAAAAAGGTGCTGAGTTTGTCGCAGAGGTCTTGTGAGGGAGGGATGTCGGTAGACTCGCTAGTGGGTTGGGCGAACTCCTTGATGATGCTGAAGAGTTCCTTGCTGTTGTGCGCGTGGGTGGAGATTCTGTCTTCAATCGCTTTTTTCCTCGTTTCTCTGATGAGTTGATGGTGGGCGTTGGTGGCGGCTCTGAAGTTGTCGTGGGCTTCTGTGGATTTGGTGTTCCTCCAGGCCTTTTTGAGGCGGCGGCATGTTCTTCTGGACTCTCGAAGTTCGGTGGTAAACCATCTGGCTTTCTTGGCTTTCTTGGCTTTCGGGCGCCAGTTATTGACCTTGCCGTAGGCTCAAAATAGGGATACGCAGAAAATGAAATATGAAATGTTATTAGTATGATTATTGATTATGATATGTTTAGATTCGGATAGGAATACCTTTGTATTAGAGATATGTTAAGGGTAGCCATCTGACATCTGTACTTATCAATGAATCAATGTAATGTAATGGTTTTCTGCGTATTGTGTAAATATTGTATATGCTGCTTAGACTGGAAATGTGGATGTGTGGCCCTTAGGGGACCCTTACAGCTGACACAACACTGGCCCACACCCAAACCTGATCTTTTAGTGGCACGGACACCTTAATATATAGAAGCAGACCTGCCATCTTAGAATAACATTTCATAATGTAAGTGACATGGCCTTGGCGGACGGGGCCTCTTGCAGAGAACTACATAAAAGGCATGTTTACCTTAGGTCCACCACTACCTCCCCCCAAAAAAAGAAAGCTTGCTGAGGCTGGTGCGATGTCCTGGGGTTTTTTCACACCTCTTAATGAACATTGGCTATTCACAGTCTACAAAGAGGAGCTGGAAACCCACTCTTTGTAGGAGTTTCCAGCTTTTCTCCACTGCCACCATGTGATATTGGCTCCTCACTTGGAGACTGTGTGAAGTAAGCAAATATAGTGTGACAGATGGTGGCACCGTGTGAGTTGGCAGGTCTGTAGAAGGAACAGTGAAATGGACACAGATTCCTTTTTTTGCACCCTCACTGACCAGTATCTCTGCAATGAACCTGTCTCCAGTGCGAGACGTGCCATGTGTTTGTTGTGCGAACTGAAAATAATCTAGGTCATGATAAAGTTTTCCTCAATCTAAGAATTAACATAAGTCCCTGCTGTAAACACAAGTTTATGACCGAACTTACACCAGTCAGGAATTAACAAACTGCTCACATTCCCCTTTCCAGCCTTGAATGGGTTGAATTTTGACTCCAGCAGAATGTTGGTGTAAATCAATTTCCAGGTTAGGGATGGGAATGAAACACAAGCAGATTTGGTGAGGGAAAGGGCTTTCTCTGTGGGGTAAAATATTTTCTGTTTGACGTAAAAGAAGTACATTTGCAAAAGGCATCCTATTCCCCGGTGTGGGGTTCTCTGCTGTGGAGAACTCCGCACAGCATGAATGGGATACCAATTGAAATATCACATGATCTTCCCTAGAATCTGATTGAACCCTACACCTGGTGTAACTTTCTGTGCTCTTTCCTGCAAAAAGGTGTAAATCTACACTCGGACATAAGTGTAAATCTACGAGAGTACATTTTCTCCTTACATTGTACCGTGCATTTCTCCTTTCATTGCGAATCACTCCAAATTGTATCATAAAATTGTGACGTCATTCTCACCGAGAGTCGTGACATCACAAATAGACAGTAATAAGGAAAATATGAGCAGGTTTTCATAGAGGTACTGCAGGCTATCCATGCATCAGTAATATTGAAATAAATTTGTAACCATCCTAAATTGGTGCAACTAGAAAAGTAACCCTAATAAGGATATTGTGTGTCTGTCGAATGCGGAGAGTGTGTGTGAACATGTGTATACCAACTGGACATTTTTCTATGAAATAGCCAAGATGATAGCCTTAGTTGTTTATCATGTGAAGAGTTTGAAGCAAAGAAATTAGTAGCAGGTAATAAATATGAGTTCAATTTATTTTGTTCACTTTTTCTTTTTTTGGGCCAGATTCACAAAGTTTTTTCTGTACATGTACATGTCAGACTCCTACATGGAGAAAGTCAAGACTTTACATGAAAAATTAGCAGATGATTCTCAAACAGTTATCCATGTGTAGGTGTCACCTAAGCAAGTGGAAATTCTTCTCTTCCTGTGGCATTTGCTGCATTCGTATGTGGCAACTACAAGAGGAGTTGAGGACTTTCCCTGTGGAATGTAGACCGGTGGACAGGAAAATGAAGTGCAAATGAGTTGAAACTTGTAGGAGCGCGGACGCACAGAGGCAGAGCTCTGTGGGCTGCGCGACACATGCGCCCAGTTGTGGATACTGGCTGTTCGCTTTCGTGGCTCTCTGATAAAGTGTTTATTTGTTTTTGGTGTTTGGAGCCCTCTCATCCTGCAAACTTACTTCGGGGCATATTTACAAGCCCCTTGCGCCACCCGTACGTCACTTTTCCCATGTTAAAAATGACGGAAAAGTGGCGCAAGGCGCTTGTAAATAAGCCCCTTCGTTTCATCGCATGGGCCACACAATGAACCACCCAACCAAACAAGCTTGCTGCAAAGAGGACTGACAAGACATCTCAAGGATTACGGGAGAGAAAACTTTACCCAGTGAAGACATTTGGTAAATTTGCTCTGCGCTTGCCAAGCACAGGGAAGCCATCACAGTGGCTGGTGAAAATGGACGTTGCCACTGAGCACTAGCAATGCAAGATCAGATCTGGTCCATTTTTCTCTCTCCACGGGGAATGGTATGCTTTCAGATACGGAGCCTGTTACTGAGGAAAGGAGAGAGGGGCAGGACTTCAAGCCCCAGTGTTCCCTGCGGCAGCCGCCCACGCCAGCAGCCGTGCGCCCAGAGGCACATACTTCAATCGCTTTGGGCCCCCGTTGCATGGGTCGCGCGCGGGTCGTGCCCAGGCGTGTGCCCGGGCCAAGAGCGGGCCCGTCTGCGCCCGTCAGTGGCCGACCAAGGCTGGGCTGGGCCCCCTCTCTTTCATTTGGAGCATTGTGGACATTATAATACAAGGGACGCCTGCCCGACTGGTGCTGCTGCCTGATATTGGAGGGACTTATTGTCCTGTAATTCTTCCGTCAATTGCCTATGGGATAAACACCTTGAAAGGTACTGTGTTCAGTTCTGGTCCATCTCGCTCTAGATCATTGGCTAGATATTGTATTGTATCATATTCGAACACGGAGGGCCTCATATTGACTGTTCATGGGAACTTTGTTTCTCTGGCCAGTATGTACCAGACATTCTTTAGTTGCCTTTTTGATTGACCCAGTGACTAACAGATTACCTGATATTGATGAACACTCTATAGTTGACACCAGTTTGGTACGTCTATTAGGTCAACATGGGCAAGCGCAAGGCTATAGCCGTCCGCCGTGCAGCGGATACTCCACGCACAACAATTGACTCATTCTTAGTGAGAGCGGTTAGTGCTATCACTGAAGAAATAGACAGGACAGAATGTCACCTCAGATTGGGGCTATGTGTGGAGGTGGAAGGGGCAACAACTGTTGATGCTGGTCCATCCCTGATAGGGAAAGTGCAATCGGGGGGGGGCCCTAGTTCTAGATCTAAGTTGATTGCCAAACCAGCTCAGACCAAGGACCCAATGCACCAGAAGATTCCTCCCTTGTATTAGCTGGAGCCCCCACACCAAAGAGGAATAAAGGTGTAAGAAGGCCCAAATAGCGGTTGGTAGCCCAAGAGGTCAGAAAATACCTAATTCGAGGCCCTTGAGGTTGTTAAGAAAGACACAAACAGCCCAGATACCCCGGAGAAGACACAACTGGCCCTAATAGTAACCACTATAGTAACTAAGATAGAAGATCTGTTAACACCTATCCGAGAAAAGCTTGACAGCTTGATTAAAGAAGTGGATAAGATTAGTTCTTTTTGCAGAAGTCCTATGAATGGTGCCCTGATGGGGGAGGAAAAGGGGGAGGGTGAAATGGCTAAACAACTATCGTATGCTATACCACCACTCGATATAGTATTGAATAAGGAGGCAAGCAAATGCCAAATTGAGATGAGGTACAGGGGTGTTAATACTGCAGGTCCCAGCGAGAGGGGGATACAAGACTTTACCTACCCCCCAGGGTACTAAGAGGCCCTCTACACAGCAGTTCATAGGAAATAAAGGCCAAATAAAAGAAAGGGATATGATAGGCTCTGAGGTACACCCAGTAACGCATTACTCAGTGGGGAATAATGATGCTCAAGGTGGAGGAGCCACCGCTTTAATACACCTACCCCCGGAATGCTGTCCGTATGTGTCAGTCTTGGTTAATGCCCCCCGTGACCTCGTCAAGTAGAAATACACGACTCGCTAAAGAATGGAGTGGTACATTGGCTTCATACGAACTGCCAATATCCAGTGGCAGGATCTGATCAGATCCTACTAACACAGAGAGTGAGTTGGGTTGTCCCTCTACGAAAGAACTTTAAAGGGGATTGTATCATCATTAACTTCAGAGACCCGAACTGGGCTAGGGATACCCGAGCGAGGGCAACCTCGCCTATCCAGCTGGACCAGAATGCGTCACTTCAGCCCTTGGTTTCTTCTATAGACACTTAAGAGTCATACAGCGTTTTGAGGGGGAGGACTTACAGATTACCTATGGCCCCAGACAGAGAAAATCTATCCCGTCTAGCTTTGCCTGTCTCTAATAGGTACCAAGTTTTGAACTCCCTACAGGAAAATGATTGACAAGAATCAGGGCACATTTTAATGACAGAGATTCACATGCATCAGCATTTTTGTCTTCGCAAACGGGCCGATTTTGCCTTACGAAAAAAATGCTTTTTAGATGCAGCAAACCCTATTTTGCGATTCGATTACCTGTTACCAAATCGCAAAATGGGTTTGCGATTCGCTATTAGGAAGGGGCGTGTTTAGGGCGTCCCTTCCTAATACGGAATCACATCGGTATGCAGGAATGTTTTGTAACCGAAATGCGGTCGCAAAACATTCGCATTTTACCACCTACTTTAAGTAGGTGGTAACCCATTCGCAAATGGGAAGGGGTCCCGAAGGGACCCCTTCCTATTTATGAATGTTTGTTACAGCGTTTTTTAAGAGCAGGCAGTGGTCCCACAGACCACTGCCTACTCTTAAAAAATGAAAAGAAAACTTTTCATTTTTGTTTAAGAAATGCATCCCGTTTTCCTTGACAGACAACGGGCTGCATTTAAAAAAAAAATTGCTTTATTTAAAAGCAATCACAGACATGGTGGTCTGCTGACCCCAGCAGGCCACCATCCCTGTGATTTTTGCGATTCCTAGGGGTCGCAAATTGCGACCTACCTCATTAATATTCATGAGGTAGGTCATTTGCGATCCCCTACCCCTAGGAATCGCAAAAAGTGTTCAACACACTTTTATGCATGCCGTTTTGCGATTTCCTAATTGCGAATCGCAAGGGTTCGCAATTAGGAAATCACAAAACTGTTTCTTCATGCATTTGGCCCTAAGGCTTTAATACCGGGGTATAGGAAAGGTGATCCTGTTGTGACCAATTTAGATGTTACCGCCATACCTATCAATGCCCAGAGTACTGATCAACTGCACGTTGAGAACACCATTGTGGGTAATATTTGTCATTTCCTGGATAAGTATATCATTTCTGTCGCTAGCAATTCTGGCCAGGTTATGGATAGTGGATATAAAATCGCAACATGTAATATTGCTGGGCTAGCGAGTAAACAGGGCTCCTTAAGTTGGTCTGACTTTATTAACGTACTTGATATAATCTGTTTATAGGAAGCATGGTGTAGAGACCATATTTATATTGAGGGATTTTCCTGCTATTGGCTACAGACGATACCATCTCCCGCGGGTAGGGCCAAAGGGGGTCTTATGATTTTTATATCAAATAAGCTCCCAGTAAATGTCAAGAGAGTTGTTACTATTGGGTCACACTCACAAATTATGTGGCTAACTTTTAAAGGTGGAAGGGACCTGGTTCTGGTCAATTTTTGTAATAATGTGTTTGATTCAACCCACAGCAAAATAGTCGCAGAACTGAATAGTAGGTTAGACACCCTATTAAGTTTAGTTGATAATAGCATTGCGCTTATTTGGGTGGGGGATTTTAACATCATACCTGTTCTATGTCCGCTACTTGGGTATGCGTGGTAACCAAACATGATGGGGAAGGATACATACACTTTTCACATAATGATTACGGTGGGGCCCTGAACATAATGATCACTAAGTATGATCTAGAGTTATTACAGTGTGCCTGCGATACTAACGGAGACCAGATACCTACTTTCATAGGCAGGAATGCCACATCTATTATTGATCATGTGTTGATTTCATCAAATGTTAGCAATCAGTTTTTAAAACCGAGGGTTGCCCAGACAGCACTGAGTGATCATAATTGTATAATATTGACAGTTCTCTTCTGGAACAGGAAGGTTGTTGTCCACTGAGTACTATTGCCAGTATCGCCCCTGTAAGAACTAATGGGGCACGTATTAAGTGGAATGGAGTCGAACCTGTTAAAACCCTACAAGAAATTCCCTTAAAGTGTGGGGAAGAGATCTCTTATTGTCTTAATGATGATGTTAGCTCTAACCAATTATTAACTAATTTTATCAAGATAAATGATGTAATTAATGTAATACTGACCCGCCCCTACCAGTCGAGACATGGGCAACGTAGAGGTTGGTTTGATCACACATGTACCTCACTTTCCAACCAATTGAAACAGGCCCCGCACTGCCAACTTAGAGATAATTACTTGATTAAGACCCTTCGGTTTAATTATAAAAAAGCCCTTTGTGCCAGGACAAGCTGTCTATGGCTGCAGACACTGTTGATAATAAACTGTTCTGAGTAACAGGAAATTCACTGTTTTTAAAGAGTGATTCCTGCCCAGAGTCGCTATCACGTTACCTGTGAAGCTTGGGTAGCTCATTTCTCAAACTTTTTTAATCCACCGGTTGAGGAAGTGGGGAGTATACAGAGGGAAATACAAAGTATCTGGCCCCTCCTATCATTAAACTTCACGATCAAAGAGGTACAGTTGGACTTGAAGGGAAGTACAGGGGGGAAAGCACCAGGCCCAGACGGGGTTGCAGTTGACGTTTATAAAGCTGCTATTGATTTGTGGGGACCAATCTTAACCAGGATTTTTAATATTGCTAGGATAGAGGGGATCCCCCCATCGCGGGGGAAATCAGTCATCATACCCATTTATAAAAAAGGCAATAAATCGGAAGCAAAAAAATTCCGTCCAATATCACTACTAGACTCATTTGTTAAAGTGATGAGTAAAGTCTTATTAATGAGATTAGAGGAATAAGCAAATGACAATGCAATACTTTCACCGGCGCAGTTTGGTTTCAGAAGAGGGGGAGGGACGATAGAACATTGTATAAATCTGGATTTGCTAATAGGTAAATACACATGTGCCAAAGAAGGGAGATTGTATTTATGTTTCGCTGACCTTAGCAGCGCGTTCGATCCTGTTAACCACTCTATTCTCTGGCCAATTCTACTCACCCTTGGTGCACCCAAACCAATAATATGTTTTCTTGCAAGGCTTTATGAAATTCTTTCAAGTGAAGTACGATTTGGACCTGGGGGGGAATGCACGCCGAATTTTAATGTGAAACGAGGCATCCGCCAGGGCTGCGTCCTTGCCCCTCTACTCTTCTCATTGTTTATCAATGAGGTGGATAAGAAATTACAAGCTGTACAGTCAGATGCCCTGCAAATTTCTGGGAGTCCCCCCCCAGTACTACTTTATGCGGACGATGCCGTATTATCATCTAGGACCCCAATGGGCTTACAGCGACTAATTAATAGTTTTGGGGATTTCATTGCAGCACGGAAACTGGTAGTTAATAAATCTAAGACATATACCATGATATGTGGGCATACACCAAGGAAATGTAAAACATTTTATGTTGATAATACCCCGGTAGTTACTGTTGACACGTTTTTCTACCTGGTAATAACTTTTTACGGTAGAGGGACATGGTCACATGAAATTAATAATGTTCGATCTAAGATGAATAGAAGTTCACACTGCTTTTTTAGGTTTGCGGCAAAACTGGGTAATCAACCAACCAGGGATGTGTTAACTATTTATAAGGCTAGAGCTGCTGCCTCCGCTATATATGGAGCCGGAGTGTGTGGTCATTATTGTGGTAATATGTTGCAGAGTGAAGAAAATTATTTTTTAAAGTGCCTTCTAAGTTTACCAGCCTCAGTCCCTACCGAACTAATACATCGGGAGCTAGGATTACAGTACCTAGCAGATACTATTTCATCGCATCCCCTGTTACTATGGATGTCTACCTGGGCCAAGGAAGAGACTAATTTTACAAAGGCAATTATTACGGATTGCCTGTCTTTGGACAAGGCAAAGGGTATTCCCTAGCTTAGATACATCAGTGATACATATGGCAAGTTGTTTAATCTATCAACCCAGTATAATCCCGCACAGGTGAACGACCTAACTAAACTGTCAATCAAGGATAATTTTATGAATTATAGAATGGAATCTCGAATGGTTCTGGCAGTGGACAAACCGTCTTTTAAATTTGATCAAATAATTCAGTCTGAGAGGGGTTTTCAAAGTTACCTAACGTGGGTTACAAACCCTTCACATTGTTTCGTACTAACCAGACTTAGACTTGGAATTGTCAATCACTTAGTTGCTTTCCCTACTATCCCTACTATCGTGTCCCTCAGATTCCACCCCCCTGTCCCTGTGATGGACAGTCCAAACAAAGCACAATTCATTTTATGCTCTTTTGCGATTTTTATTCTAATTTTAGGCATTATTATTTAAAACCATTGTTTTTAAAGCAAAACGTGAGAACACATAAAGCTGCTATGAAACTTTTGGCTGATTTTAATGATGTTGAAGTTTGTTTTGACGTTGCCATGTTTATTTTAAAGGCAATAAACATACGGAAAGGCATTGTTTTGTTTTGCAATTGACAAGAAATTGGTATTATGCAATTTAACAACGAACTTTTCAGATTATGAATCATGTTTGTTTACTGTAAAATATTTTATTGTACTGCTTCTATGGTTGTTTTTTACACACCGAATAAAGCTAAACTGAACGGAAATGAACTGAGTTGAACATCCAAAATTTGTGGGTATTTATACGCATTTGCAAAGCCTTACCTCCACATCTTCACTTAAATCTGAATTAACTATTAATGTGTGGCGTGGAATGTGATGGACACTACATCGAATAACTCCAATTTGTATCTAGAAAGGAAAGAAAAAATGTTTGTTAAATTTCACACATTTTCTCATTCAAGATTTCAGATTTTCCTCAGTCAGAGACCGCACACAAACTTATGCTGTTAGGTAAAAAAAGGTGGAAATTCTACAAACCATAATTTGTCATCATGTAAACTTAAAAGTTTTGGCAATTGTGGAAAAAGTCACAAAGCAATGCCAGTACAGAGTTCTAACTTAAATTTTTCTAATCTGGCATAAACCTCTTCATAATCATGCCGTAATTCTTCTTTTTCCATGCTTTCCAGAGCCAGGACGCCAGGACCAATTGAGTAATGGCAAATTGGATTTCGTGCAATTGTAAGGGCCCACTCATTTCCAGTCGTTGGATGTCATTCACTTTTGAGAGCGGAAGGTGTTCAAGATATTGTTGCATCCGGGACCCATGTATGCCCTGTGGGGATTCGTTTGATGTTTCATAATATCTTCTAAATATGGTATTGATCCCCCTGTGGCTGTTAATTATCTCTACAGTGTTGTCCTATATTGCCCCCACCACTATTCTAGGGGTCTCTGCCTTAAGGAGCCATGCCAGTACCCTGCCCTCTTTATCGCCTTCAGCATGCTGTCTGGCGGGGCATTCCTTACAATTCAAGTTACCCAGGTACTCTACTAGTGTTTGTACCAGTTCACGCCTGAAGTTTGCCTGTGTGACAGAGTTAATTTCTAGTGTGCCTATTCGCACCTCCAGTGTCTCCAATTCTCGAAGTACAGCTATTTTAACCCCATGACCAGTATGCAGAACGTGACCCCTCACCACCACTTTAAATGCATCCCATACCAGTAAACCGGTAGTAGCTGTCTCGTCCTTATCAGCGAAATATTAGTATATGTGGCCCGCTACCGCCTCTTTGATCAGAAGGTCATGTAATAAGGTTGGAGGGAGGTGCCATGTGGGTATACATGGGGTGATCTGCCCACAATAGCATTAACGTTAAGGGATTATGATCCGACAGAGTTCTCCTAAATATTCAGTTAAATATTCAGTATCTCCAACCCTCATAGATTCTAGATTACAATAAATTAAGTCTATGCAGGTGTGGAGGAGGTGAACTTCTGAACAGAATGAGCATTCACGATGAAGAGGGTGTAAGTCACGCCAGCTATCCATCACCAGAGAGTCTCTCACCCTAAATGGAGGGAGGCAACAAGGGATTGAGACCCCACTAGCTGTGGGGTAGATCTATCCAGATGGGAAACAGCCTTTACTATGCAGCCAGAACTACGCAGCACCATTACAACGCGGACAATACAACGAACGCGTTGCTACCATGTGTTTCATTACCACACAAGTCATTACAATGACTTGCATTAGGGAACGTGTTGTGTGATTTTAAATCCAACACCTTCCCTACTGTTGCACAGACTGGAGTTGGAATAGTAATATATACTATTTCAAAGTCCTGCGCTTACCTAAGGCAAGTCGTTGTAACGACTTGCGTGGTAATGGAACGCATGGTAACAACGCATTCGTTGTATTGCCCGCGTTGTAATGGCATGCGTTGTAAAAGCATGCGTGATTGTGTCATACATCCATCCAGATATAGATTGGGAACACAGTTGAAGTCGCCCCCCCACAGACATGAATTGTTGACGGTAGAGAATAGGGATGGTGTGAATTTGGCTGAAAATCCATCACATTAACATTTGGGGCAAACACAGCAACTATTGATAACATTTTCCCATACAGCCGGCACTCCAACACCGCATAACTGCCATCTTGGTCTACCTTGCTCCATCTGGCCACAAAAGGGACACCTGGGGGGACCCAAATGAGGATGCCCCGGGTATATTTAGAGTACTCTGTCCCCGCTATAAACCCATTCCATTTCTTTTGTAGCTTGTTAAGTTCAGGGACTGTTAAGTGTGTTCCCTGTAAATATGCAAAATGGATATTCCTTCTTTTCATATGGGCAAGTATACGGTAACGTTTCACAGGTGTGGCCATTCTCCTAAAGTTCCAAGTTAGAATGTTGAACGTACGGGCTATGGGTGCAGTGCGTGTTGTCATCTGTTAAGGTGTGAGGACTGGGCAGTATTAAGGCTGCCATGGGCCTCGGCATATGTTTTGCATCAGCAGTTCCCACAGTGTGAAACTAAAAGGTGTGCAATGGTGTTCACATTATAATGTCAATCTGCTTTACCAGAGGTTTGCAGAACTAGCTTGACAGTAAGCCATCACCTCTAGCATGAGAAACATGCAGTGTCCAAGCTGGTTGGTATGGGGAAGCATGGAGGCAGGTGCCTATTATTGCAAGTTCACATTTAGGCCCCTTTTGCCCTTGTGGAAAGCCACCATTCCACCGTCCATGTCTATCGCACCCCTCCCCGGGCCCCCTCTGCACCCAGTAGCAGACAATATCTCACATCAATTTACCGTGTGTTGCTGTGTGAGAACGAATATGAAAAGAATATAAGCATGGAGGATCAGTGTACATCATCAACAGTACAGGAGTGACAGCAGGCCCCTGTGGGAGTACCCTTTCCAGTTCCATCGCTTTGTCTTCCTCTTCTTCTTCTCGGAAGTCAGTGTCACTGCGTGCTTATCCCGTGCTTCAGTCGGCGCATAGTTCCAATTCCTCTACTATTAAGGCTCTCTCCTTGGCAGCCTGTTCCTGAGAAGGGCAATTATTTAATTTCCGTGAGTTTGCCTCTTCTGACCTTGTTGGTGCCACTGTGAGGTTCCAGGTCTCTGCTCTGGCTAGTCTGTCATCTCTTTTGATTCTAGCCATGTGTGGGCCTCGGTCACACTTATGAAGAAATGAGTCGCGTTGCTATCAATTACCATTAGTTTTGCTGGGTACAGTAAGTAGTAGGGAAGGTTCAATTGGCGAAAGTGACGTTTAACCACAAAAACACTTTAGGGGCACAAGCATCAAGCATACATTTTGAGATTCTAAAATAGCGATTTTTACCGAAAAGCTACTTTGGAATAGCAAAATGCAATGCATGTAGGAATCGCAAAATATTTTGCGATTCCCTAACATGACCTAATAGCGATTCGGTAAATAGCGAGTCGCTATTAGGTAATATGACTCCATTAATTCCTATGGGCCTAATAAGAATGAATGGTTTTGCATTTGCGAATTTGTGATTACCAAATTGGTAATCGCAATTAGCGAATGCAAAGCCAAGGGTGCCTGGGGGCCTTGGGACCCCCTGAATCACCCCAAAAAAGAAAGTGTGCACATGTAAAGCACACACATGACCTAGGGGCATGTGTGCGCTACATGGCACTTTGAAAAATGCATTTTTGTGCATTTTTCAAAGTATGCACATGGTTGCCATCAACTTAAAGATGATGGTAATTAGCATTTCCTAAATGCACAGTTCGCATTTAGGAAAGGCTTCCAGCATGTGCATTATTTGCATTCGCAATTTAGCTAATTGCAAAAAATTGCGATTTCCTAAATTGCGACTGTCAAGCCTTTGATACATTACAAATGGCCTTTTTCCGTTCGCAAACGGGCCCATTCTGTGAATCGGCCCGTTTGTGAACGGAAAATGGCTTGATGCATGTGCCCCTTAGTTCCTTTGTCATGTAGTTGGGGTAGATATGCACTGAGCAATTCTCTACTGTCCACAGTCCTTTGTTCCTGACATTTTGCAGGATGTGATTTCACCCAGTGACCGCCCTCTCCGTCAACCTTCAGGCAGTACATAGCGCCAGGACACCTCTGGGTAATCGTTGCGCTCTATAAATCCAATTAACATAACATAACATAACATCTCGGTCACTGTTATTAAGGAGGCGGGCACCCACCGGGCATGGTGGAGTCCCAGATGAGCGTGCATATCCCCGAATGCCATGGGCCCTTTCCACTGAGAAAAAAGTAGAGCATTTACCCACCAGCCATTGCTCCATATGAAGTTCCATGCTGAGGCCCGCCACATTTTCTGGTACACCCACAATACGTATATTATTCCTGCAGACCAATCTTCAGAGTCATAGGCACTCATTCTCAGGGAGTGGACTTCCCTTTGAAGATTCTGCAGCTGCGTTTGCACTTCTGTCAAGGTGGGTCGCAATGTGGGTAGTGTGGATTCATTGGTTTCTACTCTGTCTTTCAATTTCTGATGGTCTGCTCGAAGCAGGCTTAGGTCTATGACCATTGCGTCTATCTTGGATTCCAGGGTGGTTTTTATAGCTAATTAGGCCTGCAGGATAGACTCAGATTTAACTGTATGTTAGCAGAGTGTGGCTTTCATGGTCACCAGGTTTCATCGGGATGGTTCTCCAGGTTGGTCACCGCAATCACTAAGTTCAAGGGGTCGCGTTCTTCACTGTTTCCCCATTGCCGGATGCTGCTTGAGGTTGTGTGGAGGCATGTGGTATCTCCTAACACTGTGATCAACTGTGGGTTAGGCAGAGGAGAAGGAGGGTAAACAACAGTTGTCTGAGAGGCTCTCAAGTGTACCGTGTGGTGCCATAATCAAAAGTGGATCAGCAGAGGAGAAGCCAGGATGCCCAAGTGTAGGCGGGATGTGCAAGATTGTAGTCCAAAGGCGATCACATTAGCAAGTCCACGTGCTGCGTCACTCTCGATGCTTAGGAGAACATTATGACTTTTGCATCATACTATATTTTACAGGGCAGAACGCCTTGCTTGGGCTCTAATAATGTCTTTTTATGGTTGAACCAGGGTGCTCACTGTACCAATAAGGGGGGGCTCAATACCTGAGTTCCAGTTTCTCGACCTTAACGTTGGAGATGCCAATCATAGTGTGCCCAGTGCCCATTTGTGTGGCTCTGAAGTCTCCCCAACGCCCTTTGGTAATCACTGTGACTCTTAAGGCACACCCGGCACCTTCCAGCACCAAATTCAGTGCAGTCGTACCTGTCCAGTCTGAAGCCTCTACTCAGTAGTTGGTCAGTCATAGCCCAATTCATGGCACCTTTACCCTAGGAGATCACCAACTTGTTCCACATCAACAGCGCAGGCCTTGGGTTCCCAGTTGCCCCTGTCAATCCTTGCCATCCTGAGGCTCGACAAATGACCCGCCCGCAGCTCAGGGGCCTGAGGCTGCCACCTCATTTTCAGCATGGGCAGGTCCTCTCATCTGGGGCCTCCATGCAGCCAAATAAGAAAAGGCCAGTCCGCAGCTCCTCTGTGACGCCCTCAGCACCTCCAACTGTCGACGAGGCCTTAGCGCTGCCTCTCCGCTTCTCATACCTTCGTTGTAGCACTGCGGTCCTTCTCACAATTCCGGAGCTCAGGGACACCGCCCTTGTCCCGGCGCTGGCGTATCTCTCCTTTCTGGGGAGCCACGTAGCCGAAGTCTGGGAGATTGAACTACTGCGTTGCAGGGGTGTATTCCAGGCTACCGGAAGTTGTCCACCCTTTCTCCTCACACCCTGCACTGCATTGCGACCATGGGGTGGGGGGCAGTGAGAAAGGCCTCAGGGTTATAGAGTTACATGGAACCCGATAGCAGCACTTTTACATGGCTTCTTGCCTGGCCATGCACCGTGTCCAGTTTTAGTAATAGACCAAAATATTCAAGATGGTACTACAATAGCACATGTAACACAAGTATGCGCTTCGATTTTGAGTTGTATTTTACAATCAGCTATTGAATTTACAATGACAGATAATCTGCTACTGTTTCAGATTTTCCACTATCGAACATTTAGAGGAAGTGGTGGAAACATAGGTGTTTCCCAGGAAGGGAAAGGAGTGGCCCTTGGCAATGATGTAAAAAACCACAAAGACTAAACTTTGTGTTTACGATAAAATCCATTGGGTTTTTCCAGCCAATTTACAGAACTAAAACCACTATAAAAACGCTAAAGATGGTGAATAAATGTGCTGTAAAACATTTTAAATATCCACCTATATAAAGAGGGTGGCTGGGAATGTAGTATCTTCACAAGGCAAATGTTTTCCCAGGGGTGAAGCAAAGAAACAAACTGTTAATGCATATTTGCACCATACGAATGACAGTAAATTTTTCACAGACATGCTGGTTTCAAGTTAGGTTCAGGGTTAGGCATAGGGCCTGAACAAACGATTTTTATAGGCTTAAGTGTGTATGCGTTGAATTTTTGGGGAAATCACACGAACGTTATAAAACTTTTTAAATTGCAGGTGAAAATACATGTCCCTTAGCTTTGCAGCATTTTATTTTGCATTTTGAATCGCACCTTCAAATGTTAGAACACAATCTGGAATAAATTGCTCGTGGTCAGTTAACATTCCTCCAGCAATTATGAGAAATTAATGTTCACATTACCAGGGTCGGCTCCTCCATTTGAGTGGAGGACCGTCGCCCCACAAGCCCCAGAGCTGAAAAATAAAATGGTAATAAAATGTATTTATTTCCATTTTATTTTTCAGCAACCTGTCCCGAACTAAGTGTCAGGACGTGGCGGGGCCAGCGCTGCCGAGTAACAGCAGCAGGGAGCTGTGCGCTTTAAAATGCGCATGTCTCTTTGGCCGGCCGTCTTGGGACGGCCAGCCAGACATGCGCATTATAAATCTCTCTAACCCAGCGGTCTTAGACAGCTGCATTAGAGAAAGTGCAGGCCTCCAGTGCTCTTAGGAGCGCTGGGAGAGCCTGCTCTATCCAATCCTGGCGCTGCTTTCCATGCTGTGAGAGCAGCGCCAGGTTGGGTAGTGCAGTTTCCTGTATGGGTAGCGCCCAGGAAGACACCCGAGGGAGGAGGATGTCGCGTGCGAAGGTAAGTGAATTTATTTATTTTTGCCCCCCACCCTCGGTACAAGCCAGCTGCTACTGTTATTTCCTCCTTATCAAGTCTTGTGTTTCAATCAGCAGTTGTCAGATTTTTCACACGAACCCAAGCCCACTCCCTCAAGTGGCAAGCCATTGGCTAGCCTCTTGAGGTTATCATTATCTATATCTTCCCTGGCAACATCCGTCAATTAAAAAAAATCTCAAGAACCGACATACTGCACTGCTTTCACTCTATATCTCCGCCCCTTCGGTGGAGCAGAGTATCATGCTAAGCCCGCAACCTGGAAGTAGATGCTTAGATGGATTAAGGAAAGAAAGTTAGGAGAAGGGCCACATCCCTAGAAGGAGAGAACAAGTTAGCCGACTTTCAGGTAAACAAAGATCTGCCAGCCACAAAAGGATTAGAATGCAGGGAAATGCCAACCTGTATTGCCTCATTCTAAGCAAAACCAAATCACTTTGCCACTGGATTCAAGATAGCCTGGCTGATGAGGGTTATGAACCCGAAACCGGTCCCAGGATGCTTGTTTCCGGTCCAGGGAAGACATGGCTTGGCAGTTTGGGATGGACTGTTCCCATGAGGCACAGGGTCAGACTGATTTGCATATGGACATGTCTGAACTGGGGTGGCGGAGTGAGCTAAAGAATGATGATGGATTAAACCCAGATCAGTTGACTGGGGGTGAGTGCTTGCAATGTTCAACACTCCGTCCATCATCCCCTTTGGTTTTGCTTTGCCTCATTCTAAGCCTTCTGATTGGCTAAACAGACAATTCAATTCTGGGTGCAAATAGTATTAATGCATTCTAGGACATCTGATGTGACTAAAGAGAGACACTGAAAAAGGTCACAATGCTGACAATACGCACCAAGCAAAACTACTCAGCTGTGGACAAGCTCAATGCCATAGAAGAAAACAGTTTTATTAAAAATGTTATTACATTTTATGTTACGTTATATTTTTATTTATAGAGCTTCCTACCGCTATCAAGAAGTATACCATCTAATCACTTACCAATCAGCTGGCATAGTCAACCTAGAAAGAGAATAGGGAAAAGGGGATGGAGAAGAGAAGGAATAGTGAGATATTACTGACTGAATAGCTAAGTCTTCAAACCCTTAAACAAGATTAGGAGGGCAGAGCCCATGTGCAGGCTGTAGCCACAGCCACTGATAATACAGAGGTGAAAACCTGGATATTTTCAGTTCAGTACTCCCAACACAATAAGGTGAGCAGAGCACAGAAAACGTTTGTAACCTCAGGCTGATCATATTCTGGTTGGTAATGGTCTGTATATAGGCTCCCTTTTGGTCACTGTGGCTAGTTATCAATTGCTCAAAAAACTGAACAGTGGTCTCAGTCCTTAATTTGAGCCGGTGGATTCTGGTGCCTTGAACAGGCACTTAAGTGCCAATACTGGTACTTATGACTAAGTCTGCCACATGGTGGCGCTGTTTCTCGAATTTAAAGACAAGCTCAACAACAGTTGTTTATTAATTCAATATACATTAAAAATGAATAATACCTGGTGTCAAAGCCATTCTTATGGCTTTTGGGGCCTTTAATAGACAGAATAGTCATACTTGTGTTGTATTCCGCTTTAGGTGTCCGTATATAGGTTTTCCTGAAACATGTCCTTATATAGGCACAATTCGCATTGCCCTTATATAGGCATAGAATCCCAGTCCTTATTTAGGCATTAGCCATGCACTCCAAATACAGGCATGGTCACCGACATCCGTCCACCCTAACGTCACAACGAGTTCTTAGAAACCAGACCCTTAAGCTCTCGGGAGTTCCCCTAGCACAGGATTATTGATTTCTCCAAGAACTCATCTATTATGCATGAACCGCTATACCTTAAGGGTTCATTCCTGACGTCTTCCTCTGTCCGACTTCACGTCAATGCTAACATTCCAAGGCACCTACCAGGTATAAATATACCTTCCCTTGCCCAAGCAAGTTAGGAGGAGACCTCGACTTCAGAGGAGCCCGTATCCCGGCCTGACGCACTGAGAAGACGCTGTCATCCCTGCTCGCAGAGAATCCAGCTTCCAGTGTTCTGACTCCCTTCGCGGGGTGTTAGAGTTCCAGATCCGGAAAGAGATTCCCACCTCTCTCATTCTCAAGGTATGGAGCTGACTAGAACCTAGAGGGACTCTTGGCATACTAGACTTAACATACTCTTAGTATACCATACTAGAGAATACTCCACCTACTTCTTACCTTTCCCTACACCTAGACTAGGTTAGGTACATTGGGGTAGAACTAGCTTAGAGACGCATCTTATGAGTACTCGCATGTTTAGCTCATGTTATTTATGTACGTGAATATATGCTAAAGATAATGCTAACGCAGTATTATTTATTTCTACTGCTTACGCTGTACATTATATATCTTGCATACTGTCTTGTGATCATAATAGCTCATATCTCTTACACGAGAAACAAGACTGTTCAATAAAACCTTTTTATTGAAATGCCCGTCTATTCTTTCTGTGTAACTCTGAGGAAACTAAGCATGCACGATTAGCTGAGTGAAACTGTTATCTATTGTTTCCACGATTCTGAGACGTGTTCCGATTCTAAAGGGAAACAAAGTGGTCATGTTTATGCGGTTGCCAGAAACTACTCCCTTCTTGTTTTCAAGGAGTTTCTAGTGGCCTCTGAGTTAGCTGGCACAAAAGTAATTAAGTTTAATATACTCGATAGGGGCATACTGACCGCAGTCCTATGCCAAGCCTATAGGGTATATTATTCCAATGCGCAGAGCCTATTAGGGAAATAGGAACTACACTACACTTGTAGTAGTGCGATGCTTAGCAATTGTGTTATACCTGTAATTGGTAGTGTTTACAGAAGCAATGGGTGGTGCAAACGGAAGTGGACTCCTGACGATTCAATTCTGGGAGAAAATAGAATTAATGCATTCTGTGACATCTGATGTGACTAAAGAGACACTGAAAAAGGTCACAATGCTGACAGTACTCACCAAGCAAAACTACTCTGTTGTGGACGAACTCGATTTCATAGAAAAAAACAGTTTTTTTATAAATATTATAAAATGTTATACTTTTGAATTTTGGTGCTGTTAGCAATTTTGTTGTACACGTAATTGGTAGGGCTGACAGAAGCAATGGGCGGTGCAAGCGGAAGTGGACTCCTGAAGAGGGCTTTGCCACTTCTTTTTTTGCAAATTAAGCACTGAGTAGTCTTACGGTTGGCTCCAATCAGAGTGCAGGATGCGCAGATCCTGATTTTCGATGCATAGACATATTTCTGATAGATTCCTGAACATATTATCCCCCGCAATAGGTTGGCGACAGCAATTATGTGCAGGGAAGCTGGTAGAAAAACCTACTAGCCAGAGCTGTCGACCTTTGAACTGGGGAACCATTTTCCAATCTGCTCAACATCCTGTGATTCTTGGCAAATCACAAAATCTCCACGTGCCTTAAAAAAAATGAATTTAAACTTGTGTAATGTAGTCTGGTGCTCATGTAAAGCAATCCAATGTCTTCGGGCCGAGTTCACGCTAAATAAAACTGCAATAAATAAAAATATAATATAGTTCCAGCAAAACATCTCTGAATCAGACACATTCTCGTGCATCTCCATGAAGGGAGCATTATTAAGTCTACTCTGCGCTGACATATTGTAATGCCAATGTCTTAACGGATGCCCTCTGAAGAAATGAATGAATATGGCATGATTGTAAAGAGGCATTACAAGAAGTAATCCAAAAGACTTATCTGATATTCACACACAATGCATCTTCTGATTTTGAGAAGATAATGGATATGAGTTTCATACAAAGCAATACATGATTGGCAGGCACTGTGATGCCTAAATTAAAACTGAGATGGCACAAGTGACCTCATAATTAAGTCACAAACTGTAAAGGCACTGGTTTTATTTTCACTGCAATGTTGAAGTGTACGTTACTATGAAAATACCAACGAATATTTCAAATCTATCATTTCTTGGTCTCCTTTTTATTAAATGGAGAGTGGATGTCAGCACTGAAAGAAAATGAGAAATTCACAAAGAAAAAGATCAGTACTGCTGTCATATGCAACCTTGTTAGTAACAAGTGCTGAGATTCCTGCAGAACATAGAAAGATGGAACAAGAGAAAGCATGGAGGTGCGAAACATCTCAGCTCATAATGCCTGCAACTAAGTGTCAGTTAGATGAGAGTTCAGAACTAACGTGCACACATTTCCGCCACATTGTCTGTTCTGAATGATCCGTGTGAGCAATTCCCCACTGAAGTCATAAAAAATGAGTTGCTCCTTAGTCCTGTTCTCATCTACCCGGGTCAGATGTGGATTGGCCAACTTAGGGTCAAGCTGCCCAAGGACACCTTTGAAAAACAGGACTTTCAGGTCAGGGTAGGGTGACAGAACCTGAAAGCTTACATATGGCCCTGGCTGGGTCTGGAAACATAAAAATTCTCACAGGGAGGGACAGGGGGCTTGATAGGTCCAGCATATGGGCCCCGGCCAGAAGTAGAAGACAAAAGGTATGCTGTTCCTAAGGGGGGGGGGGAAGGAGAAAGGGGGGGGAGAAGAAGGACACGTCACGAATGGTAGGTGCTAAAGGGAGCAAGTGAGTGAATGCTCGTCCAGGGATAGCTCCAATGAGGAGCAAGGGCCCTCACACACCCCTGGGGGTGTCATGCTTCATCATAGGGCAGCTCCTCGTTGGGCCGGCGCTGCAATGCCCAACGGGCCCCGCAAGGGGTCTCTTTGCCGGAGGTCTTCTCGGTTTTGCCGTCGTGAAGCTAGATGATATTATGAGGGGGCAAACCTGTGTGAAGTGAGTAGATGTGGGAATGTGCAAGTGTGATTTAAAAATGACTCCAAGATACTCCAAGGGGATTTTATTCGCAGAGTGTCTGGGCCATAGATAAAAACAGACCAGAAAAGTCATGAACTGAGAGGGGGAATTAGACCTGTGTCAGTTCTTGTGAGTTATGTGAAAGGGTCAACATGTTTCTGGCCTTTTAAAAAGTCCAACAGGATCTCGGCAATTCATTAGGACCTAAGAACCTCGTCTACTCTCAAGGGGGCGGCAAATAATATGAGACAGAGGTCAAAGTCACGTCCCCTTATGTCAGTATACTGAAAAAATTATAATAAAAAGTGAGGTACAATGATACCTTCCGGAGATAGGTGCACCGGAAGAATCAGGTAGTCATGCCCCAACAGGGACAAGCCGGCAGACTCTCTCAAGTCACGAGGGAACCACTTCGTTTACTCGAGGTTCCCAGTGCGGGACCTACCCGTGGCCAGTTGTCCCAGGATAGGTTGGTTTTATTACTATCCATCCACGCATTATGTGTTTTCATGTCATGGTTGTATTCTGGAGTACTAATCTCTCCGATTCAACCCTTTTCCCTGCTTTCCTATAGGACCGTAATCATAGGAATTTAGGTAACTCTATCCCTTTTTCTTTCAATACTTGCATGGACTTTGGACTGGCGACATTAAGGGGGATAGGCCCACAAATTCACACTTGCACCATGCACAAGTCACCATTTTAAGTAATGAAAGTTACCATGCACAAGTCACCATTTTAAGTAATGAAAGTTACCATGCCGCAGGGCATTAATGACTGTTTAGTTTGTCACAATACCATACAACCACATTAATGCTGTCACAATGATGTCACACAATTTCATTAGTGCTTTCCAAACACAGTTTTGTTCCTCATTTGATAAAGAATCTTTTTATATAAAAAAGCTTTGACGCGTTAGACATTATGTTTATAACAACTTGGGTTTCTACATGTGTTAAGAAATCATGTGTACCGTGCTGCTTTTCTCTTATTTTACATGTCACAATGGGTGTCTGCCAATGGCGTTAATTGTCTTATACCCACTTTGATACAATTGTGTAGCTTATATATATTTCTCAGCCCTGAAGAAGTCGCTGTGTACTTCATGGTAGCGACGAAACACGTGTTGGCTAGGCTAAGACTCTGTACCAAGGAACGCACAACAAGGACAATAAATCCTGGAACCACACAGAGCAGTGGATAAACAGTGTTTCTTTCTTTCCTACACTCATTACTGTACTAACTTAAATCTATGTACCACTAGCGTGTGCAGGGGACCTTGGAGTTTCCCCTCTCATTTGCATAAGACCTGACATCCAGTGGCGTAACAAAAGCCCCAGTCAGCAGCGGCCCGTCCAGGTAAGAGAGGTGGGCCATGTGGGGGGGTATTTCGACGGACGATGACAAGGGAAAATTAAATAAATAATTAATTTCCCCTCGTCATCGTCCGTCGAAATACCCCCTACACAACCCCACCGCTCTTACCTGGACGGGCCGCGGCTGCCTGTGGTGCGGGGGGCCAAGCTCCGGAGGCCCCCTCTGGCACAGCAGGTCCCAGGCCTGGTAGCTCTGGACTGGGTCTGGAGCGTGGGGGCCCCCCTGCATGTACTTTGCAGTGGGGCCCCCTCAAGTTTCATTACGCCACTGCTGACATCACAGGAAGAAACATCATGGGAAGTGACAATTTGATTATTATTCCTCTTTAGCATAATTGAAGCAACTTTACAAATTGTAACTTTCCTGGTGGGGATAGCAGGAAATGGATAAAACAAGAATAAATTAAAAAAAGAATTAAAATAAATATCTAAATTCTAAAGTTCTATTAAGTTATCTCACTTGATGGAAAAGCTAACCCTAAGAAGCATGACTTGCAACACTGGCCTGTTACAGTTGATCAGTAGACTGTTTTGCATTTATGAACGCAACAGCTACGAAGACAACAATATTTAACAACTTGTTTGTGTATAGTGCTTCACACCACTCTTAAGGGCTATGAATAATAGGTGACATTACAAATAGTACTTGATTTATCATGCTTGGATCAATGGAAGGCTGAGCCAGCATTGCCAGGATTCAAACTCATCACCTGCAAATCAAAGCCTGATTCAGAGGGGAGCTTTCAACTCACTGAGCCATCCTTCACGATAATTACCTCTGTCATATAAAGATAGCCAAAATAGTGGTAAAGAAGGCAATTGTTTCGTTCAAGTATAATATCGCCTTTAAATGAATTACCATTTTTAAGCATCACCCCATAACCCAGCTCAAAATGAGGTGGTTCCCTAACAAAACTGAAAGCTATATTTGCGCTATATAAAACTCTAAATAAATCTATAAATAAATCAAAGGCATATGGTTGGACTGAGTCCAGCTTAGCGAGGCATTTCCCCTTTCCCTCTGGGACTTTTTTCCCAAGGTCCATATGGACGATGCGGGGACTTAAGTCAATGTCTTGGTTTTAGATGGTTCTGAATACCAACTCCGTAGCAACATAAGAAAGGTAAAAAAAACACATGCTTTCAAAAACATAATTACATCTTCAAAAAATTAAAACAATGGATGCCTTTTTATACATGTACTAAACTACAATAAATGAGGACAGATGGGCACGGATATGCTTTGTAAGTGACTACCTGATGCATTTTGTTATGCCATACATTAGTGGCTGACCATTTTGATCACAGCAATCTAAAGTCCCTGTAGAAGGGCACACTGAATGAACTAGCTTTTTGCATATTAATCGTCTAGGCTTACATACATTTGTGTAAATTGGTGGAGGGAGAGGTCACTTTCATAAATTGATGCAATCATAATAGCTTACAGAATGAAGACTCGCACGGAATTGAACCCGGGCCCCATGTTTCGCTGCAGTAAGCAGTGGCAGGTATCAATTCCCTGAACTAACTTGTTTCCTCCAAGAATCTGCAATCGCTGTATGATGCCTTTAAAACAACCTGGCTTTTATACCCTGCGTCAGTGTTGAAAAACCTATGATGAACCTATTCAGCCCTAAGGCTGGGACTTCATTTCACTTAAAGGAACCTTGGTTCATATCATCATTTCTAATCAGTGTCTATCTCTTAATTGCGCCATTACCTCTAGTGTGGCTCATCAGAATTCTTCATCACACCAAGTGAGTTAAATGGGTTGTAGACAAATCAGTATTTTATTTCACCTCCAAATGGGCACGCGAAAAGAGAATTTAAAAAACAATAGGCACATTACTTTGTCATGGCGATTTTCAGCACAGAACTAAGGAAAGTGAGCAGTTTGATTACTATCTACACTCTCGCCAATATGAAAGTATCTAAGCAAGCCCTAATCGATGATTGAATCTATGATCTTGGTTTAGATGGTTTGGCAAGCATAGATCTACCATTCAGGAACACCAATAGGTGTTGCTAAACCACCTGAGTCAAGTCATGTCCCCTTAATATTTTGCCTAAGGCTGCCAATTTTTGCATCATAGACTCTAGCTGCCATTGATTGGAAAAATAGCAAGTCCAGGCATATATACAACAAACATGGCAATGATGTCAATGATGAAAAATAGGTCCTCTTTGGCTCTCTGTTCTATACTGCTCATAGGGTCCCAGTCCCTTCTTCAACTATTCACATTACACACACTGTGTCTTATGAGTGAGACTATGGGCCTGATTCACAAAGTTAACTTACACTTTTGAGTCCGTTTACACTTTGGAGTAAGTAAGTATAGGTCTATCGCGTGGCCTTTGATGGTGTAAAGCGCAATGAGCTTCTGTTAAAACTCACCAGATGGGGTATTTTTACCGGCCTATCTTTTTATGTACAGAGATCTCCGCCCCAAATGCGGAGTTTTCCACAGTTGTAAAGTTACGATTAAATTATGTGTTTGTGAATTCTGAAAAAGAGGAAACTTACACAAAAGTGTAAATTTATCTTTGTGAATCAGGCCCTCCAAGTGTAAACTCTCCAGATCGGGTATTCCAGCACCTTTACTTAGGGATAGTTAATCTTTGTACTGGAACACATGGGTAAAGATTAAATTGGACTTACAATAACCATGTTACAAAGAAGATAATGACAAACCGAGGCTTAAAATAGGGGTGCATGTTGGCTCCTCTGTTTTTCAACCTCTATATTGCAAACTTACCTGATGCCATTAGGGTTGAGGAAACTCACCCTCAAGGCTAAATATTCTTCATATGCAATCACTGCAATATGCAGACGATACGATTATACTGGACCACACCACCACAGGCCTCCAAAACGCCTTATTGGCCCTTGGAAAATTAAATAAAGACAGTTGTTAGATTTGGGGGTCTCTAGTTGGCAGAGGTAGGTACCTTTGTCCAAATAGGGACCCTTGAGTCTAGTCAGGGAAAGTAGGTACACTCCTGAAATAACCCCTGCTCACCCTCTTGGTAGCTTGGCACGAGCAGACAGGCTTAGTTCAGAGGCAGTGTGTAAAGCATTTGTGAACACATACAGTAATCAAGTGACAACACTACAAATGGACACCACACAGGTTATATATTTATAAAAATAGGTATACTTTATATAGATTTAGCACAAGACCATAAACGACAAAAATAATCCACAATACTGTCAAGAATGCGTAGTTCTGATCAAAAAGGCTTAATTCAAGGTTCTGTGCGAGTCGGTAGCCTTCTCCGGCTACGGCGATGTCGAGAACAAACAGAGTCTAACAAATCCAGCTGACCGCTTCGAGACGAGCCACCACAGCGTAGACAGACTCGGTCACAGTACCTTTTACTTGAAGCGGAAGGCACGGGCGTGCGAGCCGGATGGCTGTACGTCGCGATCGCGATGCAAGATGGAAGCGTTGCAGGACGCGTTGTCCCTCAATGCGGTGCAGGCAGCGGCTCGTTGACGTCGTCAGGACGGAGTCGGTGAGACCAAGGCCGTGCGTTGCAGGGCGAGACGGTGCTTCGAGGCGGTGCTGGCAGGTTGCGGTGCGGCGACGGAGCCGGATTCAGGAGCTGGCGTTGATCAGTCCGGACAGCGGTGCGAGTCGGGCGGTGCGTCGCAAAGCGTGCGAGCGGTGCCCAACTCCGGTGCGGTCACAGGACTCGAACTCAGCAGCAGTGACCGTGTCGGTCGGACCAGTTCGATTTGGCGTAGCGAGCGTTGCAGGACGCGTTGTCCCTCGATGCGGTGCAGGCAGCGGCTCGTTGATGGAGTCGGTGAGACCAGGGCCGTGCGTTGCAGGGCGAGACGGTGCTTCGATGCGGTGCTTACAGGACACCGAGTCGGTCGTGAGAGTCGGTCACAGCTCCCTACCTCTGTAGCCACTGAAACAGAGTTTCCAGCAGCAATTCACAAAGGGGTGAAGTCCAATGGTCCTGGGACTTCGGTAAGGGGGCAAGCTCTCTTCCAAGCCCTTGGAGATCCTTCACAAGTTGATGAAAGTCACAGCAAAGCAAAAGTTCCTTTCTCCTTTCTTTGGCAGTCAGGCAAACCACTGCAGGCCAATCCCCCAAGCAGCACTTCAGCTTAGGGATAGTCTCTCCTCAGTTTCTTCTTGGTTCCGCTCCTCAGCAAAGGTTTCTTCTTGTTCCCAAAAGTGATCTAATTTCCTACGGGTATGGGTCCCCTTTTTATACACAGTTTCTCTTTGTCCTCTGAAGGCAGAGAGGCCTCTGCCTAGCCCAAAACCAGTTCTGGTCAGTCCTGGAGCACTTTGTTTTTCTGACTCCTCCTTTCCTTTCAGAATGTGGGGCAGAGTGCTCAGCCGCCCGGCAGGAGGTAGAGCCAGCATTGTGGAAGGCAGGCACAGCCCTATTCAGACCCAGGTGCAACTCCTCCCTCCACTCTGGATGCAGATCTTTCTATTCAGCCCTGTGCTGACTCACCCTGTCTCCTGTAGCCACCCCCAGCCCCTGTCACTCAATCTCCAGACAAGGAATACACAACCTAGCAGAGGCAGGCTTGGATAGTTAGGCAAGAAAATACCCACTTTCTAAAAGTGGTATTTTCAAACACAGAATGTTAAAACCAACTTCACTAAAAGATGTATTTTATCATCCTGAGTTCAGGCATACTAAATTCGTTTTTCTACCATGTTCCCTGGGTCAGTTCTGACTATAAGGTGTAATAGTCAGTCTGCCCATTCTGGCCTATGGGGAGCAGGTAACCTTGCAATAGTGAACAACGAAAATGGCTGTAATTCACTATTAGGACATGCCACACACACAACAGCATGTCCTACCTTATACTTACAATGCACCCTGCCCTAGGGCCTACTTTAGGGGTGACCAACATGCAGTAAAGGGAAGGTTTAGGGACTGGTAAGTGGGTGCACTCACCAAGTCGACATGGCAGCCCTAGGCTGCACACAGGCTCTGCAATGGCAGGCCTGAGACACACTTTACAAGCTGCTTCTGTGGGTGGCTCAACCCGTGCTGCAAGCCCACCAGCAGCATTGGATTTACAAGCCCTGGGCACACTCAGTGCACGGTACTAGGGACTGACAAGTAAACCAATCATCCAATCATGGAGTCACTAATACATACATCAATTCACGATAGGGAGCACTTGCACTTTGGCACTGATTAGCAGCGGCAAAGTGCCCATGAGCATCTAGTCCAGCAAAAACATATCGGCAACAGTGGAGGCATTACAAAAAAATGGAACGGAGACCCACGCCAAGGATGCCAGGTCTAACAACAGTGAACTAACAATCAATGCTATCAATTCATCTGTTTTAGTGTTCAGCAATAAACGGTGTAAAGTGAAAAGCTGGGGAATAAGTAATGCTACAATTGGGAAGCAACAGAAATACTTTACTTAGGGATATGGATTGTCACAAGCCGTGATCACTGAGCATTGGGCACAAGTGACAGTAAAGTCTGCTTCACACTCCTTTTCTCTCAGGCACCTATATACCAACCCTGTGGCACCAACAATTACACCATTGCAAAATTCTCTCCCTATTTGGCATACAACTGGTGGCGTTCCCAGGATTATAGGGCACATGGTTAAAGTGCAAACAATGCTCACTGCTAGACACCTATTCCATCCTCCTAACTGCACCTGTCAACCAAAACTAAGGTTGGTAGTCCAGATTCAGCAACCAGCACTGAACCAAAGCTGAGCTTTCTACAAGCTGAGATTAGCTGTTTAGTTGAAGAGGCCGCAAGTAGTTTTTCTAGTGTGTTACAACTCCTGGGCTCCGCAGGAAAATCAGTAATGATGGCCCTCAGTGCCCCCACAGTCTATAGTACAGGAATATGTTGAGGGAGGAACATGGAATAGTTCTGGTAAATGTATCAATGGACATGGAGCTCTTATTTTTGTATAGACTTTCCCATGTCTGTAATTCTTGACTAGCCAATTTTGAGATGGCTCTGGGTACCTTTGCCTCTGGGAACAGATTGTGATGGCTGAGAGGCAGGGAGGGCGAGTGTAGGATCTCCAAACCCCTTTTTTTGCCCAGCTCGTGGCAGGCTCTGGATGTGCCCAACGCGGTTGCTATATTAAGAGAGAAGTGTGGGGAAGGTGCCAAAATCAATGCCTTCAGCGATCAGACTATGTCCGCCACGAATAGCTAAGTGTGGAAGGAAGAGGACCTGGTGAAGCCAGCAGTGTGCAAAACGTGCCTGGGCGCGTAGGTAGTTAAGTTCTGGCCCCCATTGTGAAAGGGCAATACGAGAGTATCCCATTTGATCCTAGGTCTCTTGTCTGCCCTTACTAAGCTAATAAGTAGTGTAGGGATGTAAATGTTTGGAGAGCAGAAGAGTAATATTAATATACATACATATCTTTGGGAGTATCGATATTTTCAAAAACCCTATTTGGGCAGCCAACAACGGTGGTGAGACTGCCAGCGTGTAAACTCATTCGACATTTTCTGGAACTCTTGGCCATAGTTCTCTCTCAGAACACTGGTCATGTCCCGATTTATCCATTTATCTAAGTATCTAACCAAGTCACCACACCACTCTAAACAGAAGTATGATGTAAACTCTGCGGTTCCCTCTGTGAGCAGAAAAGTTTGTAATACACTACAGTTAATGGTAATACCTGACAAGGCCCCAATTCTCAAATATTCATGTAGGATTTCATTCAGACAGTCTTTAGGGCATCTGAGATATAAGGTAATGTTGTCAGCATATAATGAAATGAGCATATGTCTAGCATGGAATCACAGATCATAAGGTGAATAGTGTTGATGTAGTTTGGCTGCGAGCGGCTCGAGAGCCAGAGCAAACAAAATCAGGGCTAAGGGGCAGCCTTGTCTCATACCCCTAGAGATGCCAATCTGGGGTGACAGTTGACTATTGATGCGAACCCTGATGCTAGGTGCCGTATACAGTAGCCTAATTATGTGGTAAATGCAGCCAGTAATCCCATCCTGGTCAGACTAGAGAACAGGTATTCAAACTCAATTGAGTCAGATGCCTTAGAGGCATCCACTCTCTGTCTTCTTTCCAGAGACAATTTGTTTCCTGGCCTGTGATCTCAACTTGATCCAGAAAAAGCCTACTTTGCATTTTCTTTATCCTCTCTTGAAAACCCACATGCCCTCATCAGGCATTTGAAACCCACTGATGCAGATAAAGGCACATCCCTTATTCAGCCTGTGTGCTTAGGAACCACAAGGAAATCTTTTCACCCATGTTCTTATCTCCTACCACTAAGACCATATTTTTAAGCCAATGTTAAGCCAATGTTCTCACCTGTCTGGTAGATGCAATGGTAATCCCATTTATTGAGACATCCAGTTTGGATCACTTGATTGTGCTCGGTATTTGCATTGTTATAAAGTACAATGTACATTACATTTCAAGTCTGCATGGAATCATATAAATACCTTTACAAACAAGTTTTAGACACGCCCATGGCTCTGAAACTGCCAGGTCCCTGGGAAGAAGCTCTCAGATTAACTGTTGAGGACCATGGAGAATTATTCATACTTGTCCCAAATTACTCCATCAACAGGGTGGAGCACCTAAAGAAAGCCTGTCGACTGGCCTACTGTTATGAATGTGACAGAAGATACAAGGTGATAACAGGCTGATAAGCCTTCATATTTGATAGGATAGAACTTATCAAATTGGCTCCCCTCTTCTCCAATTGAGTTTTCAAGTCCTGTAGATCCTGCAAGATCGCGTGTCTCGTCAGACAGTTTTAATATATAACTCGCCGATCTGTACTTTTTGCTGCAAAATTGTCAAATTTGCAGCCAATTCTATGCAGCCAGTATCCACAACTTCATCAAGATCATGCCATAAGAGCACTCAGCCCCCCTACTGAAACATTGACAAACAATCATCCAAGTTTCAGCTTAATGTGATTAACACCAAACTCATTATGTTTGGGTGTAAAGTGTGAAGGTTGCTTGAGATATAATACTCCCTCTCATGTTTAATTTGCACTTCCATTCTCAAATAAATATAAAAGACTGAGGCTTCAGTCTGGATTGCTGTGTTTCATTGGCACACAAGTGTAAGTTGAGGTAGCAAACTGATTATTCAAGCTATAGCCATTGAGGCTTTTCAGTTGCATGGGAACTGCACAGTCAATTCTCGTATTGCAAAACGTTATAGTCTCTAGTGCTGTAATGCTTTCTACACAGGCCTTCCAGCTTATGTTATCCTCATTGCTTCCAAAAGATGTGCCCCCTGGATATCAAAGCTAAAATACTGAGGTATACATTTATATAAATATATAATATAAATATTGAGAACAAAATATTGACTCAAAAGAAATTGACAGATAAGTAAGTATAGATTTTCTGCACCTAAATCCACATATATCTACCATGCCAAAATGTGCATCTTCAAGGTATGTAGATGTGGAGTTAGGAATAGTAAATCTATAAGTCCTCTATATACACTTACCTTTCGATATTTTGGTCTTTGATATGTTGTCCATGATATTCTTGTATTTTGATATTCTTCGCCTCGATATTCAGTTGTACAGTCCTGCCGAAAGGATACCACAATTCCCACATCACACGCCAATGCTCAGAGGTGCCAAAGTTTCCTCCTCATTTGCCTTCCTCCATCTTCAAAATGATATTTAGTGACTCAGTTCACTCATGTTGTGCCATGCCCATATTTGGGCTTCGCCATGTTTCTCTTTTTGCTGATCCTCATCTGCATTGGTGGCTCCCTCTGAGATAAATGTGGAGTCAATCATGAGGTTAATACCCTACCGGATTCTGGAATTTAATAACTGTCTTTGGTGGGGAAAAACAAACTTAAAATACAAGCAGGGCTTAATGGGAAGATTGGAAAACACTGTTAGTCAGACAGAAACTTAAAATGTAAACCGGGTTTGATAGAAAGATTGGAAAACAGTGTTAGTGAGACTGAAACTTACAGAATTTATAGAAGAGGGTTTGATAGAAAGATTAAAAAACACTGTTATTGAGAAAGAGTGAAGATGGGAGCCTTTTTGTCGAATGGGACCAACATAATGTAATAGGAAGAAAGACAGTATATTGTATTAGAAGTCGTCAGAGGACTCCTGTGACGGGGGGGGGGGGTGAAATGAGAGATTTATTGAAATGCAGTGAAATGACAGCTTCATATTGAGGAGAGAATGTAGAAACCAATGATTGATTGGAGTGAGACATGAAATGTAAAGAATGTGAAAAACCCAAAGTGAGGTCTGTTTGTTTGTTTATTAGCCTTCAGCCTCTCAGTCATTACATGCAAAATACAAGTTATAAGAACCAGAATTAAAATGTTCAAATGTAAACCTCTTTTGCTAGCCCCTGTGATGACAGACCATAATGTAAATTCAGAGTGGAGATTCTATAAAGTGCTCCTGCACAAAGAGTGACCAGGCCCTGCGTGTAACAGATTATCCTTACTGTACTCTAAGGGGGGGGGGGAAGAATTGTGCTGGAAGATGGTTCCAGGGTTAAAAAGTAAGGAGTGTGGAAGCTCAGTTTTAGACGTTGCATTAGCTACCCTCAGTGCTCAAAGAGAACTTTTTTCGGGTTATCCACTTACAGGTCCACAAAAATGGATAGGGATTTCGGGTCCAGACTGCCCTAGCTTGCTAAAAACACACTCCTCCCTAATTATCAATGGGGAACCTCAGGAGGGAAGTTTTGTGGCGTAGGGACTATGGTGTGCCAATCTCACAGTTGCCGTCTGAGATGAACACTCAGCGAGTAGTGTTAGTTCTATAGCCGACTTGAGAATGTGAGGATGCCTATCGTAGTAGAATACATCTCTAAGCCACTTGCAATGTACTTTTACTGTTGTCCACTTTTTTCAAGCAAACATGAAGTACCCATTTTTAACACAGAGTCCTTGTCATTCAGTCTTATTTTGTGGTGCTCTGCCAAGCTACTGGATTTTTTAGGGCGTAACAATCAAGAAAACATAATTTGTCATAGTTGGTTACAGTGCTGAGGCTGTTTTTTTAATCATTTTCTTTGACTAAATAAATGCTCTTCTTTATGAGTCAAAGAAAGTTTCATCAGACCAGAATATCCAGTATGCTTCCTTTGGATGGATGATGATCCATTCCACTGTGTTGAATAGCCTGTGAATTATGTTTTTCTAAAAGAGCAATTTGCAAGTTAAAACATACTTCCTTGAAAATGGATCCCATCTCAAGACATTCATGATGGTCTGTGAGCCAAGAATCCAAAAAACATGTCCTACTTTGGAGGTGATGGGAATGTGGTGGTGTGTACACACTCTTCCCTGAACTCCAGTTGCTGTGCAATGCACAGCGTGGCTTTCAGTATCTTCGGTGCTGCTGCGACTCTATGCTCCGGCACTTTTATGCATACTGCATGCTGCTGCCAGTAGTTGGATGCACTGTGGTGCAAGTTGGTCCTCAATAGTTCATTTTGTCAGCAGTGCCTGGGTGATATCCACAGAACCTGGAAAGACCGTCAGCTTCACGGATACTGATAGAGGGCACACAACTCTGTGTTCTGTCACTGAGAGAGACATCCTGGCAACATGTAAAAAAGTGACAACATTAATTTGTGCATAGAGCTGTATATTGTGATGCATTGGCGTACGATTGCTGCAAGTTGATGCTTTTTTCTAATCTTTGACTCATATTCGTATGTATTTGATGCTGGGCCACACGCTAACATCCCCCTTCCTTGCTGAGCTAGGATTAAACCAGTGTGTGAGGGCCATAAGACTGTTCTGGGGGACCCTCAAAAGGGAGGTGGGGGTGCCTGACACTGTGCCTCACAGGGAGAGGAAACATGAAAATACATCACACTCATTTATAACTCCTAATATGTCCAGTGAAATGGAAATAAAGGGTGAGAGAAGCAAATGGCAATTGGTGGGGAGTGTGGCAGTCTCCCAATCCCGCTTCCCCATTCCAGCATCCAGTGAAGCACGTTGCCTATTGCTTATTTGCTTGGATGGCACTATGGCAGTATGACCAAGGCAGAGGTTAGGGACCTGAAGGAGGGGTCCAAGGGCATTCCATTGTTGTTTATATTTAGGGCTCCCTGTTTTATGGTATTTATTTTTTTGACATTTCCATCTGTATTTATCCATATTTATTTTTTGTCAACTTTATCTGTATTTATCCATATTTATTATGGGTTTTGTGAAAAAAATAAAGCTGAAACTGGTATATTTCCACATTTATTTAACCAATAATTATGAAGTCATGCTTGAATGCCTGCCGGGTTTCAGGGATATGAATACCTGCAGAAGATAAATCAATTCACTTATATGAAAATATGCACATTTCAGTATCAGTCTTGTGCATATATACTGCTGTTTAAGCCTCTTTACTAAAATTCCTTTCTTTTTTAGCCCCCTAACCTACCAATCCACACAGTTATTGGCCTGGCACTCATGGCAAAGTGTATTTAGAATCACTCAAAAAGCACCCAATTTCACTTTTTATCCACATTTAAAAAAAATACAAGAAAATAAATGGTTTTCTGTCTGTATTTATCAGTAAAAACAGAAAACAGGGAGCCTTATTTATATTTAAGATGCTCAACATGAAGCTAGCTGCATTTCACCCAATCATAAAAATCCTTTGACCCCCAACTTCCCTGCTAAAAGATCTCAAATAAATTCTCCAAATGTTCACACAAGGGCGCATATTTGAAGAAACTCTAAGGTTTGTGTTCTCAAAGACCCTCTATAAATGTAATCCCAAACAGTGTCTACCCCATGCTGGACCATCGATGAGACTCTAAACAATGGATGCCAGCTGGCTATGCCAGGAGCTTTACAACTCGCCACCAGTGGCGGCTCCTGGAGGGAGTGCTGCGGGCGGTGCGGCGGGGTGAGGGAGGGGCAGGGTGGGGGGTAGTAAACCCCGGCATACAGCCGAAAGGAGTTAAGTAAACAAATAACTAAATAAAAGGAATTACATTGCGCGCGCTGCATCGCCATTTGGCGTTGCAGGCGCGCAATGTAATTCGTTTTATTTATTTATTTGTTTACTTAACTTCGTTCGGCCGTATGCCGGACTTTACTACCCCCACCCTGCCCCTCCCCCGCCCCGCAACACTCCCTCGAGGAGCCGCCACTGCTCGCCACTATTCAATCTATTGTAGACAGATATACAAGACGAAGGAGGACACTTGATGCAGAGAAGGGTGAGGGATGTACAAGCGAAAGGGGCAGACCTCATGGCCTAAACCTCAACACATGCTCTTCTTGCCTACTTGTAATACAATCCAGTCAAGAGCTAAACACAACTCTTTCTCTCTGTACCCACACACCATGTGTACTGCAAATATTTGGGTACAACAATAGGAAAAATCCTTGTGTATCCACCATAAGAGAAGGAGCAAGCCATAACAGCTCACATGTGTTCTTACTGAACATCTTTAACTTTCCATCAAGGTCAACGGATGAGACCTGTGTTACTCTGAAAAGGATGATCCTGGCATGGTATGGTTTTCAGGTTACGTAAATGAGTGAAACTGTTTAAAGATAAACAGAACAAATCAAAAGCTTTATTTAAATAGTTCAATGGCAAAATATTGAGAGACAATTTGAAAATTTCTATCAGACATATTTCCATATGTCAAACAACCCTTGGGTGCCACAGACTATCTGGAATTGTTGCAATATTAATCAAGAAATATCAATCAGGATCTCTAATTCACGCAATATGATGGAAAAACCCAGCACATGAGAAGGGAAGATCAGAAGGCCTTTAGAACAATGTCCCATGCCAAGAACCCGAATGTTTAATAAGATTTTCAAGCAATATATTTCTTTCATGAGATAACGTTGTGAAATTTCTGAAATTCACTTTCTTAAAGATAAACTAGACCTGCCCACTTAAAACAAAATGCCGCCATGTGAGGAGGTGGTAGGACCTTAGAGGTGGTGGGGCTTCATGTCGAGAAATACCTGTGAGACACTATTGCCATCCACCCCACCCACCTTCATCTCCAAATAAAACAGAAGCATGCGGAGGGTGCCAATGGTGTCATGGGGTGTTTTCACACCCCTTAATGGACATGGGCTGCATAGAGCCACCAAAGAGTTAGGAACCCTTTCAGTGTACAAGTTACCAGCTCGCCTACCCTGCCTCCACGTGATATCAGCTCTTCACTTGGTGACCATGAAAGGGAAGCCAATATCGTATGACACGTAGCACCATGAGCGTTGGCAGGTCTGATAAACAGAACAACTGGATTAGTCACAAGCAGCGGCGGCCGGCGCAGGTAAGTGCGGTGAGACGGGCTGGGAGCTGGGCGTGGTGGTGGCGGGGAAGTCGACAGATGAAGAAATAGGTAACATTAAATAAATAAATAAAACCTATTCCGTCCTCTGTCGACTTCTCCCCGGCCCCACCCCGCCCTGCTCCACTGCCCCACTGCGCTTACCTGCACCGGCCGCGACTGGTCACAAGTATTTAAATTTGGAAAGATAACAGCAACTCAGACTAGGACACAAAAAGAATGGATAGTGAGAAGGCATATAAAAGTTACTTTTCTGCAGGAAAACATATGCATATACATTTGGTCACAAATACATGTTTTTCAAATGCATACATTTGTGGCCCTTTTAGGTCGAGCCCTGAGCCAGCGCGCAAGCGCTGCTCTGGAGTTGATCTGTGGTAGTAGACTACGTGAGGGAAGCCCCGCCCACTCCCCCGCCCATCTTTTTCATTGGCTTGTGTCTTTGTCCTTTCTAAATGCTTGCTTCTGATTGGTTTATAGGCTTGTTAGTCCCTCCTTATGACGGCCATGTCGTCATTTGTATCCTTCCATGCCTACTGGCCCCTTTACTTCAAGTGTTGCATGGTATGTGTTATTTAGATTGTGAGCACTATTTTCTTCCCATGCCTTCTCGCCCCCCGCCCGCACTCCTGTTGTTCGTGCCCTCTCGCCCTCCTGCCCCCCGCCCGCCCGCACTCCCGTTTGCAATGCAATAGGTCTCGCGTAAATGCGAGTCCTATTGCATTGCAAATGCTTGTTAAAAGCTCTAACGAGTGACACCAACTTTTCTTGATCTAATCATTGAGGCTCCGTTGTTTGCTGAGATTGGTTAATTTATTTGGTATCAGCAACGTGCCAGAGCACCGATGTTATCAACTAGCCAGGTATTAGGTAGACATTTCAGTCGATTGTGGCATTTGATCCACATTCCAGAATATATTCTTTGTTTAGAGATTGGAGTACAAGTGAAACAGCCCACTGAGGTTTCTTTGTTAAAACGAATGACACAGTTTGAAAGGAGTTTCTTCAAGGGATAGCAGATTTTAAAGTCTGACTCAGCGATATCAGAAAGCATCTATCCCGATCCGTTGAAGTTGTCTGCTTTATTCTGAAGAAAGAATACTAGTAAAAGAATATGGCATAATAGCAGTCGCTTCTCGTAAACCTTCAAACACTCAAGGGTGTCTAGAAGCATTTTTGCACTTCATGGCGTGCAGTGCTTAATTTGTAAAATATTAAGTGCCAGGGCTCTGACCAGGAGGTCACTGCAGCTTGCACCACCCATGCCCCTGTCATCACTGCCAAAACAACTACTAACCATCTCTCTCGCATGTAAATGCGACAGTTCTGATGATTCCAGGTCCCCAAAGCTAAAGGAATGGCTGGGGAGGCAGGTATTAGTAATTTTTTAATGTATATTGTTTTCCTAAACAACTGTTATACTGCTCATCTCTAAATTACATGAGCAGCGACACCTTGTGGCAGACTGTCCTAAGTGTGGTGTTGATAATTAGGTGCCGGTGCCGAGTACCGGAAACCAATTAAGTGCCGGTGCTCAGCACCGGAAAGCTCCGGCTCAAATTAAGCACTGATGGCGTGTGCCTGTGAAACATAACCGAGGGCTAAATTAAAAAGTTGCTGGTTCTCCCAAAGCCAATGAATAGAAAAGAAAACGCATGTGTAATAAAAAAAAAAAAATAGGAGTACATTAACTATCTCTATGAATAGCTTCATAAACTCAAGCTTTGTCATGTTCCCCCTGCAAACATCCTTGGTAGCTTCAATTTGGACTTTCTCCTTCGACCCCATGTGCCATTAATTGTTCATTTCAAAAGTGTTTGCAATCTTAGTCACGTGTGATACCAGCCTTTCTTCATTCCTCCAGTCACCGCCATTACAGACCCTCTGTGGATCCAACGTGGAATGCTTCTGTACTACAACTGTAAAGATCAATAGTAAAACATAATAAAGAGTTTTAAATCAAGCTCGGGTAACCACATTGTGTAGAGTTACTCACATGTAAAATTAGCTTCGTGGCTACCCCCTAGACTCTAATTTCTAGGAGTACTTCACCAACAAACCATGGAATATTATGATATGTTTCTTTTCAGTCTCCATTTTATTTTGACCATCCCTATCTTTCACTTCCTCTTGTGCTATTGAGTCTGATTTTTCCTGGCCCAATGTTGGTCCCTCTGTTCTTATGTGCTGGTACCCGTCTCCCTGACTCCGAGTCCCTTTTTCCCACAGCCATATGTTCCCTGCAGTGAGAATATCCCATGGTAGCTGGTTTATAAAACAGTCTTCAGACTCGCTTTGACTGTTTTTGTATTAGTTTGCAATGATACAGATGTTGATTTGCAGGAAGTAAGACTTAGGGGCATATTCACAAGCCCCTATCGCCACAGGAACGTCACTTTTTACGACGTACCTGTGGCGATAGAGACTTCACCTTATTCACAAGGCAGCGTTAAGCCACTTAACGTGGCTTAACGCTGCCTTGTGAATAAGGCCCCCTTTCACGCTATACTTTGCGTGAAAGGGGAGGGCAATGGGTGTTGCTGTGGGCTCTCCACTGCAACACCCATTGCTTCTGACGCTGCCTCCTATTCACAAGAGCAGCGTAAAAAGGAGGCAGCGCCAGAATTAAGACCAGGGAAAACCTGGTCTTAACCTGGCGAAGCGAGGAGAAATGTTTAATTTCTCCTCGTTTTTGCTGTTTTCATGTGTGCTGCGTTGTGCAGCACACATGAAAACAGCAAAAGGCCAATGATTGTGTATGTACAGGAAGGTCCCCCTTCCTGCACATCAACAATCAATTTTTTGAAAATGCCGGTTTGCAACCTCTGTGTGTGCTGCCTCAAGCAGCACACACAGAAGTCACAAAACGGCATTTCAAGATTGTTTATGTGCAGGAAGGGGGACCTTCCTGTACATACACAATCTTACCTTGCACGCAGACACCCTTGCACCATGGTGCAAGGGTGCCTGCGTTGGCGCTAGGCTGCTACACTTAGCGCCAGCGCAGGGGGATACGCAAGGCTGCACCATATCCTTGTGAATATGGTGCAGCCTTGCGTTTCTGAAGTGGCGAAGTGAGGCGTTAAGCCATGACGGCTAACGCCTCACTTCACCACTTCTTTGTGAATATGCCCCTAAGTGTATCGGATTACTGTGGTCACCTTCAGATGCTAGCGAGCTGGTAGTGTCCTGGTCACAATCTCTTCTATGGTGGAGGGGAATGAGGGATAGGTTGAGGTTAAGGTGTTGACATTAAGGTAAAGGTATGACATATATTGGTTTACAGTTAAGGGCTAAAAAAGAGTACCAACAGAAGTAAAGGAAAATAATAGAATAAAAGTTAGAAAAAGGATTACATTATGGTTAGACTAAGTTTATGGGTAAAAGAGGCAATGCAAAGTATTAGGCTTAGGTAAAAGTGTGGCATGAGGTTTGGGTTTGGTATTACTTTTAGGTTTAGGGCAATGGGACTAAAGCTTGATGTTCCTTTTGGAAATCATTGTCACAGACTTGATGTCAATATGATTGTAAGTTGATTGAAAATTTTGTAGCTATTGATCATGGATTCTCTGATTTGTTAGTGCGTTCTCATATATGCTTTGTCCAGCACAGATCTATGAAGGAGTACATGGGGAATTCACCTTCCACCTGCCACTTTGCTCCATGCATTAGTTGAAATAGTGGCAGTAATTCACAGTTTTCATCTTAAGTGCTTCTTGAGACGTTTATAATGTTAATTTATTTATTTAGTTTTGCATTTTTATAGCATACACTCAATCTGCAGAGAACATTTGAACATGCAAGGATGGCGAACATCGATTTGCAACAGATTTTTAACATATGGCTAAACATGATAGCCAACAACAACTGCAATTTAAAATTCCATAAAGCCCTGCAGGATGTGAAAAGGAGCAGGTAGAAAAGGAGATGCAGATGAAAAGACGAAAGGTAACTAAAAACAGAAGGATTTTGGACACCGAAAAATAGATGCTAAACGTTATAGATGAAAGTAGAAAAGTGAGGGGAAAAGTTAACATAAGACATAGGATAGTAATTAGGGGTGGCATAACTTGACTAATTTAGTGCAGCATATTCACGTAAAATTACAGCAACAATGCACAAAATTATGCATAATTATGCGCAGTGCATCTTGCAGTAAAAAAATTACCCAAACAGTCTTTTCGGGTAAAAATTCAACTTGAGAATGTCATTTTGAGGTCAAAACGCTGCCGCTCTCATTCAGATTTGTAGTTTTGCACTTAACAAATGACCCAAACGGTCCGATCGGGTAAGAAATCCACCTGAAATGTTTGTTGAGAGCCCACGTTAAAGTAACTGCGGATTTGTAGTTTTACGCAAAAAATTAGCCGAAAGGTCAGCTAGGTTAAGAAATCTACCTGAAATGCTGCTCACATTCAAAAATTCCCTGAATGCTGCAACTCATGTTAGAATTTCTCCTGAAATTATGCAATGTGAGATCTCAGTAATTTTTGTGTGCATTTTGGTACGTGAAATTACCAAAATTACGCCGATTACTCCAGCGTGATTCTAATTTCATCCAGGCCTATTTGCAATGTATATAAAAATAGCCATAATGTGTGAATTGACCCATTAGGGTCACTAGTGGTACCTGGACTTTTATTAAACTGTATGGATACATCATTTTTTGTTTGTCACTCCCCATGCCTGCACACTGTAAGACCTTATTGTAATTCATTATGATAGAAGCTACTGTGGTGTAACATTCACCAATTATTCTAACAAGATGCCTTTTAATATCCACTGAAAAACAAACTTTGTTTCAGTTGTAGTCAATTGTTGTATTATCATATTTAGGTATTTATTTGCTGAGATGTATCTAATAACAGTAATTCGAAAATGTATGAAAAAAATGTACATTGTGTAAAAGCTTAAAGGATCATATTATTTTTCTCCACCTTCTTCCTTTTACAGTGAGAATGTCTCTGTCCAAACAGCTTTGTGGTCTTGGAAGTGAGCCAAACCATGCACTGCTCTGTTGACCGCCAAAAGACATTGTTGATACATTAGCTGTTACTTTCCACGTTGGGGACCTTGACATCAATCATTTCAAAATGTTTGTCTTTCTGCTGTTTGTCATTATCTGAATCCCACTCTCTGTTGAAGTAGGGTGGTCTGGTAATTTCCTACAGTAAGGGGAATATCTAAAATGTTAGGATGTGAAGAGAAACTCACTTGTTCTGGATAGTTTTTGTCTATGAATCTGTTTCTTTACATTCTTCCAAATGAATGGCATTTCCACAATGTCAATTCCATTCCGGCGAATGCCTCTCATGTAGAAATATTTCCGGCGGTGTTGTGTTTTCTACAATTCACACAGACCATTTGCGTCCCTTTTGTAGAGAGGGAAGTAACCTGTATTCTCCTTCTTCCACTTCCATGTCTGCACTCTGCCATGTATATGATGCAGAACCCCTCTTTTCTCTCATGCCCTTTGTCCCTCTTCCTATACACAAGTTAGGGACATATGTACAAAAATTAGGAATAGCGATTTCCAAATTACGATTCTTACCAAATCGCAATTTGGAAATCCCAACTCCTAATGTACTAAAGAATATATTTTAAAACAGTGATTTCCACATGGGGTCGCAAATCGACCTAAATCATGAATATTAATGATGTAGATGACAATTTGTGAGCCACTAGGAATAACGCAAAAAGAAAAATTGATGGACGGAATGGTGAACAATGTCAAACACTCACCCCCAGTCAGAGATATGGGCCTAAATCCATCGTCTTTTTGCTCACCACACCATTCCAGTTTGGACCCAGCCATATGCAAAACAGTCTTGACCCTGCTGCCAATGGGAACAGTCCAGGCCAAATTGGCAGGCCAGGTCCTCCCTGGACCAGAAACTAGCATCCTAGGACCTGTTTCAGGGTATCACTCCTCATGAACCAGGATAGCTTGAATCAAGTGGCAAAGCGAGCACAGGACCCACGCCTGGGCATACCCATTCCACGTGGAGTGACAATGGAAAAAGAGCAATTGATGTACGGAATGCTGAACAATGTCAAACACTCATCCCCAGTCAGAGATCTGGGCCTAAATTCATCGTTTTTTTGCTCACCCCACCATTCAAGTTTGGACTCAGCCATATGCAAATCAGTCTTTACCCTGCACCCCATGGCAGCAGTCCAGCCTGAGCTGCCAGGCCAGGTCCACTCTTCACCAGAAGCAAGCATCCAAAGACCGGTTTCGGGGTATCACCACTAGGAATTTGTCAACAGCAGACCACCATGTCTGTGATCACTTTTAAATAAAGCAAACTTTTTTCTTTGAAATGCACCCTGTTTTCCTCTAAGGAAAACAAGAAAAGAAAAATTTAACTTTTAACTTTCATTTTTTAAGAGTAGGCACTTTTCCTGCTCTTAAAAAATATATATTTTAAAATTCTTAAAGATGAAGTGGTCACTTGGGGACCCATTTCCATTTGCGAACGGTTACCACTACCTTTCAGTGGTCAGTAGAATATTAATGTTTTGCAACCGTTATTCGTTAATTCGGTCACAAACAGTAATGCATACAACTGTAAATCAGTATTTGTAAGGGGCATGCTTAGGGTGTCCCTTCCAAATACCGATTCTCAATGGTATGTATTCATGTATATGGAAGGGACGCTCTAAATACGCCCCTTCCAACTACCTGACAACAATCATGCTGGTAGTAAAAATGTCCAACAGCCCACCTCAGGTATCTCAGGTTTCTACAAACCTACTATGACAGCTGTGATTTGTCATAGATAGTACATTTCAAACTGTATGTTACAGAGTAAAACCGGAACTACAAAGATATGAAACACGTTTCCACTCAATTCTCGCTTAATTAATCTTGCTCCCAGCAGCACTAGTGTGAGGTTCATCTGTGCAGGTCTGGGGGCAGCCCAACAACAAATGGCGTTACCGTCTAGAGAGGGGGCAGACTATTGGTCTGGTTGCCTACATCCTATAGTTTCTGGGCTGCTATATCTGGCCCCAGGTGCACCCGAACACAGTCTAGACTCTCTGATATTTGCCACCTAAACAAGCTTTCAAATAAAAATGGCGCCAGATTATAATCTTGTCACCTTAAACATTGTCCTCTGCAAGAACTAGGGGGCATATTAGCAAGACCCATGTTAAAATTATCGCCGTTTTAGCGGCAGGAAACTGCCGCTAAAACGGGGATAATGGGCTTGCTAATATGCGTTATAGAATTCCAATAGATGCCCAGGTTAGATGTGCAGGACATCTAACCTGGGCTTCTATTGGAATTCCATAACGCATATTAGCAAGCCCATTATCGCAGTTTTAGCAACAGTTTCCTGCCGCTAAAACGGCGATAATTTTAACGTGGGTCTTGCTAATATGCCCCTATATACCTTTTATTTTAAACTGTACTTAATTAGGCTGCTCTAACCCCCATTGAGTATACAATTCACACTACATGAAACTCCAAACAAATAAAAATAAACAAATGGTGTGCTGTCAAAGTCAGTATTCAGCAAGCATCAACCATGATGATGACCTACTACTAATTGCATTGCTGTGCACCACTGTTCTTGTTTCTCTGGTACTCATGAAATCACACAATTCCTTCACTGCACACAGGGTGTCACTTTGCAAACCTTACAATTGTCTCAAGACCCTTGAGTTCACGTGCAACATCTGCCTCTTTTGTCTCATCTTCCTGATAGTCATAATCCTGTGTTGCAAAACACGCTGTAAATTTATTAGATTAGAGGAGCACTCCAACAATTACTTAATTTAAACTTATCAATTTCATACAAATTAAAGCCAAGGGTGCTGCACTGCTGCAGTGTGTTGACCTCACATGCTTTGTTAATACTAACCTAACAGGATAAGATCCTGGATGCAGTGCGCACTGTACCTATTGTAGAACCAACTGTTCTGTATATTATACTTGATCAAACAATTTTTACTTACATTTCCTACACAAAAAACAATAATCAAATTCTCCTGTTGATGGATTATTATTCATCATCAATCCATGTCACACATTACATATAAGTGTATCTACAATGCATATTACAATAGTGCAAATATCAAATTAATAAATTTTCATGTGTTCATATTCTGATAACACAAGCGAAATATATTCTGAAAAAATTACAAAGCATAGCATTTAACATTTGACGCTGTTATTGATGCAAAGCCCAATGCAGTTTTTTTTTTTTTTTTTTGTTTACTAGCGCCCATGCGGAGCTTTCACATTCATGGAGGCCGCGCCCCTTTCTTTAGACAAGCCACATCTAAAGGTCATTAACATTCATGAGGGAGGTCGATTTGCGACCCCACTTGGAAATCGCTGTTTTAAAATATATTCTTTAGTACATTAGGAGTTGCGATTTCCAAATTGCGATTTGGTAAGAATCTCAATTTGGAAATCGCTATTCCTAATTTTTGTACATATGGCCCTAACTTGTGTGTAAGAAGAGGGGTGAAGTGCATGAGAGAAACGATGGGGTCTGCATCACATACATGGCAGAGTGCAGACATGGATGAGGAAGAAGGAGAGTACAGTTCCTTCCCTCTCTACAAAAGGGACACAAATGGTCTGTGTCAATCGTACATAGAAAACACAGCATCCTAGGAAATATCTCTACATAAGAGGCATTCGCTAGTACTCATGAAATCACATAATTCCTTCAGTGCAGATAGGGTGTCACTTTGCAGACCTTACAACTGTCTCACGACCCTTGAGTTCACCTGCAACATCTGCCTCTTTTGTCTCATCGTCCTGATAGTCATAATCCTGTGTTGCAAAACACGCTGTGCCACCACTGCATCACAAATCTACGCTTCCACATTGCCCGTGAATCTGGCAGACCCATCTGGCCTGCAATACGTGCTTATATATAGTTTCTGCATCTCTCCTATTTTTATTTGTTTTTGTAGTTTTATATGCACAAACTTGACTTGAAAGTATCAAAGAGCTTTTGCATGAGCACCAGTTCCGTTACACAAGGACACATTCATTTTTTGTTTGGCACAGGGAGATTAAGTGATTTGCCCAGAATCACAGGATGTTGAGCGTCAATTCCTATGGTTGTCTGAGGTCAACCAGCCTCTGAATCAGGGAAAGTGTCACTTGCCATTGAAGCACTTCAAGGGTCTGCTCCCATGTCTGGGTTCCCTGTCACTTTCACTTCCACCTGACCTAGAGGCCTCCATCCCTGGATTCTGTGCAGGGCCAGACGGGGTACCCAAAAGTAGCTCTGTCAATTTTGTAGTACCAGCCCTAGGGGGAGGTGGGGGAGGTGCGGTGCAAGTGTGAAGCACTGCTGCTTTTAGTACTGGGGCCCGATATTGCAGCACCGCTGTGAGCACTATTTTGTTTAATGATTTGCCCCTGTACCACCCAATATGTTGCAGCACGCAGCCCGCTTTTATTTTAATTATAATTACTAATGGCATTCCGCTTTAACTATAGCGGCCTCCTTTCTTTCTTTCTTTCTTTCTTTATTTTAGCAGTGTGGTCCGCTTTAAGTATAGCAGCTGTGCTTACTTGTTTTTTTTTGTTGTTTTTTGTTTACTAGCGCCCATGCAGAGCTTTCACATTCATGGAGGCCGCGCCCCTTTCTTTAGACAAGCCACATCTAAAGGTCATTAACATTCATGAGGGAGGTCGATTTGCGACCCCACTTGGAAATCGCTGTTTTATAATATATTCTTTAGTACATTAGGAGTTGCGATTTCCAAATTGCGATTTGGTAAGAATCTCAATTTGGAAATCGCTATTCCTAATTTTTGTACATATGGCCCTAACTTGTGTGTAAGAAGAGGGGTGAAGTGCATGAGAGAAACGATGGGGTCTGCATCACATACATGGCAGAGTGCAGACATGGAGGATGAAGAAGGAGAGTACAGTTCCTTCCCTCTCTACAAAAGGGACACAAATGGTCTGTGTGAATCGTACATAGAAAACACAGCATCCTAGGAAATATCTCTACATGAGAGGCATTCGCTGGTACTCATGAAATCACACAATTCCTTCAGTGCGGATAGGGTGTCACTTTGCAAACCTTACAACTGTCTCAAAACCCTTGAGTTCACCTGCAACATCTGCCTCTTTTGTCTCATCGTCCTGATAGTCATAATCCTGTGTTGCAAAACACGCTGTGCCACCACTGCATCACAAATCTACGCTTCCACATTGCCCGTGAATCTGGCAGACCCATCTGGCCTGCAATACGTGCTTATATATAGTATCCGCATCTCCCCTATGGTTGTCTGAGGTCAATCAGCCTCTGAATCAGGGAAAGTGTCACTTGCCATTGAAGCACTTCAAGGGTCTGCTCCCATGTCTGGGTTCCCTGTCACTTTCACTTCCACCTGACCTAGAGGCCTCCATCCCTGGATTCTGTGCGGGGCCAGACGGGGTACCCAAAAGTAGCTCTGCCAATTTTGTAGTACCAGCCCTAGGGGGAGGTGGGGGAGGTGCGGTGCAAGTGTGAAGCACTGCTGCTTTTAGTACTGGGGCCCGATATTGCAGCACCGCTGTGAGCACTATTTTGTTTAATGATTTGCCCCTATACCACCCAATACGTTGCAGCACGCAGCCCGCTTTTATTTTAATTATAATTACTAATGGCATTCCGCTTTAACTATAGCGGCCTCCTTTCTTTCTTTCTTTATTTTAGCAGCGTGGTCCGCTTTAAGTATAGCAGCTGTGCTTACTTGTTTTTTTTGTTGTTTTTTGTTTACTAGCGCCCATGCGGAGCTTTCACATTCATGGAGGCCGCGCCCCTTTCTTTAGACAAGCCACATCTAAAGGTCATTAACATTCATGAGGGAGGTCGATTTGCGACCCCACTTGGAAATCGCTGTTTTAAAATATATTCTTTAGTACATTAGGAGTTGCGATTTCCAAATTGCGATTTGGTAAGAATCTCAATTTGGAGATCGCTATTCCTAATTTTTGTACATATGGCCCTAACTTGTGTGTAAGAAGAGGGGTGAAGTGCATGAGAGAAACGATGGGGTCTGCATCACATACATGGCAGAGTGCAGACATGGAGGAGGAAGAAGGAGAGTACAGTTCCTTCCCTCTCTACAAAGGGACACAAATGGTCTGTGTGAATCGTACATAGAAAACACAGCACCCTAGGAAATATCTCTACATGAGAGGCATTCGCTGGTACTCATGAAATCACACAATTCCTTCAGTGCAGATAGGGTGTCACTTTGCAGACCTTACAACTGTCTCAAGACCCTTGAGTTCACCTGCAACATCTGCCTCTTTTGTCTCATCGTCCTGATAGTCATAATCCTGTGTTGCAAAACACGCTGTGCCACCACTGCATCACAAATCTACGCTTCCACATTACCCATGAATCTGGCAGACCCATCTGGCCTGCAATACATGCTTATATATAGTATCCGCATCTCCCCTATGGTTGTCTGAGGTCAACCAGCCTCTGAATCAGGGAAAGTGTCACTTGCCATTGAAGCACTTCAAGGGTCTGCTCCCATGTATGGGTTCCCTGTCACTTTCACTTCCTCCTGGCCTAGAGGCCTCCATACCTGGATTCTGTGCAGGGCCAGATTGGGTATCGTACCCAAAAGCAGCTCTGCCAATTTTGTAGTACCAGCCCTGGGGGAAGGTGGGGGAGGTGCGGTGTAAGTGTGAAGCACTGCTGCTTTTAGTACTGGGGCCGATATTGCAGCACCACTGTGAGCACTATTTTGTTTAATGATTTGCCCCTATACCACCCACTGTGTCGCAGCACGCAGCACGCATTTATTTTTTATTATAATTACTAATGGCATTCCACTTTAACTATAGCAGCCTCCTTTCTTTATTTTTTTATTTTAGCAGCGTGGTCCGCTTTAAGTATAGCAGCCGCGCTTACTTGTTTTTTTATTTTTGTTTTTTGTTTACTAGCGCCCATGCAGAGCTTTCACATTCATGGAGGCCGCGCCCCTTTCTTTAGACAAGCCACATCTAAAGAAAGGTGCGCGCCCGCTATTCAATTGAAAGCACGGCATGGGCGCTTTTTTTGTCAAAGCTACCCCACTTTGTTTTAGTTCTAAGTTCCTTTACTGACCAAGGAAGGGAGTGCTTTGCAGAGTGCTCAATGCACTGCTGTCAGACCACATGATAGTCAGGCTCCCAAAGGTGAGGAGAACCTCATTTGAAGTCTGTGCAACTTGCAAGAGAAGCTGGATGTCTACTTAGCAACTAGAAGCCTGTTTACCTGCTCATAGAGGGAAGAAGAATGCTGGGCCCTGCAGGAGACAAGACTGTTCAGGAAGAGAAGCCCAGTCGTGTTCCCAGCATGTGGAGCACCTAGAAGAAGTTGACTACCAAGGGGGAGCATCACTAGCCCTGACCTGAATCGTGATGGGGTCGGCCAGTCTACCTGAAAATAGTTCATGTAGCGAATAGCATAAAGAAACTTTAAACCAAATAAATAACAGTGCCCCATCATGCGCCCCTGTAAATGCCCAATGTATTGGTGCTGCAAATTTAGAAATGTGATGCATTCAGTGAAGGAGTCATTGTTGATGCCAAAGCAGAAGACCTGCTCCTGGCCTGGAGGCTGCAAATGTCCAAGACGACCACCTATCAATTTACCATTCCCCTCTTATCTCTTCAGTGGCCAGAGTGAGGAATGAGGCTGCCACCTTGGTTGAGCAACACCAATGCCAACGGCGCGAGCCCAATGAGCATACCATCTCTGCTGAGTAGGGAGCATGAGGCTTGACCTCAAAATACTGAACAATTGAAGACAATCATGTCAGTGAAAACTCTTTGGGCTTGAGAACTATTCAAATGGACTCACAAGTTGCTGACGTGGCATCGGATTATTCCACTGTCCTGCACCTATGCCTAATCTTGCCTAAAACAAATCATGGGGAAGTCATCAATGACTTTGGAGCACAGCATAGAGTTGGGTGCAGGACACCATGGAGGGTGTAGTTGTTAAATAAGAGCCAGTGGGTGCAACCATCAACGTTGTAGTTTTACCCATACCTAATTATGTAGTAATCTGTTTTGCTGTTATATTAAAGTACTTTTGTTTTACTGAAAGCAAGCACTGATCTGGACTGTGATTTATTGTGTCTGTTGCTTGAATGTTTGAGTTCTTGGCCTCTGCCCTCCACACTACCTCCCTGAGAAGACTTTGACTGCTTGCCCTACATACCCTGAGAATCAAGTGTGGAAGGGGTGTGCTTTGCCCGCTTTGCACAACAATAATAAGACAGGCCCCAGAATACCAGTGGCAAACTACCCCAAACTCCCTGGTTATGTCCTATTAGCTCCTGTCAGCTCTGTCTAGCAGGGTCACAATTCAATAAAATTCACCAAATAATAGGTCATAGGTAAAAATAACTTTCAAAAAGCAGACATTTCACTTCTTTTGTGAAGGTTCCATATGAGGGATTTGGATTAGAATGGGAGTTACATATTTCCATATTCTGGGAGCATTCACTGAGGAAAATTGTCTTATGAATCTTTTTTTCCTGAAAATCAGACTTTCTAGCTAAAGGAAATCAGAATTACAAGGAAGTGGGAGCCACATGAGATGACCAATTTTCAAGCCATATAGAACCTCGACCAGGAATAAAGTGTTCTATTGATTGTACAGATCAATTTAAATATAGTCCTGGATTCAATAAGAAGTCACTTGAGAGTGATCAGGGCTGAACTGATGTGTTAAAACGCTTTGGGGAAAAAGATTTTGGGCCTCATTTAGTAGTTGGTGGGTGGGAACATTTGCCAAAAAATAAAGGACGCCACATCCACAACCCTTGCGGATCCCTTGTTCCGTTAAAAGTTGGGTGACTTCAAGGTTTAAAATGTGCAGCCTCATCCGGCACCACCATAAAAAAAACATGGCCTGATGACTCCTCCTCTACTGGGACATCAGGTCATAGTAACAGTCGGCCCACTATTTTTAGGACGAGGCAATGGTCACTTATTTTCCCTTCCCAGGCCCATCAATTGGGGCATGGTCGACACGAGTAGGGCAAACTTACAAGGACTCCCACTCACAGGGAGAATGCTCCTTAAGAGTCAGAGCAATTGATTTTATTTTTTTACACAAACTCCTGCTATGGGATTTTGCCTTGTAATCAAATTGATTGTACAGTTTGTTTGATATGAATCTGCTAATCTGCAATGGACTTGCTTAATAGTTTGTACAGACGCCTTACTCTCTAATACTACAGTAGCCGATTAGGGGTTAGCTGTGAAGATGGCTATATCGTCTGTATATGCGGCATATTGAACACCACATCGTTTATTTTCAAAGGATGTTGCTGCAGGGATAGTTTTGGGTACTGCAAATAAGGTTCTACATAAAAGGCAAAAAGCAGAGGAGAAAGAGAACAGCCCTGCCGGGTTTGTCTCCCAATACTTCCGCCCCATTTTACTATCCGAGCATGTAAATTGTTATACAATAATTTAATCCTATTGCATATTCTTGGTCCAAAGCCCATCATGGACAGGGTCTACCGTAAAAAGGGCCAGGAGACCCTGTCAAAGGCCTTCTCAGCATCTAGCATTATCATTCCAAATGGTACGCCTACATTTACCGCTACATGAAAATCATGGTTTATCTAATCTTCCAAGAACCTTTCGTGTCCAGAATATGGGTGGTTTGCCGTTTGTAGTAATATAGTAATATTGCTTGCTATGCAGTAGAGCAGGTTCCTTAAAATATATACACATTTTGAAAAATGGATTGCACTACAATAGCCTTTTTGATTCTGTCACATTCTGATATAGTTTTAATGACAGCATTCACCTTCTACTGGCCTCTTGGCAGGTACTGAGGTTGAGTTTTGCAATAGGCAGTTGCTAGTGTTTTAGTCCTTGAGAGCCTATGTGTTTTAAAGAGAAATGTTTCAGGTATTTTGTAGGTGACGTGTAAACATAGGTTCCAATACGCTAGACAAAGCGACAACATTGGCCATAAACTGAATCACCCGGCCAGAAAATGCCATTTTCAATCAACCAGCCATCCATTTCTCTTCAAATAACTGCCTCAACTTGCAAATTTTAATTAAAAATAATTCTCAAATTTAAGGATTTGATGTAATAAGGGTTCAGTAAATGTAAGCTTTTTCACAGATTATAAAACAATGTTTTATTTAATCCTAGCTTTTCATTGTGAGATACATTTTCAGATGCACTTTCTACATAAAGTAGTTTCTGTTGTTTTAAATTCTTGTACTGCTTTAGAGATGGTTGCTTACATTCAGAACACTTTGTTGGAACCATGAGTCATTTTCTTTCTCCAAAACAAAAGAACCCAAATTTCAGCTTTTTATTCAATGCAAAAAGGCTGACTCAAACCCATTACATGTCAGGTTATTTGTTATTTCAATCCATTGAAAATCAATTAGTTCCATCTCTCTCCAGGAAATAGGCTTACTCGTGAGATCCTTATTAAAATAATATTATAATACCTCTAAATTGCTTATCCCTATCAGTTGTGCATTGTTTGATACTTAGATGCAATGTGCACTCATTCAGATCACTTTTACAGCAAACACAGTGATACAGATGCATAGCTTTTTTTGTGTTTTAAAGTAGGCATTCAGGTGTGCAAACAAGCACTATAGAAACATATACTATGCTTCCTGATTAAAAGAGTCAGGATTGGGAAACTTTCTATCTGGAAGGTAAAATTTGAAATGAAGAGAATTACACGGATTAACAACATTTACAAATTCAGTTGCACAAGGCATTGTGGGTGTTTCTAGCTGGGCACGCCTCTGGAATATTGCGAACACTCAAAAACCCCTAAATTTGTCTGTCTTCACTGCGCATTGCAAGTCGTTTCTAACCCTGGCAATGCATGTAAATTGACCACCTATAGGACAGGGAGGCGTAAGTGCTTTTAAAACTGTGAAAGGAGATTTAATGGGGTTGATGGGTAATGGCTCTCTCCACTGGGAGGAAATTGGAGTCACACCTTCTAAAGCACAGCGGCGCATCAGATATAGATACTGAATTTTGAGAAATTGTGTGTTTTGTAGCACTCCAGGAAAGCTACCGCGTTGACAGGGCAGGGTGTCTAAGTAATAATAACATGTTATTTACAGTGCTTACAGACAGCGAAAATGTGATACAAAGCACTATATAAAAACAAGTTATTTTAATTAATATGTCTCCATGAATCCCTAAAAGGTAAGACATTTGCTGCAACCAAAAGAGTAACCATATGAGATAAGATGTCTCAGTTTTTACCTCATGGCTTGGTGCATGGACTACTTTAAGTACACGCTTCAAATTAGAGCCTCCATAAAACGTACAATCTGTTATGTACATAGTTGCTACTGTGCATGTATGTGTAACATTGTTTATGGTAAAGTTATTATTAGCTTTTGTACTATTTCACTAAGTTTAGTAGGTGAGACTTGAGAAGTTAATCTATCATTGTTTGATGGATGATCCTATGGGTATCCTATTTATTCACAAAACTTTTTCTTGCCACAGATGTGGCGTTAATCTGGCAAAGGTGGGAATACTAAGTGACTGCACTGCATCCTAGGGACACCAACTCTTAACACTACGCCGTACATACACTAGCGCACCATACTGCGATCATAAATCTTAAATGCAGATTAGCCTTTGATATGGCTCTGTACTCTAGGGTCACAAAGGCTCACACTACACTGCATTCAAGATTGGATGCACCAGTAAGTACGCTCACCTACTAGTTTATGCTGCCTCCAAAGAAAACCAACCCAACACACTGTCCTGCATACTGGGCCAGAACAGTTCACGTGGCTGGTGCTTGCACACCACGCCAAACTGTATCCAGTGGACAGTAACCAGAAACTCTATGTCAGGAACGCTCACCATTGATCACAACAGCCCTTGACACATGACACTACATCATTGGAATATTAACCCACCATTCTACATTGCATCCTAGCTACATTAACCCTCTACATTAACTACTACAGTGCTCTACACCCAAGGGACACTAGCACATCTGACACCATTGCATCTTGTGCATCTTGACCAATAACATTGGATCATAGGGACAAACGCCCACAACTCTGTACCAACAACCACCAAATTGCACCCTAGGAATTTTAATCCAGTTTACTACGCTAGATCCAACAGATACTAACCTACCACACTACATTGCATCAATGAGACAATAACTAGCCTTGATTCACTACATCATAATGACACTAGGCATCCTTGGAATGTAATCTACCAAAAAGCATGCTATCTTCTACGCACAATCCTACCACACTACATGGCTTCCTACAGCAGTGTAACGCAAAACGACTGGTCCCCCTGCAGAATGTGATGAGGGGCCTTTGAGGTTCCCATATTTCACAGATATTCATTGACACTGGGCCGAATGGGGTCCCACCTGACACCATTATATCTTGTGCTTGCAGACCAATACCATGAGATCATAGGGACAACCACCCACGACTCTGTACCAGCAACCACCAGACTGAACCTGCTAAAATTACACTAAGCCGTCCTTTGAACGCAACCTACCACAAAGCATAGCATTTCAACACACAAACCTACCACACTACACTCAACTACTCATCAATGCATGCTAGAGACTCTAACCCACAAAACTATATTCCATTCTAGGAGTATTAACCCCAGCCCAATCCTGAATTTCAGGATTAGCATCCTACCACACTACACTGTATCCTAGGTAACTTACCATCCTATTATGTTCTCCTTGAACCCAATACAGTAGTAAACATTGCTTCACGAGTACACTGAACCACACTGCTTTACCTTTTGTATTCATCGTAATTACAACTATTTTATGTTTCTGCTTACATCCTTGCCACCTTGTTTTTCCTCTTATCTATTTGTTTCTTACTATATGCTCTTTACTTTGTAAACATTTCAAAATTGTTTATACCACCTCAATAATTATTGTGCAGTGCTTTCGTTATGCTTGCGTTAAAGGTGCTTTAGAAAACCAAATAAATAAAATGAATACAAATACTTGTGGATTGCACTGCATTCTATGGAGATTAACCTTCACTGCCCTGCAGTCCAGGGATGCTTAAGCACCACAATTTTCAGCATTCTCAAGACCCTAATCACCACACTACAGTGAATCCTACAGACATTGACATACCACACTGTAATGCATTCCAAGGAAATTCCCGTCATGCTTCACTGCGAACTGTGTATTATGGAAGAAAACTGCCACTCTGTAATGCACAATAGAGAAGCTAAACCTGCACACTTTGGCATTAATCTGCAGTGCAGTCATTCTAGGGAACCTAACACTCCCTATGGCATTGCATCCTAAAGACACTAACTCCACATGCAGCACTTCACCCTAAGGACAATAACCAGTCACTCTGCACTGCATACTAGAGGCACCAATTTGTCACACTACACTGCACCCTAAGGTAACTAAGCCAACACTGCATCCTAGGCACTCTAACCCATTGCATTGCACTGCAACGCGGGGATACTAGCCTCTAACGCAACACACAGGAGTCACTATACCACCACATTGCACTGTACAGTAGAGGCACTAATATACCACACAGGGGTCATATTTTATCAGCCCTGCATGTACACCGCACTATATTCCCAGGATGCATATCACACTGTTCTGCATCATAGCCACACTAACCCACCACAATAAACTGCATCCTATAATAATTAGGACATATTTATGCTTTGTGTGAGTGGAAGCTCTGTGTGAGTTGGCGGAGCTCCTAGTCCATCAAACCTCTTGTTCTCTACTTAGAAAAACTGTTAATTGACTGCCGGTGAAGCACCTCTGACTCTGCTAATAGTCACTCATTGATCTGCCAAATGCCAGATTTTTCACAGATTTCTCTTGCACAAGCCTGCCATAGTAGGCAGGCATAGCTATGGGGGGTGTGGCCGAAATGTCGAACATGGCAGACGTGTGAGCCCTGAGCTCCATCCCAGCCTCAAAATCATCCTACATCATCTGGCCAAGGGAACTGCGGTGGTGGCACCAGGACGGTGCTGCGGCCCTGATAATAGATAGCTGTCAATGGGACGGGGCAACAAGCTCCCTGCTGCTGCTCTGAGAAAAAACCCTGGGACCGCAGCGGCAATGTTGCAGTGAGGCCTGCAGGCGCCAGAGGCCGAAACCAAAGAGGGGTGCACACGGGAGAGAGGCGAATAAGAAGAGTGCCGAAGCGGCAACTACCTCCTCAAACCTAAGGCTGTCATGATCCATAATGGGGGACTCTGAAACGGCACCTGGAACTGGTGAATGGAGGGAGGACTCAGGGCCAGAATCGCTTTGCTAGCCATCGAGGGTGCCACAGCGAGGATGATACCGGAGGCCCAGCGGAGGAATAGGACGTATGGTGAGCGATTCTGGGAGGCACCAGCGACTTGTGAGCAGGAAGGTCGGGGACATTATCGAGGCTGGAAGCAGGAAGGTTGGGACATTATCGAGGCTCGGTGTGATGACGGTGCTGGCAGCGGTGCAGGCGCAACTGAGGGACGGACGCTTCCCTGGGCCCTCACTGCTGCGGATATTGGTGAAACAGGCCTTACCAGGACAAAGGCAAATGGGCTCCCGCCAGAAGTAGCGGAGCGGACTGACCTACGCGGATGGTGGGGCGCTCTCCCCCTCCTTTGCTCTCCCTGAGGCCTGCCTTCCCCTGAGGAGGCATTGGTGCTTCGTCGAGGAGCCTGAACTTCCCTTGTCTCCGGCAGTTAAAGGGGTGGACAAGTGGCTGTATCACATGGCTGGCCACCCAGGGTGATACAGCAAGCAGGATGCCGGGAGCCCTGCGGACACCCTGCCGGAAGAACAGGATGCTGGTTGAGTGAGCCTGGGGGACACCTGTGACCTGTGAGCGTGACCGGCGAGGGAGGTCGGGCCATTATTGAGGCCCAGTGTGAAAGAGGAGCCGGCTGCGGAGCGCGCCGCTGGGGAGCAGGCACTCCCCTGGGCGCTCGCTGCTGCAGAGCTTGGTGAAGGAGGCCTCATCGGGGCAGAGTTGGGCTCCAGCTGAAAGTGGCAGAGCTGAATGTGTGTGTGAGCGGGGGGACTCCTTCCCCCACTTGCTCTCCCAGGTGCCTGCCTCTCCTGGTCCCCCCGGGGTGAGGGATTGGGGCTTTGTTGAGGAGCCTGAACTCCCCTTGTCTCCCAGTTGTCCAGGATACCTCCCCGATGCCCCCAGAAACAGAAGAAGGCATGAACGATGGCAAAGATGCTTCCCTTCATTCCCACCTAGACAATGTGTTGGCACCATTGCAGATACCAAGGCCGCGTTACAGCAAAATATTGGGGCAGAATCAGAGGCCCTGGGACTTTTGAGGGCAGAGCATCATTAACTGGTGTACAGGGTGAAGGGAGTTGAGTGCTCAGTAGCCAAACTACAACCGGAACAGAAGGCAGCATCCTCTAGGATAGAGGAGCTCACAGCCAGGGTGGCTGTCCTGGAAAGACATGCCGAAGATGCGGAAGGCCGCAGTCGCCGTAACAATATTAAGGTAGTGGGACTCCCGGAAGGCGCCAAGGGCTCAGACATGATTTCCTTTTTTGAAAACTGGTTGCAGACAGAAATAGCCCTGGACCGTCTTTCCCAGTGTTTTGCTCTAGAAAGGGCACAATGGGTCTGACCACCCCTTGGCCCCCGGGAGACCCCCCGCCCCATGGAGGCGAGATTCCTACACTACAAGGATCGAGACATTCAACTCCAACAGGCCCGCACACACGGACCCAACATGATAGACAATAATAAAGTGCTGGTGTTTCTGGATTAAACGGCCAAAGTACAGGTTCAATGAACATCCTTCAGGGAGGCGAATAAAGAACTTCATGAGGCAGGAGTTCAGTACTCCCTAAAGTTTCCAGCAAAGCTCAGAATCATCCTTCATTTTAACAATCACTTCTGTGATTCACCGGATGCAGCATGGTCCTGGCCAGAGAACTGGCTAGAGGCCTACAGGGTGGGTGCTCCCTTGCCGAAAGGCAGGCCCCTGAGGAGTGAAACACCCCAACAGGAAAAGACAGCAGCGTTCGAGGAGGAGGGCTCTATTGCAGAAACCTACAGCCTCACAGACGGAACATGAGAGGAAAGCAGCGCTGCAGGCTGTGGTACAGATTATGACCCCACACAAACACGACCAGGTCATGTACATCTTGTCGGAATCCAGATATGCAGCCTCAGACTCAGGGGACTCCACTGACAGTGAGACACACCTGCCAAAGGTGACAACTCAATCAGTGGATGCCATATTTTGAGTATTTTTGGTGGCCCCATTAGAGACCTAGTGCATCTTTGCACCTGATCTGTGGATGGACATCTGGGAGCACTGCCCAGGCTTTTTGTTTTTCCCTCAGGATATGGAGGAGAAAGGAAGTGCAGCGCCTTCACAGATCACCAAGACGGCCCTTGATAACAGAGAGAGGAATTATATGCTCGATTCACACCTGGTCTCCCCCCCAATAGAGCGTTCCACCTGGTAATCTAGAGGCGGCGTTCTATTCATAACTTTTTTGTTTGTTTCTGGGTTTGGGCGGCTAGCTGTTGCATTGCTGCCCTTGGGAACGGGAGTTTGTTTTTGGGAGTTTCGATTGTGCATCCAGGGGCCCCATTATAGTTCCGCTATGCCTGCGGTGCCCGGCTGGGCAATGTTGTGGGGGTTGGGGGGGACAAAACACTTTCTGCCTCAATGTCTGCTGTGGGTAATCCCTAAAGGGAGATAAAGCTACTGTCCTGGAATGTCCAGGGAATGAGCTCCCCTCACTTATTCCACAACATTCACAGATATATCTACCGTAGGGACGCGCAAATAGTGATGTTACAGGAGACGCACCTCAGAGCGGAAGAAGGCGCCCGCCTTCAGCGGAGATGGCACGGGCAATTATTTGCGACCTCACATTCTGCATTTTCTCGGAGAGCTCTATTGCGGGTGAGGGCGGGTACCCCATTTGAGGTGACACACACGCTTGTCGACCCTGAGGGACATTACGTCATAGTAAAGGGCAGGATATTGGGTAGAGAGGTAACGTTCTGGAGTATATATGCACCAAACGAGGATCAACTACACACTAGCGTAATGAAACTTGAGGGGGCCCCCCTGCACACTACATGGACTCAGTCAGGAGCTGTCACGCCAGGGTACTATGCTGAGGGGGCCACCTGGAGCTCGGGCCCCCCGCACCGGTGGGGCTGTGGGGGCCTTTGTTAAGCCATTGCAACTACAGTAGCAGCGGGTGACCTGCTCCTGGGCGGAGACTTTAACTGTGTGGCGGATATACACCTAGACAGATCTACTCCGCCTATATGGGGTATGCTAGCAACTATGATGTCACGGGGTTTCCAAGACTGGCTGGGGCTCTGGGAACTTATAGACATCTGGAGATTACAGCATGGGCAACAGAGAGATTACTCCTACTTCCCATCTCTTTATTGTTTGCACACACGCCTTGACATGTTTCTCTGTTCAGCCCAACTTAGGGCCATATTCTCAAGAACGGCGATAACATTATCACCGCTTTAGCGGCAGGAAACTGCTGCTAAAGCGGCGATAAAGCCCCTTATCGCCGCTTTAGCGGCAGTTTCCTGCCGCTAAAGCGGCGATAATGTTATCGCCGTTCTTGAGAATATGGCCCTTAGTTCGGCTGTGACTTGCACGGAGTACTTGGGACGCACACTATCAGATCATAGCCCATTGCTCTTGGGATTTTCCCCTGTCCCTGAATGCGCAGCCATCTTGATGTTGCACCTTGACCCGCCCTTTTGGAAGACACCTGTTTTAGAGACACATTGCACGTCTCTATCTCGGATTACTTCTGGGTGAACCAAGATACGGAGATTACCTCTCTAGTTGAACGAGACACGTTTTAGGTGGTGGTAAGAGGCCAATGAATGGGACAGACGGTGGGCGCGAGGCGGGAACTTAATACACTTTAAGCTCTGCTACACTCACTGAACAATAGACTTGGAGTGGGAAACATGGCAAAGGTGCAGCTCTCAAAGACCAGGAGTAAATATAATGCAGCCATGGAAAGGTTGCACCTACTGGACCTCCATGCTTACCAAGAACGGCAGCATGTGGAGGGGTGGCGATCAGGAAGGCTCTTGGCCTGGCTTATTAGGCCTGAGAGCAGGGGCACATCCATTACCCAGATACTAAATAGTGAGGGGGGTCGCAATATACTCACCTAGGGTCATAAATTCCACCTTCTGTGAGTACTACACCACCCTATATAGGAGACCAGACAAAAAACTGTCTGAGACTATAGAAACGTATGTAGGGACACTACAGCTACGTACGATGGACCTTGACATGCAGAAAGCATTGGGGAAGTTTTATCTATACAAGAAATCCATGCCGCTATCAAAGACATGGCTAAGTGTAAAACCCCGAGCCCAGATGGTCTCCCAGCAGAGTTTTACTAAGCATTTGCGCCACAGATTGCCCCTCACTTGGAGAAGGTATATGCAGACTAATACAAATTGGTATGTTGCCAACTCCATCAGGGAGGCGCTTGTGGTTCCCTTGCCGAAAACCAAATCTGAGACAGCCAGTCCATCTGAGTTTCATCCACTCTCCATGTTAGATATGGATTTTAAGGTACTCAGTAAAATCTAGCCACAAGACTGCTTCCATTTATGCCGGGGCTGATCCATACCAACCAAAATAGATTCATGGTATAGTCGACTACCCTGATGCTATAGTAATAGAGGTTGACCTGGAGAAAGCATTTGAGTCCCTGAGATGGGATTTTTTATTATCCGTTATGAAGCGGATGGGTGTTGGAGATGGGTGGCTTCGATGGGTATGGTTACTCTCCACATGCCCTACAATGAGGGTAGGACGTGTGACATCATCTCAGCCTCCTATGACGTCCACAGGGGGACCAGACAAGGCTACCCACTGTCCCCCCTCCTATTTGCCTTAGCCATTGAGACACTAGCAGAGCATTTCAGACAGGAGGGGACACAGCATGGCTTGCTCCTGGAGGGAAGGTAACATATAATTCCCCTGTACGCAGATGATTTACTTCTATATTTGAGAGATGGTGCATGGGGTAACTCATGCCCTTAACATACTTAAGGAGTTTGCTGTGATGACGGGACTCCGAGTTAATATGTCCAAGACACATGTTTTCTTGATAGCGCCTTCATTACATCAGCCCTCAACCCTACCAGCGGACCTTAACTGGGCACTTTGCTCGTTCAAATATCTGGGCATACAAGTGTTTCGTGACCCAAATGATCTCTTGGAAGGCAATCTCGGTCTGGTGACCTGCTCCCTTAAAACATTTATATCATTTTGGCATTCCCTTAAACTGCCAGTTATGGCCAGAGTGGTGTTGTCCAAAATGGTCATGCTCCTACGGCTATTGTATTATTTTGTCAATCTCCCAGTGGTGGTCCCTCAGGGGTAGTTTAGAGATCTAGACGTGATGGTGAGGGACTTGATCTGGGACGGTGGGTGGCATAGAGTTTCCATGGCGGTCCTGCGGAGGGCTCCGGATATGGGTGGTTTAGGTGCCCCAGATTTCGAATTATATTACCTAGTGGCCCAACTTCAACGACTGGCCCAATGGTTGGACTGGAGGGGTCTGGAGATGATAGGTAGCAGGGCGTTAGTAGGTACACAAGGGCTGCTACTAGCAAAAGGTTTGAATCCTAAGGTTAAAATCCCTGCACCTGGGGCTTTCTTGCAGGTAGCTTTGAAATGTTGGTACAGGTGCCTCAGACGCACAGCAGGGTTTTCCCTTTATGCACTGGACCTTACCCTGGTGGGGCTCCCGTGGCGATACCCACACCCCATTTAAGTCATGTCAACTACGAGACTGGACGATGGCAGGCATACTAACGGTTCGTGACTGCTTTCTAAATGGGGAGTTAATCCCATTAGATGACTTCCTCGCACACCACGGCCTGCCCCCTGGTCAGTTCCTACATTATCACGCATTGGTGGGGCCTTTCAGTGCTTTGTGGCAGGGGGTGGACAAGAACCAGACACACATGCACTCCTGCAGGCGATGGTGACGTTGGGGTCAGCACGTCACCTGGTCAAATGGCTCTACAGGGCACTAATGGAGATGGCCATACAGCCCCTACGACACACACGGGAGAAGTGGGGAGCTCTATTGGGCAGGGAACTGACCGGAGTGGGGTAAAGTCATGGGCAGCCCAAAGAAAGTTTCTAGGAACTCTAACTTTAAATTTACACAATTCAATTTACTGCACATGACCTATCTCACCCCCCATAGACTCAATATTATGTATGGGAACGTAGGGCAGCAGTGCCTGAGATGGGGAGCACGGTCGTGGGATTTGCACATATGGTATGGAATTTGTCCAAATCTATGCGATTAGTGGCTCATGATTGTAGCGGTGTTTAATGAGGTGCTGTTACTTTCATTGCCCTGTACGGCAGAGGTCTGCCTTCTGGGATTATTCCCCAGACCTAAAGCTAAGAATGTGGGCATTAAATTTGTAGACTTGGTGCTGGTCCTGTCGCAAAGACGTATTGCCCTCCGATGGCAGACGAGGGTATGGCCGAAGGTGGTGGACTGGGAGCGTGACTTGGACCAGAGCAGAGGAAAGAGCTTTGATGAAGGAGGATGCCCAGGGGGTGCGGCGACGTGCAATAGCGGGGACGTGGTCGGAGGTGTTGCAAGCATGGGATGGCAGGAAGGTAGATAGTATGGAGAGCCCCTCTAGAGACAACCAGAAAGGGGAACAGTCAGGGGAGAGCCCCGGAACTCCATCCTCGGGTCCTGAAGGGTGGAATGGAAAAATCTAGTCAGTATTGGCGAATATCCCACAAAACCTCATATTATTCCCAGAAACCCCCATATAACAGAGAGTCGTAGTCACCACATAGCTGCAGAACCTTAATACCTACCATGAATGTTTTTCCCAGGATGCCGTGTTTGATGAGATGTTTGTTACTTAAAAAATTGCATAATGGTCTCTTGTATTTTATTGAGATGTCTGACATGTGGCAACAACTACAACTCCCCCTGAGGCATATTGTGAGATAAGGGCAATGAGTTGAGATATGAAGTTAAAATTATTGGAGTCAACTGTTAATTTCATGGGTAACACCCTGGAAGATTTCGCATATCTCGAGAATTGACTGAACCAAGTGTTGTCTACTCCTATGATGCCTTTATTCATATGTACATGTTTTCGTACAAAAATGTCAATAAAGAGATATTTAAAAAAAAAGAGGTAGGCATAGCTATTCTGGAGGTTTTGCACTTTCTTGCTGTTTACTCACATTTTGGCCTTGTAAAAGTGAACATGCTTCCTTGCTTATTAGGGGCTCTTGCATTGCTTTTTTTCTTCCTCTTCCATCCGCTCTCTTTAAGAAAAAAACATGCTGGGGTATGATTTTAATGGGATATCATTTGCTCAAAGTAGTGCTACCTTATACGGTGTGGTATCAGAAAATTGTGACCTAAATATCATACAACAAAAAGGTTGTACCCTAAATATATTTTACAAACAATCGCCCCACTTGGCTTAATACAAAATCCAAGCACAATAAAGCATTATTTTTGTAAGCCATACTTAGGCCTCGATTTTTAAGTCAGGCGATTTTGTTATGTTTGACGTTCAACCATTTTGGTGAAAAAATATCTTGTCTCCCTTTGTATTTCAATAAATGGGGTTGACAGGTCTACTTTGGCGAGAGAGGGTTGGTTTAACCAGATCAGAGTATAATAGTTTTTGAACGCTACCTTCTAAGAATTGTGGGCTTTGCGCCATGCACAGATGTACGCATCTCTCTTTGTGTTCAACAGCAAATAAGAAATCAGTGAAAAAATAATGCGTTTGGAATCACTGTGCCATGACAGAGATCAGAAAGAGTTTCTCTGATGTGAAAGGAACCAAAATGACAGGCTGGCAAGAAGCAGAAATGACAGGGGTTTCTGTGAAAAGGAGAGGGGAGGAGGGAGCAGATTACTAGGAGTGGGAAATAAAGACTGCATACATTGTGCTGGTGTCTGTTCATTGAAATAAAGAGACAAAACCATGGTTGTGTTCATCGGGCTACCAATGCCAGCCTCACAGAGGTCTTCAAAAACGTCAAGCGCAGACAGTGATCTGTGACTGGAAGCAACGGTTACCATTTTATTGAGCCGAAAGCTATGGTTCCTGAGGTAACTTTTAGAGAACGTGGGACAGATGTACGACCATTCCATTTTGCGACTCGCAATTTGACACTCGCAAAATGGAATGTACAACAGTGTCTCAGACACTGTTTGCGATTCCTAATGGGGTCGGAAATGAACTACCTCATGAATATTCATGAGGCAGGTCGCAATTTGCGACCCATTGGAATGGCCATCACTCACAGGGATGGTGGCCTGCTGGGGTCAGCAGACCACCATATCTGTGACTGCTTTTTCAATAAAGCAGTTTTCTTTTTTAAATGAGGCCCGTTTTCCTAAAGAAAAACAGAATGCATTTAAAAGAGAAAAAGAAAAAGTTTCGGTTTAATTTTTTAAGAGTAGGAAGTGGTCCGTGGGACCACTGCCTGCTCTTAAAAAATATTTTCGCATCCATTCACAAAGGGAAGGAGGTCTCCTGGGGACCCCTTCCCATTTGCGAGTCGATTACTACCTACTTGAAGTAGGTGGTAAGCTGCAGGTGTTTTGCCACTGCAAATGTGGTCACAAAACAATGGTATATACCATTCTGACTTGCTATTAGGAAGGGACGCCCTTGGCACGCCCCTTCCAAATAGCGACTCGCAAAATAGCATTTGTACATACCACCACCCTTTTTTGCGGTCATACATCTGGCCCAATGTGACATAGAAGTAGCCCTCTGATATGTTAAAGGAGAGTGGGATAGGTATAACGACCAGGAAGATGAGTGGCAGACAGTGGTTAATTTGTGAAAGAGATAAGTGCCAGGGTAAAAATATTTCTCAGGACGCCCACTGCAGCTTGGACCACCCACTGGACCTACCAGCGCTGCCAAATGGGAGCGCAAACGCTACCTATTAACCATCACACTCTTAAAAATGTGACAATTTAGACTATTATAGGTCACTGAAAGAGGTAAGAATTGCATGGAATGCACTTGTATTATTGTTTTGTAAAGGTATATTGAAAATATAAAACAAGCTTGTTATGTTCTTGTCTGAAAAATAGCCAGACAACGCCTCAATGTGTTGAGCGGGCATAATAAGTGCTGGTGTTAAGAATTAAGTACCGGTGCCAAGCACCGGTAAACACTGGCACAAATTAAGCACTGGCAGCAGAGGGTCTCTAGCATGTGCTAGTATCTACAACAGCAGTTTAAGGGATTTGAAGCACTAGTGTTGCAAAACAGATTTGCTGGCATATTTTATTTGTGAGTTGCAGTCTCATGACCTATGATCCTACATGTGATCCGACCTGTATCATGCCTTTCCATCTGTGACTTATGTCATCTGTGCAATGCAAATGTACAGATGATAGTTTATGGGCATTCTTTCCAAGTATTTGTGCCTTCCTCCCTGTTGCACTCTTGTGGAGCGCCTACATAATTCTGTATGGGTTCCCATTTACATCAATGGTATTTTGTAAGGGGCATTTCAAAGGTGTCAAGGCAAAAATGTTTTTTTCTCTGACACACTAAGGACTAAGACAACAGGCATTATTATTTCTAAATTTAATAGACCCTAGTTTTTTTTACCTCTAGTGGATGAAAGACAGAGTTGTCCTTGGCAGAATTCTAACACTTAATGGCTGAGTTACCAGATAAATCATTGAGCTATCCTACTGGCATATGTAGAATTATGTGTGGGTATTTCCACCTGAGTTTTTTACTTCCCACCAAACTTACCGGTAATTCAGGGCGCCAGGAGAAAAAAACATGCAGGCTCCTTGCATACCATAAAAAGTACCTTGTATCCTGCCACTCTCCCCACCTTCTACACTCAGGTTCTTGCTTCAACCATGCAAATATAAATAATTACTACATATCTCCTGTCAGCATTCAGGAACACCCTTGTTTTCACCCTATACTTGCAAATCCCTCCTCCATATAAGCCTCTGTGTGTGACACGGTTCTGTCAGACAGAGCAGTGCAATTGTCATGTGAACCTATCTATATTCTGGACCCCTCCGGTTTGAGTGTCGAATGGATGTATGGTCTTTCTAGAAATGTGGGAGTGATGGGGACAATATGGAGATTCACATGTTCTCCATTTCCCTCACGTCTCTAAAGCCGGGGAAGTCAGAGGGTGAAGTTATAAGCATTCTATGGACAATACTTGAACACTAAGGGGGATATTTACAATAAAATGTCAGAGCACGGTGTCACGCCAAAATTGATAACGCCGCATTCCATTTTTTTAATGCAGGGACACGCCATATTTACAAAAATGCGTTGCACCCCTGTGTTTCCCCTAGAGCTGGTGCTAAAAAAGCTGCCTAGCGCCAGCGCAGGCACCCTTGCGCCATGTTGCAAATGTGCCTGCGCTGCAGGGGCGTTGATTTATGTGCCGGAAGTGACACCTTCCGGCTCATAAACCATCTTTAAAGGCGTTTTGCTGTTTCTATGTGTGCTGCAGAATACAGCACACACAGAATGGGCAAAATATGAGGAGAAATTAATTCATTATTTCTCCTCGTATCACCATACTAAGACCAGGTCTTACCTGGCCTTAGTTTTTGGCGCTGCCCCATCCTTGTAAATATGGGGCGGCGTCAAAAAGCAATGGGTGTTGCAGTAGAACATCCACTTCAACACCCATCGCACGCCCCTTTCACGCTAAGTGAAGCGTGAAAAGGGGCCTTATTTACAAGGTGGCGTTAAGCCATGTTAAGTGGCTTAACGCCGCTTTGTAAATAAGGAAAAGGGTATATCGCCACCAGAACGTCTTCTCGTGGCAATATCCCCTTGTAAATATGCCCCTAAGTATCTCTATGATGCATATGTCTATGAGCCCTTCACCAACAACTTTCTTTTTTAAACGATGTAAGGGTTTATGGAGTAAAAGGAATACCAATAACAAGGATCATTTGAGGTGTCATCTGAGATGCCATCAATAATGTAAAATTAACATGTCATGGATGATTTAATATGTGAAGTCATAAGCATGCATGACAGGCAGAGTTCACTAAAACCTAACTGGTGAATTTCAGTGTTTTTTTTTCATTTTTAGGTTTTGCCTGCAATCTATTGTATTAAATATATCTTAAAAGGGACTTACATCCCGCCTTCACTTCTTATTGGTCCTTGTGCCTGTCACTTCACTTTTCCTTGTTTCTATTGGTTGTAGGCATTCTATTTCCTGTTCTTCCGTGTGTGTTTCTCTTATCAGTTTCCCATCGGCAAAGTACTGTATTCATCTGCTTTGGTAGAACTTCTTTTAAGCATTTCAAGTAACGATCGGGAAAACAAAATAGAAAAAAGAGCTATACCCTTGCTTTAAAGTTAAAGCGCTGCTCAGCCCACTGTTATTAGCTCTCAGGAGATCCTCTGACTTACCTTTTATTCCTTCTCCGCATTCCGGGCAAAGCACGCACTACCTAGTGCCCAGAGGCACAAACAGGCACTCACTTGAGTGCGTTCGTCATCACGTGCACTCCACGACCTCCCGGAGCAGAAGTAGGCATCCACTTCAGTACTTGTTTACTCTGGAAATGATTCAATCCACTTCAGCCACCCACTGTCTTCACTGTAAATAACAGCACTACTCTCTTGCACATCTTCTTTAAATTAGACCACTTCAAAGCCAAGGCTGATAGACCAATCTCTGCTTCTTTTCTTAATGTATTTTTGTAATCGGACACTTTTTACTTTTTTTTTTGCAATCAAAATGCAGGCAAACTATTGATGCTGGCATTTTCGCTTTAAATTATTATTCCATATGCTTTCAAAAAAAGAAATAAAAAAGTGCAGTTTTTTCAAGTCTAGACTTATTGGCTTGGACCTGACTGATAAGATGTTTGGAACTGGTCTGTAGTTAGATGGCTCATTGCTCATGCTTAGCAGACGCAGGCTTGCCTATTGCAACGCTCCACGTAAAGAGTGCTCGTCCACAGCCCAAGTCATGCAAGAGTTGCCTTCGCACCAACAGCCTCTTGTAAACACCGGGATGGGATCAGATTCACATTTTACCGTTGTTTGCATGTGATGCTTGAAAACCCATATAAACAGTGCTTAATTTGTGCCGGTGCTTTCCGGTGCTAAGCACCGGCACTTATTTCTCAGGGCCGGGTCTATAGAATTGAGAGCCATGGGTATGCTCCAGAGGAGTGTTGCAGGTGCTGACCAGTGCTTCATTTGAGCTGTGTTTCCGTGCTCGAACCGGCACTTAATTCTCAAAACCAGCGCTTGTGACAGCTGCCATAAGGTGGCACTGTCTGGCTAATTTGGAGATGACCACAACAACAGGTAATTATTCATTCAATAAACATTAAAATGACTATTACCTGCCTCCCAAGCCATTCTTATGGCTTTGGGGGCCTCAAATAGTCTGAATAGTCACACTTGTGGGAGTTTGATGGTTAGTACTTGTGTTGTTTCTATCGTTGGCAGCATAGCAGGGGCTATGTGTGTTGCAAGCTGCAGTTGCCTCCTGACGAGAGCCCCGGCACTTATTATTTTACAAATTAAGCACTGCATATAAAGTGTTCGACTACGGTATCTCCCAGTCCCGGGAGGAGGGGGGGGGCGGGGGGTAGTAGCTGGCTTCATTTCTCAGCGTCCCCTCCGTACCCACTTTGGAGGCATCTCGAACCGAGGAAGGTACACCAGCAGCTGACAGACTCCAGCCAGCATAAATTACCCCCTCAGTCTGTGATCGGGCACAGGAGAGACATCTATTAAAACCCACAACGCTGACGAGAGGGTCCCGTGGTAAACAATGGTGTGTAAAACCACAAGCTTTGAAGACTCCAGGTTGTTTGTCTTGTTTTGTAGGTAATGGGAATGCAGGCTTTCAACAGAGAACTTATGGGGGAATGTGTGACAGGCCTTGCCCTTTGGAACCAGGAGTGCACAACACATGTTTTATGTTTAGGTGCTGCTGTGACGCTCACCAACCGCTGTCAAGGAACTTTAGAAAGGAAACATATGCGAGGGAGAAACCATCTCCTTAGATTTTAGTGGAGAATGTTCTAAGCCATTCCTTAGCCACATGCAGAGAGCAGGGCTGCGGTCTGTCAACACTAGTCCCACTTCATATAAAGTCATTTCCTCCTCGTAAGTCTTCCTCGCCACATGATTAACGAAGTGAGCTTCAGCTCCACACCAGAACCCTCCAAAGCAAAAAGTTAGCCTCCCTTGCCTCACATCCCTTCCCAATATGGCCGACCCCTATCACACTTGACCTCTATAAGAGGCGGGCCGGCCCAACCCTGGAGCCTGTTTTTTGGTTCTGCGCTGCAGATTCTCCAGAGCGTGTTTCAGGTAAGTGGTTCCTGCTGTAGCAGGAGCATGGGTCCCTGGTTGGAGGCCCTGCTCTAGCTGGTCCTTGGGCTTTTGGGACCCTCCCCCCTTCCTTCCCCCGGTGTCCTGTCTGGGGCCGGTCAGGCTCTGCCATAGCGAGCCAAGGGTTAACAGGGGGGCGGCCATGGAGGTCTGAGGCTCTGTCTAGTGGCCCTATCTAGTGGCCCTATCTGACCCCGACTGTGTGTGCTGGCTCTCCCTCGGCTGATCGGGGCTAACCTGTGTTCAGGTGCAATCCTTCAGCAGCGTTCTAAAAACCCCCTTCATTGAGGGTCTCCGTCATTGACGTTGGGACACGTGTGTTGAATGTTATTGATCATTCTCACGGGCGGGGGTTGTCACTTCTTATTTAGTGCTTTCAGCAGTCAGGAATTCGTTCCTTCATGAACGCGACTATGGGGTCAGGGGCTTAGGTTTTATAGAGTCCGCGGGGGCCGTGATGCATCCTTTACCCCATGTCGGCATGGCCTGGCGGCTGTCGGTCTGGCTGTCTGCGGAAGGGTTCCTCAGTTAGGTCCCTGCACTGGCGCGCTTTTCCGGCCTCTCCCGCTCGGGGTCCCAGCGGCATTCCCGGCTCTCTGATGGACGCATGTCTGGGGTCCATCCTCCGAGGGGTGGGGCCAGGCTCGTCCGGCTTCCCGCGCGGCTGGTTTCTCTCGGGTGCAGCCGTCCTCGCTTCCCTTCCATCTTTCCATCCGTGCTCTTCCTGTACACAGCACGGGCGGGTGGCGGCGCTCCATTTTCCCCCCTCGGGTCGCGCAGGGACCTCTCCCGGGTCAGAGTAGGCGCGTGAGCAGCCAGGAGCCCCTCGCTTCTGCCGAAGCCTCTGACGGACTCGGTCCCGTTAGAAGTCGCAATCTTTCCCGTTCCTCAGTCTGAGGGAGTACGGCTTGTGGATTGCCGTGTGGTGGCACCGGTCCTTCGTGTGGATATTTCTGTGGTTTGGCTTTCCCTTCCATATTGTGGGGTAATACTGTCACCGTAATTACGAGGCTCTCATTGAGTTTAGTTTTCGTGAGGTGTCTTGCTCACACGCATGCGCACTTCACTATTCTCTCGCAGCGTGCCTGTTTTTCCTGGGTTGCGGCTGGCGGAGGAAGTAAGCTAGTACTGTTACAAGCTCTCGCTGCTGCTCGGCTCTCCTGCTGCTGTCTCGTTTCTGCCCCTTACATTGCGGATATAAGGGAACTGTGTTCACTTTAGTCATTGTTTTCCCCCGGTATTGCTGGTGTTACCGGACCTGCTTCATAGCGCAGGGTGTTAAGGGCTGAGTACAGTTTTGGGTCCGCTACTTGCTGCTTGTGTTACTAAGCGTCTTTGTGTTGTTCCCTGCTGGTCATTGTTGTCTGTGTTTTGTAATGCAGATTAGTAATATTTTGGTGACGGCATCTAGGAGCCGTTCGTGCGCTGTACCGTGCACTGCAGGTCGCAGCGTTGAGGGCCTTCCAGGTCTTTTCTCGTTCTTTCTTTCTTCTGAGGTCCCATTGGGTTGTTAGGTCCTCTTATTAGTAGGGCTATATAATTTGACGTTGTTGTTGGTCCAGTTGGAAGCACATGGATCGACCATTTACTTGGGTTGTGTGTTCATGTCCTGGTGTTTGCTTGGCGTTTAGGGGGGTGTCGCGGGGCCACGTCTTCGTTTGTTGGCGGTGTGTTCCTGGCTACTTCTTCCCCTCTGGGCTTTGGGCCTGCGGTCCTTCCGCCCTGTAGACTCCGGTTCCCACCGGCTCTCCATTGTTGTGTGGAGTCTGGCCTGGTTGGTCCCTGGTTGGGCGCCCGCCTGGGGACTGTGGGCTACTGTGTGTCGGGGGGGCAGGCTGCTGTTGGCGCTGGTTCTTCTTTCTCTGGCCTGCTTCTGTGGTCGCCTTGGGGGCTTTGGCTTCTGCTTCTACCCCGGTATGGCTTGCCCTTTTTCATGTCCGGAGCCGCGGCCGGGGCGCCCGTTTTCTCGTCCTGCTCCCTGCCTCGGCAGGCGGCTGCTGTGCCCCCCATTTGTGTCGTGCTTCTCCTCGGCTCCTGGCCATTGGGGCTCTGGTGGGGGCCATCTGTTGCCTCTCCTTCTGTCCTGGGGGGCCCCTGTCACGGTTCCATGGGGCCTGTCTACTGCTGCGCCACCCTGTTGTCGCTTTTGGCGGTCTCTCCTTCTTCTCCGGCAGGTACTGTTAGTCTGATTCCTGTTTTCCGGTGGGGCCTTGGGGCTCTTCCGATTCCTGGCGCTCCCCCTTGGTTTTTCCTCTGCCCCACTGGCTTTTGTGTTGGGGTAGTCTGCCTTGGTCGGGGTCCTCCACGGGGAGCATTTCGGGTGTTCCTGTGCCTTGTGGACAGGCGATGCTTTGCATTGTCCTTCTCTTCGGGGCTCGTCCCGTCCGGAGGGTCTCAGTACTGCTGGGCCATCCTGGGTTCGGGTTCTTCCCGTCTTCTCAGGTTCCCGTGGGTGTTCCTTCCCTTGTCCCGCCCCTGGTTCCGTTCGGCCGGTGGTTGTGCTCCACTGGTTTGGTCCAGTCTGGGTTGGGGGTGCCCCTTCTCTTCCCCTTCCGCTGGGTCGCGGTTGGGAGGCCGCAGCTCCCTTCCCGCCCTGTCTGCGGGTGTGGCCTGCGGTCTTCCTTTTCTGGTGTCCCCTTCCGGCCTAGGGGCTGGGGGGTGTGCTTGGGTTCCCGGTCTGTGAGGGTTCGGTTGGGCCACCTGCTGGCGGGTTTCCCATCTGGCTTCTGTTGGCCGTTCCTTGGCTTGTATGGGGTTTGCCCCGGCCCTGCGGGGGCTTCTTGTTTCTGGTCTGGGTGTTTTTTCGCCTGCCTCGCTCTCCCGGGGGGTTGCTGGGTTTGCTCCCTTTGGTTTTTTGGATTCTTTGCTCTGTCCTTGGCTGGGTGGCTTTTCCCCTGGGGACAGGGGGTTGTCGCTCAGGACGGTTTTTCTCCCGGGGGGTGCGGCATGTTGTTTCTCTGGTGCTGTTCCTCCCGTGGCTTCCGTCTTCCTGGGTGCTCCCTCGGGTTGCTGTCCCGGGTACGGTTGTCCTGGGCGGAGGCTTCGGTCTTGTCTCTCTAGGCGGTCTTTCTCCCGGGGTCAGAGATTGTGGTGGCGGACCGTCTGCGTCGGGTGTTCCCTACGTGTCTGCCCTCTCCCTGCCACCCTTGGTGTTTCGGCGCCTGGTGGTCCTGTTTGGCCTTCCCCGAGTTGTCATGTTCACGGAGTGGGGCGTTGCTCTCCTTCCTTGCTTCTGCGCTCTCCATCCGTGTCCGGGGGTTTGGAGGGTGGATGCTCTGTCTTTCCCTTGGCTTCGGGTTCTCCTGTTTGCCCTTCCCCCCTTCCCTTGATTCCTCGGATCCTCTGCAGGATCCGTCTGGACAGGGCCCTGGTGTTCTTGGTGGTTCCCTGTTGGGTTCGCTGCTCCTGGTATCCTCCCCTGTGCGAGCTGGCGGTTAGGGGCTGTTGGCCGCTTCCGGGTCTCTCGTTCCCGTAGCGGGGCCCTCCGCTCCCCAGGGCATGTTTGCGCCGGCTGCTGCTGCGGTCTTGGCCATTGCGCGGGTGACCTTGTTGGCTCAGGGGTGTTCTTCTGGGATGGTTGCCTTGCTGCTGGGTTCCCGGTGGTCTTCCTCCTAGCTGTCCTATTCCCGCCACTGGTCCTCTTTTTTTCCCGTTGGTGTGGGCTGCGGGGTCCGTCCCTGTTTCGGGGGTCCCCATGTGGGTCCATGGATTCCTGGCGGAGGGCTTTTCCCCTGGGGTTGGCACCATCCGCTTTGTGGGCGCGATGGGCTGTCCTGCGGGTTTTCCGCTGTCCGGGCCTGGTTAGGCTGGTTTCCTTGGTTGCTCGCTTGCTGCAGTGCTGTTCCCTGCGACGGCTTCGGGCTCTCTGCCTGGCTCTTCCTTGGGGTCTTCCTTTGGGGATGCGGGCCCTGCAGGGTCCCCCCTTTTGTGCCCCTGTGCTCGATGGTTCTTTGTTCCTCGCCTTCTGGCGGTTGTCTTGGATGCCATTGTCTCTCCTGCCTGGATGGGTGTGCTGGGGTTTTTCTTCGGTCTCCTCCGTTCTTGCGGGTTCTGCTGGCCCGTCTGGTCCTGCCGCTTGTCTCTCGTTTTCTGCCCTGGTTCCTCTACCTTGTGGCCCATTCTCGTGAAGTGTCCTTCCTTCATTTTGCCTGAGGCGGTTGCCTCTCTGTCTGTACTGGTTGTCCGTCGTGCGGTGGGGGTTTCCCTGGGCTGCACGTCCGCTTGTGACTGTTTGTTCGTGCCCTTTGGTCCGGTTCGTTATGGGCACTTGCCCTCTGTGTACACGTTGTGTCGCTGGCTTGCGCAGGTTTTCCTGCTACCGTGCCAGTCCCTGGGTTCTGTGCGCCCGGGGGTTGTCCGGGTCGTTCCGCTCGGAGCGTGTCGGTGTCGTGGGCCTCTTTTGGGGTGTTTCCACTGTGGTGTTCTGCTGGGCTGCGTCTGGGTCGTCTCCGCGTATGCCCTTCTGTTCCATTGGTTTCTTGTGAGTTTTCCATGAAGCCGCTTGGCTTTGGTATGTGCTCACTTCGTTAATCATGTGGCGTGGAAGACTTACGAGGAGGTAATGCCCCGATTACTTACCGGTAATCTTCATTACTCCGAGTGTAGTCTTCCTCGCCACGAGTTCCCATCCCTCCATCCCTGTCTGGCTATTGGCTTCATGTTTTGGCTTGGTGGTGTCAGGCTCCAGGGTTGGGCCTGCCCGCCTCTTATAGAGGTCAAGGGTGATAGGGGTCGGCCATATTGGGAAGGGATGGGAGGCATGGGAGGCTAACTTTTTGCTTTGGAGGGTTCTGGTGTGGAGCTGAAGCTCACTTCGTTAATCATGTGGCGAGAAAGACTACACTCAGAGTAATGAAGATTACCGGTAAGTAATCAGGGCATTATTGCCCATCACCATTGAAACCCTTGACGTGGATAGCCCTCTCTGACTCTGCCTTGCTCCATCATAGCCAGGGCCACTGGAATTATGCGATAGTGCAGCTGCAGCTATTTTTGCATAATTATAGATTTGCCGCATTTGCCACATAATCCATCATCTTCTGCGTAATCTGCAGATTTTAACATTAAAAATGAAATTGTTTCTAGCTCAAATGGTTCAAAGGTTACTAAAAATGCGACAACATATGTTACCGCACAGTGGAAGGCCCTTTGCAAAGCTGGTCAGATCACCTTTCTGTGGCTCTATTGCTATATTTGGATGCTAAACTGTTACCAATGAGATGCAACCAATGCCCAGAGTGTTAGTAAGTTTAAAAATGATGAAATAATGAAGTAATGCTATTACAAAATGTGGCACATAATGCCACATAATTCGGCTTTTCTTACAGCATAATTTACTCAACCCTGCCGCATAATTTGGCCCTCTCCTGCCACATAATTTCAGTGGCCCTGATCATAACACAGCATTGCCAGTGCCCCTTAATCCTGACTTTAACTCATAAGCCTAGCAGCCTGCCCATTGCTCATAATAGGCTAGCTTAATTGTCACTCTCATTTTCCTGCTTCTTATTTGATGGCTTGTCTTCTCCATCTGGTATATGTCCCTCCCCTAGAGCATTGTCAATTTATTCGTGCCCTGCAATTGCTACTTTCAAACAACTACTTCTTAAGTCTTAAGCACTCCGCAAGAGTGTGTCTATTTCCCAACTGTCTCCCTAGTGTGCTTCTCGTCACCCCTCAGTGCTCTGTGTTGCTATCTCTTGCTCATGTTCTTCTCCCCTGTCCACCTCCGTGATGCCCTTGCCTTTGCGTGCTTCTCCCCTGCACTGCTTTCTCATCTGCGTGCTTCACTCCCCAGCTCCCCAGCTCCCCATTGCTCTCTCTCTCTCTCTCTCTCGCTCTCTCTCCACCTTGCTCTTCTCCCCCATAGCTCCATGTTGCTTTCTCTCTTGCTTATTGCTTTTCTTTGCCCCATCCACGCACTCTGTGTTGTTTCCCCCAGCTGCGCCCCTGTGTTGCTAGTTACACCTCCCCAGGCCTGTGTTGCTTTTGCACTTTTGTCTTAAAAAAGCTAAAAACCCGCTTTTGGGCATTTTTTTATTTTTTATTTGCAGCGCCAGCTCGGACCGGGCATTGCAAAAAAAAAAATGGGACTGCGTCACTTTGAAGAAAATTGCATGGGCGGCCACATCATAGGCTTTCCATTCAAGAGGTCCCAAAGGTGAGACCTATTAGTTTTGCCCCTGCTTGTTTTATATAATTGAAAGTAATGCTTCACTGAATTGACAAGTTTTTGTGTGTGTTGTTTGTGAATGGCTGTCTGAGTAAATGTGACAAAGAGTAAACAGTTGGCTGGGTGGCTGAGTGCGGCTATAATGGGTGAGTAAATGCATGAATGAATGGTTCAATAGGTGAGTGAATTGAAGAGTGCATGGGTGGATGAAGAGGGATTAAACCACTTCTACAGGCCAAGGGTCAGACAGCAGTAGTGATAATGATGAAAAATGGCAAAAATTGCAATAATATGCTAGTGAAGTCATTACACTAAGGCTGGGCACCATCGTGTTCAACAATGCACAACAGATATAAAGAATTACCAATATAATGCCACTGCAAGCCTGGCTATTATCATGGTCCAATGCCCACAATAAGCAAAAAATTAACACCAATTTACCTCCATTATGCAGGGTCAGATTTTCCTCTGTACTCATTAATATTGAATTAGGCCTGGGCGAGAAATTCCGTTCCGCTAGCGGAGTTTGTGGAGTTTTTTCCACTCCACGCTCCGCCTAGCATGCAGAGTTCCGAAAACCTCAGGGAAGCGGAGTTATTTCCTCGCTCGTGCTCGCCAATGTTAAGTTGGTGTGCGCGAGTGAGGAAACTCTTACTACAGACCACCTCCTGGTGAGATTTCTCAACACGGGTGGTCACGGATGGCCGCTACTACTCACGTTGAGAAACCTTCTGTTCGCGTTGAGGAAGCTGCCGCTCGAGTAGAACATCTACTCCAGCAGTAGAACGAACTAGCGCCCTCTTGCGCTGTGCGTGGTGCCCTATGCGCTGATTTTACATTGCCGGACAAACACCCAGTGCTAAAAGTCACACGAACGGCGTGAAGTAACGCACTCTGCCGCTTGCATAACTTTGCGTAGCGCTGCGAAGATTTTTGGTCCCTTCGTGGAGTTGTGCATACCGGGACTCTATGAACTCCACCCGGAGCATCGTGAATACATGTTTAGATTTGCACTCAGATATCGTAAGTGCTGGGTTTGAGTTCCACCATAACTTACAAGTCTTTGCTGCATAGTGACACTTGCATCATTGCACTTTTTTGTCATGAGCACATGGTTAGATTAATATTAAGCAATTCTGATACGTGCTTAGATTTGCCTTTTCACTCAGTAATCGTTAGTGCAATGTTCACAATTATATCATCAGTAACCAACCTTCATGACATGCCCAGATTTGCAGCATCACTAATAACCAGTGCATGCGGATATCATTCAATTAAAAACTTTGGAAGAACAATAGGAGTGGATGTTAAGCATATACACAGGTAGTACAAGGTGAACAGCAGGCAGTCTGCTCTCCGGGCATGCCTCATCAGCTCTCTTATCATGGAGCCAACCCTGGTCCCATTGGATGCACCTTCCGCATGGCACTCATGTCTGTCGAATGGACCAGGAAAAAGCTGAGCACCCAGATTCAGTTTATACATGCAGGACCATGCCCCACACACTTAATACTGCAGCCATGACTGCCTTGACAACTCCATTTAGTCTTCTGAGGCTTTTTGGGTGATGCCTAAGTGGCTAGGATGCCTGAATGCTTCCAGGTTCAGGGCCACAGCATGCAGAGATTCTGCACATAAATTCTGGAGTGCTGGCTAACCCACTACAGTGAAGTGCCTTCCAGAGAAGGAGGACTGCCACTTCTGATGCAGCAGTGAGATCAAGAAAACCCCAGTTGGCAAACACCATTGGATACTGATGGAAATCCTCTCATTTAAGATGCTCACCCTGTCAATGTCAGGATGCAACCATTATCTTAGACGAGGGGATTCCGTTCTGTAGTCCTCACCACCTTTCCACATAATGTAAGGTTGTCTACACACTTCCTCCTGCAGGACCACAGTGTGAAGAGATCCACTTACAAAGCATGGAGTGCAAGCATGCCTTCCACATGCCACATTGGATTCTCTCCCTGAGCATGTCAAAAACGAAGGGTCTTCACTTACAAGGGGTCAGACACCTTCCTTATTGTTCCCTATCTATGCTGGTAGCTCCGGAGCTCACTGCCTACAGTACTGCGTATCACTCCATCCCAATCTATTGTGACTCCTGTATTTCCAGTTATCTATTTCCTGTTTCTGTAATATAAGCAGCTTTTACATTGAGGAACCTGCTTTACAAGCTTTCGGCACTTTTTTGTCATGATCATATTCCGATTGTTTACTATTGTTTACTATTTTTGCCTCTTTTCATTTTTCCTCCTTGTTTGGTTTCGCCTGCACAGTTCTTGCATTGTGCTTGTGAAATCTATTGTATTAAATATATCTTAAAAGCAGGCGTCGCCTATGCAGGTAAGAGCGGTGGGGTGGAGTCGATAGACGAAGAGGAAAACTTTTTTTTTTTTAAATGAAGGGGCGTGGTCAAGATGGTGGCCGAGTAGGACGTGCCAGCTCACCGCTCCGGCCGCCGTTCTGGGCCCAACCTACATAGCAGCGACCAGCGGACTCCCAGACAGTGCCCCGGACTTGGTTTGCGCCCGAGACCCGCAGCAACACCGCTATCCTGAATTCGGCGCGGATCCGGCACCTGGTCCCGGAGATTGGTGATCGGCGTGAGCCCGCCCAGGCGCGCCCCGAGGCCTGTCTCGCGGCCAGGTGGAGAGGAGGGTGCAGGCGGAGACTTCCTGTGGCGTGACTGGCTGGCGACTCACCTCCCGTCCCGAGTGCTGACGCTGGTGCCAGGGAGGTGTATACCGGGAGCTGGGCCCCACCAGTACGTGAGGCTTGTGTGCGGGAGTGTGGCCCCGGATGCGGCGCAGGTAAGGAGGCGTAGGCCTGCGACCGCGGGTGGAGTTACTGCTATCTCCCCAGCAGGTGGGCCCCTCTCGCAGCAGCGACGTGCTACGGAGCACTTTCCCGGTCTGGTGCCTCTTCCTCCGTACCCGCAGAGTGGTGCGGAGGTGATTTACATCGCGCTGTAGCCGCGTGGGGGTGGACTCGTACCCAGGCCCTCCCTTCTGACGAGTATCTTGCACTGGTGGATGGACTGTCCTCCGCTACGCAGCGCGGGGAATAGGAGTGGGACACTGCCTGAGGTTGTTGAACCTACTGAAGCCCCGGCGTCACGTGGAGGGGAGTGTGGTTAGGCGGACCGCTTGCCAGCAGGCCGCTACATTTACCGTTGCAGCTTTCACTACAGGGGCCTGAAGCATTGAGGAACTACTGAGGCCTACCTCGGATTCCCGGGGGGGGGGGGCTGGTGCTGGAGCTAGCTTCCTGCGCGGCGGCAACAGCGGCACTTGTCCGCGCTACCTGCTTGGAGGCCTCAGTCAAGCTTCCTACAATATTGGGACACCGGTCCTCCAGGCACTAGGGTGGGCCCTGGGGATAGGCCTGGGAGAGGCATCCGGTGGGGGATTCATTGGCGCCTTGGGTGGGTGGCCCCACCGGACACTCCCATATCTCTCCACCAACGACGGGACGTGATGCCTACCTTGCGATGGCCACCAACAAGTCCCGCAGGGACAGATCAGTCAAGGACTTACTCCTTAAGGCCGGAGTTGGGGGTCCTGAGACGGCCTCGACGCAGAATGACCCCTCCGCGAGTCGGGGTTCGGAGGACCTGGAGGGGCCGGTCACGCGCAGTGTCCTGGAATCCCTCTTTGCCAACCTCACACGGGAATTCCACACCATGAAGAAGGATCTCACGACGGAGATTCGAGAGATGCGGAGAGACATCGACTCAGTGGGGGAGAGAGTCAACGAGCTGGAGAACCAAACGTCAGCCAGAGATAACGAAGTGTCCCACCTCCAGGAAGAGGTCCTGCGTCTTAGAGAACAACACCTAGATCTGCAAGCCCATGCGGAGGATCTCGAAAACCGTTCCCGCCGGAATAACATAAGGATCCGCGCGGTGCCGCAGGGGACAGAGGCGCAGGATATCGAGGCCTTTGTTATGGACCTTTTTCGCCACGTCTTGGGGGGCCCTCCGGATCTGAAGATCGAACTCGACCGGACACACCGAGTGGGACTCAGACGTCCGCCGACTGCCCCCCCGCCGGACATTCTGACATGCGTGCATGACTTCAAGCTTAAAGAGCGTATTCTTCGGGAAGCTCGAGCCAACCATCCCATCGAGTTTCGCTCCTGCAGGCCTCTTCTTTTCCAGGATTTAGTGACCTCCACGCTGCAGAAGTGACGGGATTTCTGCCCAGTTACGACGTTCCTGCGCTCAAAAGATGTCTCTTACTCTTGGGGCCACCCGTTCAGACTCATTTTCAAATGGGAGGGAAAGCTCCGACAGGTTTGCTCTCTTCAGGAGGCTACATCGCTTCTGCGACTTCCAGAGGGCGACTGCCCTGCGCCGGAGCAGGGTGCTCCTGTAGAGCGCCGAGCGTACCTCACACGTTGGCAGCGAGTTGGGAATTCTCCACGGGGTCTCCGTCCGGATCAGGAGACCATCGCCAAAGAACGATCGGCTGTCTTACAATCATTGTCAGAAGACTCGAACATGGCTGACTGAAACGCGTTGGTTAAGGTGATGTCACATGCATCCACCCTGGGATCCACCTTGAGGTATTCGTTTGGGCCCTGTGAAGGGTGGGGACGGCGGGGAGCTCCTGCTATCCATCTCACGCCTCACCACAGGGTGGTTGCCCAGGACTTTCGTGGACTTTGCAGTAAATGTTCTTCGTTGTTAGGTTTTTGTTATGGGTCTTTGGGTCTCCTCCTCCTCCTCTTACCTCTACAGGGCGGTTGTTATTTCACACTGATGCTTTTCTTCCGTCTGTGCAGGCCGGGAGCCCCTCATATTTAGCCCACCCAGGGACCTCCCCACATGTCTTCTAATATCCATGTCCTGTCCCTTAACGTTAAGGGACTGAACAACCCTACCAAATGGCGGGCCGTCTTGTCTTATCTTGAGCGGTCGGATGCCCATATCTGCCTGCTCCAAGAAACACACCTGCTCTCCACAGATACCCACAGATTGCGGTCCAGGGCATTCCCCCATCAGATGTTCTCTTCCAACACTTCTAAGACGGCGGGGGTGGCGATCCTGGTCTCCGCTAAATTTCCGGGACAAATAGGTATCAAACAGGCCGACATTAAGGGTAGATTACTGGCGCACTCTTTTATTGTGGGCACCTGTGCATTCACGATCGCTTCAGTGTATGTCCCTAACGATAGACAAGAGCACTTCATCAGAGCCGCCATACACGAACTCACACGATTGCCAGACAAGAACATTCTTCTAGGGGGAGACTTTAATTTGGCCTTTGATGACGCAGTGGACCGTTCGGGGCAGAGATGGGGACAGTCTGGGGCCCTTTCGGGGGAAGGGAAATGGCTTTTGGTAGAGGCTGGCCTCACGGACATATGGAGATTGCACCACCCAGGAGCCAGGGAATATACTTTTTACTCGCACCCTCACAAGACGTACGCCAGAATTGACTATGTACTTATCTCCGATCCCCTGACACAACAGGCGCGGGACGAAGAGATTCTACCTTGCCCCCTATCCGACCACTCAGCTGTGCGGATATCCCTGTCTCTACATCCTCGCTGGCCTACCCGCAGGTATTGTCGTTTACGCGAGACCATGTTGCAGCGCCCCTCAGTAATACAACAAATACAAAAGTGCATGACTGATTACATAGAGCTTAACGACTCCCCATCCATATCTGAGACGACCCTATGGGAAGCACTGAAAGCGGTGGTTAGGGGGGAGTTCCTGGGCATAGCAGCGGCTGATAATAAGGACAGGAGGGAGAAACGGGAGCGTATAATGGGGGAAGTGGCTGAATTGGAACGCATTCATCAGAGGACAGGGGCCCCCAGGGTTTAGAAGCTCCTGAAAGCTGCCAGGGCACAACTGGCGGGGTTGGATATTGACCGGGCGGAGTACGCAGCTCTCCACCTGAAACACGCGTTTTATGTGGGGGGAGATAGGGGCGGGCGTCTTCTCGCTAATAGGCTCCGGGCGCAGCGACAGGCGTCCCGAGTCACTGAGATTCGGGATCAACAGGGGCGAGACCGGGATACGGATCCCGAGATCGCGGACACATTCAGACAATTTTATGAGACCCTCTACGCGGCCCAAGACCTCCCCGAGGATGGGCCAACTCGCTATCTTCGGGGTGTCGCCACAGCCAAATTATTACCGCGTCAAGCGGAGGAGCTTGAGGCTCCCATCCGCCTGGAGGAGGTCATCTCCGCAATCTCCCGTTTGAAGCTTTTTTTTTTTTTTATCCTCATCTCACCAATAGGCTTCTGCAGGTTTGAAAAGCCAACATCTTCCATCTGGGCGCCCCACGGCTCACTGCACTAGCCTAGGTTAACCCGACTGGCCCCGGGTAGTAGAGGCTTGGTGTAATCATAGGACCCGGGGGGGGAGGAGGTATAGAGATGGCACAATATCAGATACTCTCAAGGAGGAAAAACTAACCTCAGCTCCCTGCCCCATCTCAATAGAGGCTGCCAAATATTGGTCAATGTTTCCCCGTTCCCCTCCTGCTCCAATCGTGCCATGGCAAAAGAGGCTTTAAGCCAATCCTCCCTATTTGGGGGGGTGGGGTCTTTCCACTTTATACAAAGCTCTCTCCGCGCTAGCAAAATCAGATATAACAACAGGCCCCTATGAAACTGTGGTAAAACAGAATTAGATACATCGTTGCCCCCAAAGAACACCAACGAATGATTAACCTCAATGTTAGTTTCAAAGATACCTGACAGGGAATCTCCCACCTCCTTCCAGTAAGGTCTTAGCTCCGGACACTCGAAGAAGATGTGAATATCATCCGCAATAGGTAGTCTACACCTGGGACATTTCGGGGGAGGTAACGGGGCAAACTTAGCTATCCTGGCCGGGGTGTAATATAGTCGATTTACAACAAAAAAATGATTCTTTTTTAAGCTAGCTGGTTTAATATATCTGTAGAGCAATTTTAAAGAAGACTCGAAAAGAACTTCAGCATTGGACTCAAGGGGAGATTGGTTCTAGACCGATGATTGAGGTAAGAGGTCCAAGTCTTCTGCATCAAGGAGCCTCATGTACCACATGGATATCTCTTTCTTTTTGGTTGAACACTTTGCAGTATCCTCTCCAATTCCCAATCCCCCCTGATTTCTCTACCTTCTGCCTCGTACCATGATCTAAGTTGTAAATACTTAAATTTGGAGAAGGCAGGACCTATCTTCACTCTTAATACCTCCCATGGGAGGATTCCTTCTACATCCATTAGATCGGACCAGACAGCCACGCCCGCTCTCTTGATTGACATCGCCAGGCTATCCTTAAAACAAAGTGGAGTCCCGGGAGAGTCCCATATAGGGGCAAAATCAGAGAAGTATCCCAGCCCCCATCCGCATCTAACTTTATACCATGTTTCCAGGGCGGCCTTAAGAACCTTAAGACGCACACGTTTAAAGTATCTCGGGGCCCCAAACTTATATAGAAACCCTCCTCCTCCACTCCCCTCAACCATGGCCATCTCACCCAGAAGTCTACCCCACGACGTCTCATCTGGATTTGAGAGCAACATCCTAATACCCTTGAATTGAAAGGCAATTAAATACCATCTAATGTCCGGGAGTGCCAGCCCTCCTTTGTTTAGCCTCCTCCTCAGCTTCTTCCAGGACATCCTGGCGCCTTTATCGCCCCAGATGAAACTCCCTATTTTACCCTGGATCTTGCTGATACTCTTACTAGGGAAAGCCAGGGGAACTGCATTAAACAGGTAGGTCACCTTAGGGAGAACGACCATCTTCACCAGGTTGACCCTCCCATAGATCGTCAAGGGAAGGTTCCTCCATCTGGCGAAGAGGTGATCGATCTCCTTAGTGATTTTTTCCAAGTTGATCATAGGGATTTTGTCTAGATCTTTTACAATTTTGATGCCCAAATACTTGAATTCATTACTAATAGGGCCTCCCCAATGATTAATATTCCAGCACATTACTTCCGTTTTGGAGGAATTCGCTAGGTAACCAGAAATTGAGCCAAATTCCTCCAAAAGGTCTTCGAGCCGTGGAATAGATGCCTCTAGGTCGCTAGTATAGATGATAATATCATCGGCATATAATGCTACCTGGATGTGGGGTGAGGCCGCGCACGAGAGGAGACGTCGAGACGCTGCTTCCCTGTTGCTTCGGTTCACTGGGGGCAGAGTCAGTACCTGTTTCAGCGTGCGCTTGCACCCTGCGGCGAGTGAATCTTGCGAGGCAGACGCAGAGCAGCGGGGAGAGTTTTTTTGTTTCAGTAAAAGTGGCTCAAAATGCTCTTGTTGTTTACCTGAAGGTAAGGAGGGTTTAAAAATTTGTCCTGGAAGGGAGTGTATTGCCGATAGCTCCCCGCTTTTCCAAGTGAGAGCCTTTGTGATTTCCTGGTCCTCTGAAGAGAAGGGAGGGGTGCCCCTCAACCGTATGGAGACAAGTGATTTAACCAAAGCGGGCACCTCTCCACCAAAAATAAGCAGATACACTCTGCGAGCTAGAGCGGCTCATTTATCTTCAAATACGACCATCACTCAGCCCATTTTGCCTCCTCGGGTCTCCCCCCCATTTCCGAAGTCAGAATATCGCATAAACAACGCAGGCAGGGTGGGGTCATAACTAACAGTGGGCTTGCTGTCAAGGGGAGAGGGGTTAACAGGGGCAAAGGAGGCAGTAGGATTAAGAAAACACCTCCATTAAAAACGAAAATTACTCCATCTTTAAAAACCTACTATCAAGTTATGTCCCTGTCTACATCTTCATCCCATACTCCTGTTACTATCAAGTCAGCAGCCTTACCAAATAGCGAAATCTCTGGGAACACTACTCTGGATAGTCCAGCGGGGGGGAAGCCCGGTCCCAGGACCCCCGGGCTTGTAGTGTAGGCAGTGTAGGTAATGTAGGCGAGTTAATGGTTAAAACCTTGGGAGCCCATGAAGTTATTTCCCCTAGAAATAGCCCAAGAAGGCGGGAAGCATTGGAACCGCTGATTCAGTCTAAGGGATCGGATGATCAGGTGCCTACCTCTGCAGGGGTGGCTATAGATCCTATATTCCTTCCTATGCCTTCTGGAATTGAGACTGACGTTCACCCAACGGTGAGCCTTTTTAATAGATATTCCATTTTGGGTATACAAGAGGGGCCGGAGGGGGGGGGACGAGCAGGCGCTGGAGCAGGAGCAGGAACAGGAAGCTCAGCAAAGGGTCAGTAAAAACATCAGCATCCTTACTACGGAGGAATGCACTGTCCCGGTCTCCACTACGCATTCATTAGTCGAAATACTATTGACCATGAAAGAAGAGATGACCAGCAGGTTTATAATATCAGAGACCAACCAAGCTGAGCTGGCTAGTAGGTTTGCTGTGTCTGAAGCGAACCAGGCCGCTATCAAATCGTCGTGCGAGGTGTTGGCGCAGAAACTGGAGGAAGTTATATTGAGGACCGATGCAATTGAGGCCGAGATTCCCAAGTTAAAAGACGCTATTCAAACGACTTCTGTAGACCTGGTGAAGTTATCAGCTCAAAATAAGGAACTAAAAGATGACCTTGAGCGGTTGGAGAATCACTCTAGGAAAAATAATCTGAAGTTCCTAAATATTCCGGAAGATCTTGAGGGGACCGACATAAGGGGGTTTGTAATTTCCTTATTAAAAGGCTCAGTGTTAAGGAATTCCCCGGCATCGATCTAGCTCACGAGATCCAAAGAGTGCACCGGGACCCCTTTAAGAGAAATCCAGGGAGACAGAAGCCTCGGAAAATTTTGGTGAACTTTTTGTCCTACTCGGTTAAGGAGCTGATTTTAACCGCTGCACTTAAGGAAGGGCTGATTCCATCTACACTTTCGGACTTAAGCCCCTTTTCCTTTTCTATTAGATCTGACATCTCCCACATAACTGCAACGAGACAATGGGAAATGGGAAAGAGGTTAGCTGAATTAAATAGCTTGGGGGCAAAGGCTCAATTGAGGTTCCCTGCCACACTACGTGTGATGTGGAACAACCACATGCATATGATTCGAGCAACAGAAGAGGTGGATGCCCTAATTTTTAAAATCAAAAAGGATAGGGATGGCAGTACAGGAGGGAAATAGAGGTTAAGAGTGCTTTTAGCATTTAGTCCCTAGTTTCTTGAGCTATGTATTGGATTTCAAGTGTTACCCAAGGGAGGGGCGACCGAATAGGCTTAGCCTACTGGAAGGGAGGGTTCCTCAGGGAGAAGGGGGTCACAGGGGGGAGGGAGGGGAGTAGTGGGGTTCACAGGGTGGGGAGCAGTGGGAAAAAAACAAAAAAATATTCCTCATCTCTTATGTATTTTGAGAAATGCCGCATAGTGGGGGAGAGGGGGTTCATTAGCTGATGGCAGGTAATCCCAATAAGGATAGAAAAGTTTGTTTTATTTCCTGGAACGTGAATGGTTTAAGGTGCCCCCGCAGGCAAAGGTTGATATTTAAATATTTAGAACTTTGCCCAGCTCAGGTCTTTCTTTTACAAGAGACTCACTTGACACCTGAAGAATTTCGCTCAATCTTTTCCAAAATCCCTTGGATAGATTGTTTTTGTTTTTCACAGCAATCAATTAATAGCAGAGGTGTCGCAATAGTGGTGAAGAGAGGGACCCCTTGTGTAATTAAATCTGTCCAGACGGACCAAACAGGGCGATGGATAGTGGCCCAGATGGATTTTGGGGGGTTAGAGCTAGCTTGCTCTTCTTATTATGGTCCTAATGTGGATGACCCTTCATATATATGTAAATTGCAAGCTAAGTTGATATCGGCGACCCCCCTTTGTTGATAGGAGGTGACTTTAATGTTCTCCTTGACCCAGTTAAGGACAGGTCTAATTTGAGCCGTATAATAGGAGCTCCGAGAACCCGTCGGGCCATGAAAAACATGCTGCATGATATGGATCTGGTCGATGTCTGGAGGGCTAAGAAGGGAGATCTCCAGGGGTTCACATTCTATAGTAAAAAATATCACCATGCTTCGAGAATAGATTACATCTTAGTTAACAGAGATGTATTGGGCAACCTGTTTGAGATATCTGTACTACCTACCCACCTCTCTGATCATGCCCCAGTTTTATTCTCATACTCTAGGATAGGTAGTATTTTACAAACTAGATGGACGCTGAACAGAGCAATGTTGTTAGATTCTGGAATCATTCAGTCTATTATTTTCGTCAGAATTTTTTATTTTGAATATTGGTTCTACGACCATGGAGTACGTATGGGACGCGTACAAAGCCAGCCTGAGAGGCAGGCTGCATAGTCTAATTTGCTCTAAAAATCGGGTTAAAGCCCAGGAGCTATATGTTATAGAGAAAAAGATCTTGGAATTAGAAGCCGAAAGAAATGGCCTTATCCAGGAGGGTACTGATAGATCGATACAAATTCAGAAGGCTTTGGAGGGGGCTAGGCAGGAGTTTAGGAGCCTGTTGGACCAGAAGTGTAGGGCACAATGGCTTGTTAAAAACATGCAAAACTTTGAATATGGGGAAAAAGCTGGTGCTCTGCTAGCATGGAAAGCCAGAGTGGATAGATCAAGAAATAACATCAACGAACTGATAATTAACAACAACGGAGATAGGTCCAGCAAGGTAGAGGAAATGCAAACGTGTCTTCTTGCTCTTTTCTCGGACCTGTATAAGGAGAACCTGGTCCCCCCAAAAGATAAAATACAATCTTGGTTAGCGGGCAAATCTTTGCCAATCTTAACAGAAGCTAGTCGTGCCCTTCTGGAAGCCCCAATTACTGTAGAAGAGATCAGGAACCAAATTAAGAAGTCCAAAAAATAAAGCCTCTGGGTTGGATGTTCTTCTGAACGAAGTTTATAAACTTCTGTCGGATGAATTGGTCCCGGTGCTGGAAACTTTATTTAACTTAATATATAGATCAGTGGGTGAGATCCCTAGATCTTGGAAGGAAGCTACCATCGTCCTGATTTTGAAGCCGGGGAAGGACCCACTAAAAGCCGATTCCTATTGTCCGATCTCCCTGCTGAATGCCGACTATAAGATCTTTATGGGCATTCTGGCGGGGAGATTGGCTAAATTGGTCCCTAGTCTGGTTAACATCGATCAGAAGGGTTTTATAGCTGGGAGGTTTATTCAGTAACAAACACAACTGTTGATTGGGAACATCAACCTGGCCATGGTAAGATCAGATCCCTTGGCAGTGGTGGCCTTGGATGCGGCCAAGGCTTTTGACAGAGTGTTTGTTGGAGCTACCTCTGGGAGGTACTAGAGGGAATGGGCTTCGGCCCTGTCTTTGTCCAAACCCTGAAGAAATGTTACCAGGGAACCTCAGCAAAGATCTTGCTTAATGGTATGCTGACCCAAAGTTTTGATATCCAGAGGGGGACTAGGCAAGGGTGCCCCTTATCCCCCTTGTTATTTAACATCTACATAGAGCCGTTGGCGCAAGCCATTAGACTAGATGACTTAATCCATCCTTTTAGATCCCGTTTGAAGCTTAATAAATCACCTGGCCCTGACGGGTTCCCCTCAGCTTTTTATAAAAAGTTCTGTGCAGTGCTTGCCCCACTCCTTGTACGGGTTTTTAATTCGATCAGGTCTAACTCGGCTACCTCCCTCCCGCCCTCCATGCTAGAGGCACTGATTACTGTGATTCCTAAGCCGGGTAAGGACAAGCGCCTCTGCGGGTCCTATCGTCCTATCTCCCTTCTCAATGTCGATCTGAAGATTTTTACCGGTATCCTGGCGCACAGGCTCTCTCGACATCTCCCCGGGCTGGTCGATTCAGATCAATCCGGGTTTACCCCTGGACGCCAGTGTTCCGACAATACCAAGTGGCTTATTCATCTTGTGGACCGGTCGGAGCGCTTCCCAGCGGAACGCATGATCCTCTCGGTCGACGCTGAGAAGGCGTTCGACCGGGTCCACTGGCCGTATCTCCGGGCGACCCTGGTTCATTTTGGCATCCCGAGCCGCTACATTGACTGGGTCTTTAGTAGCTATGACAACCCCACGGCTACGGTGTGGGTGAATGGGACGGCATTGTCAGCCTTTCCTATCTGTAGAGGGACTCAGCAGGGTTGCCCGCTGTCGCCGCTCCTGTTCGCCCTCTATATGGAGCCCATGGCTCAAAGGGTCAGAGATGACCCCGGTATCAGAGGAGCGCGCTTCGGGGGGACAGAGCATAAACTCTGCTTATACGCGGATGATGTGGTGGCTACATTGGAGCACCCTAGAGAATCCCTGCCTGCCTTCTTGGACGAATTGGATAGGTTTGCCCTTGCCTCAGGTTTCAAGATTAATGTGCACAAGTCACAGGCTTTAGATCTTTCCTTGGGGTCGGAGACGCGGAGGATGCTACAACACTCTTACCCGATTCAGTGGGCCCGTGATTCCATCTCCTATTAAGGCTTGCAAGTTTCCTCCATTATTACGTCCATCAAAACGTCAAATTACACAGAACTTCTGAGGCAAGTCTGTGCTTCCCTCAGGAGGTGGAGACCGCACTCTCTCTCATGGTTGGGCCGTATAGCGGCGGTGAAAATGGTGATATTACCTCAGATTCTCTATCTGTTTCACACACTTCCGCTGGTGCCACCTGTTGGGGTCCTCCGCTCGTTACAAAGGGACATAGAACGCTTTGTCTGGCGGGATCAACGGGCTCGAATGCGCCGGGAACTCACCTATAGAGACACAGTTGAGGGGGGTTTGGGCGTCCCCGACCTTTTAGCCTACTGGCGGGCGGCCCAAATGCGGGCGCTGGTGGAGTGGTCGCGCCCGGAATCAGAGAAACATTGGCTGTTTATGGACAGGTCACTTGCTGGCCAGCCCCTGTGGGGAGTCCCTTTCCTCACGCGTGAAGGGCAGCCCCGTAATTTGTACCTCTCTGAGGTGACTCGCCCTGTCCTGCTGGCTTGGGACAGGGTTGCGGTCCCTAGGGGCCTTACGACACTTCCGTCCCCGATCACGCCCATAGCACAAAATCCTGATTTTAGGCCGGGTCTGGACCCCAGGGGATTCCACCACTGGACCACTGAGACTTGTCACTCCATAGGCCATCTCTTTGACCTTTCGGGGCCCCGTTCCTTTTCTGACTTCCGGAGAGATCATGGCCTTCCAGAGACGGAACGATATCGATATCTACAGATCCGTCACTGGGTTCTCCACAGTGACGTGCGGGAGGGCGCGGAGAGACCCCTTACTCTGTTTGAAAAATGGTTGCTCACACGACACAGCGACGCACGACTAACGTCGGACCTATATAAATTTACTAGAGACGCTACCGACACTGGGAAGACTCCTGGCCAGCTTCGATGGGAGGGGGAATTAGGTCGGACTCTGACACAGAAAGAATGGACGGACATATATTATAGAGCCCGACGTACAGCGCGTAACGTCGCCTCCATTGAGACTGCCACCAAAGTGGCTACTTATTGGTATCTAACACCTGTACGGCTTCACAGAGGTAACCCTTCCTGTAGCCCGCAGTGCTGGCGATCCTGTGGTTCACTGGGCAGCCTTACACACTTACTGTGGGAATGTCCCTCTGGGGGCATATTGGCAGCAGATTCTTGACGACGTGGACTCCCACTTTGACACCCAGATCCCTAGATTCCCGGCCTATGTGCTCTTGGGCCTCCCTAACGCCATTACATTTCCCCTTAAATCCCGGAGGGGTAAACAGATGGCCCTCGCTCCAGGGGCGGCAGCCCAAAATGTTCTAACTCATTGGGGTACCAAGACTGTTCCTACATGCCTGGGGTGGCTCCATAGGTTGTGGGCCATCTTGGGAATGGAAAAGATATCTCTCTCGCTGACCCATCCAGGGGCCTCCTTTCACGATTTGTGGGCTCCCTTCCTCCCGCTACTGACCTCCGAATTCACGGAACTCACCTGCCCTAAATACTTGCGACTATAGAGACTGGCGGACCCCCCTAGATTGCCTGCCCCGGTCACTTCCACTCCTTAGTGTGTCCTCTATGGCTTTCCCTGGTTTGTTCTTCTAGGCCCTTCTGATAGTGCTGTGTTATTCCTTGGGGAGGAGGAGGAGGAGGAGGAGGGAGGGGAGGGAGGGGGGGGAGGGGTTCCGTTTCTCTATTTTCTTTTTGGCTGGCCGAACATAGCCCTACGACTGCCGGGTTGCATCCCGAAGACCATAGAGCGCCCTGGCTCGTTCGCTTTTCTTCTGTGTTGAAAACCAATAAAAGAAATTTAAACAAAAAAATATAAAAATGAAAACGACTTACCTTGCGCTCACTGCATTGCGGACTCAGCATTGCTGTCAGCGCAAGGTAAGTGAGTTTGTGGTTCTACTTGGCTTATCCAATGTGTGCCAAAAATGTACTAACTGCGGCCGAGATGACGCAGGCGTGAGTGCTTTGGTCAATAGTGCAGCACTTCACCGGTTGGAATCCTAATACTGCCAGTGTCACATTTTTCCCTGTTAAATCATGTTTTCAGTCAGCCACATGTGTCAGCAGACACACACTGGGACATTTTCTCTGTCGCCTATGCCATGCATTCTTAATATAGTGATTCACCGAAGTGCATTGCTGCACCTTGTTACACATAACGCGCACTGGATTAAAATTTGATGCTAGATTCAGGCTTCCATAAGAAGCCGCCATATGGGTTCATGTTTTAAAAACTGAATACTTTTGTTGGCCCCATGCTTTTGGGTCGTCCAATGTCTTTTATTTAATGTCCTTGTGTCAGCACACATTTTTTAGGTTTTGCCTGCACAGCGATTGCGCTGTGCTGGTTTGATTTTTCCTCCACCCTTTACCTAATCTCCCCATAGCTGCACCCATTAAAGCGTACTTGTCTGGGGGAATGTTCTTTTTTCTTTGTCCTCTGCCCTTTGCCTAATCTTCCCAGTTTATAGTACCACCAGTAACAGCACAATATATTGCTTTTCTCAATCAACAAGTCATAACACTTTCATGGAGTTTAAGTAACTTATATTGCCCACTTGCTCACCCAGCTACAACTTACAACAAAAAACAGCTTATTATTAATCATATAGGCGAAACCTAATGGATTTACCAATGCTTGTTAATGATCTTATCTCATTTCCACACCTAAATATAACGTCACTTTAAACCTTGTTTTTTTATGAGTGAATGTCTGTGGTTTTTATCACATTCAAACCTGTGAGTAGGTCCACCCATACCCCAGAAAGTGAAAAGTGTGGTGGCAGCTACTTCCTATTCCGTTTCTCTTGGCGATATGGGGCTCTTTGGAAACTAATAGAGTCATGGAAGGGGGCTCCGTGCATGTCCCCTCCTCCATATTTTTGATATGTCCTTGTGCAGGTCCCAGGGGGCTTGGTCATCTCCGGGGGTTCATGACACTCTCAAAACGTGGACACTACTCGAGCTCATTCCCAGCTGGTTGCTATGGGGTATTAACCTTCTTTTGGTGTATTCTTGGCTGCCGGTGGGGCGTTTTGTATGCTTTTGGTGTCATTTTGTTCCTGTGAACCACTCTAGCCAGCAGGAGGGGAATCTTTAGGCCTGCTGACCCCCCTCCCATGGTGGGAGGGTCAGGGTGTGCCCACTAAGACCCCATTTAAGGCCTTTATGTTTTTTCCAGGAGTCCTATAATGGCTAATACAATATTTTCTCAATGTTGTGACCAGCCAATCAAGATCCGCCCTTCCACTTGGAATGGGTCAAGCAAAGCATATCTGGACGCCAATGTTCTAAACATGTCTAACTTTTTCCCTGCATTAACCTCCTCATGCCAAACTCAAACAACTTTTTAAACACTAATTTCTTGAGCATGGTAGAATGGTTTTACTTCAAATCTCAAAAATTACACTTTCTGAGTAAAGTTCTAACATTTTGCCAAATTAGGTGTAATTCTGTTCAGCTATTTTTTCTGTATCAGAGAGCAAAGATTCCCATGGGAATGAATATGGGAAATCATATTTTTGGGTTGCCCTCTTTTTTTTGCCCCCCCCCTTCCATAACTGGGCCAAGGTGGATAAACTTTCATTTTGGTACGTTTTATGCAGATTCCTCAACTGACGCCAAAGCAACACTGCCCTTTCTTTGGAAACTCTGACCTAACTATAATTACACAATGGCAATCATATCATGTTCGATAAAGATTTTTTTTCTTTCTTTTTCTTATGAGCATCTCAAATACTACCCATATATTCTCAAACTTTGCCCAGATGTTGTTAAATCCCCTCATATATGCACTGTAGCAAATCTAGCTAGGCTATTGGTGTCTTTTCTGTGTTTTCTGACCTTCTCTCTTTTACATTTCTGTTACACTCCTTGCTGAAGCCCAGTGACAAGCCCACCATGGAATGGCTGGAGTACTCCACCGAAATTCGTGCTCTAGACCAAACCTCTTTCCATTTAGTCATTGCAAAAATCATCACACTACCTCCCACGCACCACAAATGAAAAAATAACTTGCTTCACCAATTCAGTGTCTCGTCAGGGTTATGAGATAACATACAAATGATACAATACAATACAATATGGATTTCGCTAATCTTCTTTGTGCAAATGTACGATGCATTATGCAGTACCTCGAGCAGATATCCTTGTAATCCTCACTAACTAATGTTTGCACTTTTCTGTTTTTGAAATACCTGGTAAAAGAATATCCACAAGACATTTTTTTGTATGTACCCTTTGATTCAACATTCACCTAAAATGTCAGCGATTCCATCTGCCTTAGATTTAGCTTTCTAACTTATAGCACAATAACCCCATGGAAAAAGTTAATTATTTCAAATTGCTACGAATATGCCTTTATTCATTAACTTACTTTGTATGTAAGAGAGATGTGCTGGAAGCTCAAAGTTCTAATTACAGCTGTAACATTGCCCTGTGATTTCTGTAAGGTGTCTCATTTTGATTGCTGCTTACAAGGAAATGTACCCAGGAGAATTCGCTTTAAACTGTAAAACTGTGCTTGTAGTTGCTGTCTTCATAGTGACAACATACATAATGTGTTGTGCCTCATTCTCAGGCAAATATGTTTCACCCTATGGTCTGTCACTTCCTTATATAGTATTCTGAGCAATCATTTCAATAGTCTTTAATTACCTCCATGCCTTTCCATAGATTAAGTTACATTAGACACTTAGGAGCTTATTTACAAGCCCCATGCGCCGCCGGTGCGTCACTTTTAATATGGGAAAGAGGGACGCGCCTGCGGCGCAAGTGGCTTGTAAATAAGCCCCTTACGGTCTCATTTAGGGGCAGATTTACAAGAAACTGTAGAGATGCGTCAGTTTCCCTGCGCCAGCCTGCGATGCCCTTGCGCCACCATGGATGCACCGTATTTACAATACGACGCACTATGGGGCAAGGATTGACAGATGCATCAGAAATTCTGACGCATCTGTTGGCCCAAAGGTCATGCATTGCTGGAGTAGTGTCGCAAGCACGACGCAACTCCAGCAATGCTTGGGTGAGGCCTATACTTAATACACTGTCACTCCTTATGCCTGCTTCAAGCAGGCGTAAGGTCTTGACGCAGTGGCATCCTAGAAGTGGCGCAGTGAAATCTTGTTGAATTTCACTGCGTCACTTCTATGAGGCTTTCCTGCGTGGGAACGCCCACCCTGCACATATTATACCTGACGCAGGTATAAGGTGACGCAGGGCTTTACAACGCAACGCATCTCCCTAGATGTGTCACGTTGTAAATTGGCCGCATTGTTTACACCGCATCACAAAAGTGACGCAACGGCGGCGTAAAAGCGTCGCAAGGGGCGTGTAAATCTGCCCCTTAGAGTTTGGCACCTGAGGGACATGCGTCAAAATAAAGTGTCTGTGCTTCTGTCTTCCCTTTTTAGAGGGACTTTCCCAGGGACAGATCTCACTTCCGCACTGGGTTTGGTCGGTATTTTGAGTTGGCCCTTGTTTTAAATTGACCTTAGATATCTGTAAATTTGATGTCCCTGCAATTAATAGGTAGCAAGCAGCTAGCTGTTTCATAGGTCCCGAAATGCACTGCAAATGTAGGTTTTTGTGCATATGCAAATTCTATAGGTCATGATCGTGTTTCAGCACTTAAGACTATGGACTTTAGGTACATCCTGCTGACAGGGCCCTACTGGGGAATCCAAAGCCGTCCTGGCAAAAATGCTCACACCTTCACCTCTATCTCTGTCTCCTCATGCAATCTCTCTTTCCACCATCCTTTCTCTGTCTCTCTCTCTCTCTCTCTCTCTCTCTCTGCATCACTCCTCTCTCTCTTCTCCCTCTCTGATAGATTTCTCTCTACCTTTCCTTCCTCCATCTCTTTTTCTCTCTCTTGAAGCCCTAACACGCCTGCTGCAGTTAACCTTGGGAAACTTGGGAAGGTGACAGAGGCACCAGGAGTGCCCGGACCTTTCAAGGGATCTAGCTCACAGGGGAAATGCCCTGTAGAATAAATGGCCTATCCGGCCCTGCCTGTTAAACCCTTTACATTCAGTACTTTTTCAACCGAGACTGAGAAAACTCTTACAAAGACAACTGTTCCACGATCAGCTGTGGGAACATTTTTGATTGGTCCTTTCTCTCTCTTATTGGTGTTCAAGGTGCTAGGATTGGGCACGATACATTGGAAAGCTAGATTGATCAGTACCCTGGTGAGAGGATATTGCCAATATAATTGAAGGACGTGCTTTGTAAAGCATAGCTCCAATGCAGCATGTTCTATAAAATCCCTCCCCCTACGGCCTCCCTGTTGCATTAGGGGTCTTTTGATAGTTAAAGTTGCTGAAGTAAAGACTAGTTGGATGTATCTAGTGTGGCTCGTCTTACATACAAAAATGAAACTTTAACATATAAAAGGAATGTAAATATTCTGAGATGATGTTTTTTTTTTTTTAGTTTAGTACTTTTATTGAAGATAAAACATGGTAAACAGTACAGAAAATAAGGGATATACCTTATGAACAATTATAACATTAATGGATTCAGTTAAACCAGAGTTTCCTTAACAACATAGGAATATGGAAATTAGAAGTAATAATAAAATAGAATTTAAAAAAGAAATATTCAAAGATAGATATGCAGTGTATAAATTTTTACAAAAAGGAAGAGAGAAGAGGAAAAGAGAAAGAAAGAAAAAGGAAAAAATAGAAGAGAGAGAAGAAAAAGAGATATAATGAGTTCTTAAGGAGATGATGAGTGTGAGGATAAGAAGGTCGCAAAGGGGAGCCAAAGTAAGTCAGATTTGATTTTCTGAGATAAAGAAGAAGAAGAAACAGTAGATATTCTATATTCATCACATATAAGATCCCACCAAGCCATAATAGATAGCTTAGAATTATCCTTCCAACATGATAAAATAATTTTAAAAGCAAGAGCAATAAATAGATCTAATAAAACAGGTTTTGGAGAAATGTTATCAAAGTCAGCAGACAATGTACCGAAAAAAACATTTTGGAAAGAAAGTGGAATATTACAAGAAAAAATCAATAAACATTTTGCCCAAATAGTTTTCCAAAATATAGTAACTTTAGGACAATGATAAAGGAGGTGACTCAAAGTACCATCAGATTCAAGACATGACCAGCAGGAGGAGGAAACAGATGAGTCAATTTTATGAAGGAAAAAAGGGGTAATTACAACTCTACTATAGATAAAAAATAAAGATTGGGTAATATTGGCAGCATTAGAATTTTTTAAATAATTTACTCCATAATAAATCCCATTGTTGGATAGATAATGATTGAGATAAATCTCTCTCCCATAATATTTCAGTAGGTGATTTATTTCTTATAGTGAGAGGAGAAGAGAGAGATTTATAAATAAAGGAGGCCTTAGGGGTGGAATCAGTAGGGAGATCATACTAAGGTGTCATATGAATAAATGGTGTAACATCAGGTGTAAAGTTGTTGTTTAATAAATAAGTATGAAGTACAGGAATTAATTGATTGTATTGTTGAAGACAAGAATCAGGAAGGCCATACTTCTCTTGTAATTGTGGGAAGGATAAAATAGAATTATGGGAAGTCAGATGATGAACAAAAAAAATACCCTTTTCCTTCCAATGTTTGAAGTAAAATGATTTGTGGCGAAATGTTATAAATTTATAATACCAAATAGAGGATGCAAGAAAGGATTGATTAGAATCCGATCCTTGGTTAAAAAGGGTGCGTAATAAATAGTGGGAGTACTTAAGAATAGGGGTTTTAGATATAAAGGTACAATTAGACATAGAAATCACATTTTGAAAAGAAAATTCATGTAATAAAGAACGTTCAAAAACAACCCATTTCGGTATAGGAGAATCCTGGTAATCTTTAGACAAAGCAAAAAATTGACGTATTAAAAAGGCAGTATGATATAACTTAAAGTCAGGAAATCTTACACCACCTTCAGTTTTTGGTCTAATTAATTTTGATAAGGCAATACGAGCACGCTTGTTATTCCAAAGAAACTTAATACAGATGGAGTTTATTTGGGAAAAATAATAATTAGGAATTTTAAAAGGTAACATAGAAAGTAGGAAAAGAACATGAGGTACAATCATCATTTTAATAGTACCTAATCTACCCCACCAAGATAAAAATAGGGGAGACCAGGAAGATAATAATTTTAGGAGTTTAGCTTTCAGGGCGGTGAAATTATGAACAAGTGTGTCAAGTATTGTGGAAGAAAACCAAACTCCCAAATATTTAATCTTTTGAGGGCACCATGTGAAATTAGTGTTGTGAAACATATAATGATAACAAGAGGAATTTAGTGGCAGGATTTCAGTTTTAGCAAAATTTAATTTATAACCAGAGGTCCTGGAAAAAATAGTAATCTCCTGCAAAAACGGGTCGATGGACGTAGAGGGATTAGACATATAAATTTAAACATCATCTGCATAAGCAGAAAGTTTTACTTCTTGAGAGTTGACCTTAATACCAGTTATACCAGAGTTGCATCTGATTCGTTAAAGGAAAGGTTCTAGGCATAGGAGAAAAAGTATTGGAGATAAGGGACAACCCTGTCTAGTACCTCTATGAAGTTTAAAAAAGGGAGAAAAATGGCCATTAACAAACACCCAGGCACATGGGTCAGTATATAACAAGTTGATTAAAGAGATAAATTTATGACCAAACCCAAACCAACGAAGTGTAGAGAACATAAATTGACAATTTATCCGATCAAATGCTTTCTCAGCATCAAGTGACAAGGCTGCTAGGGGAGAAGGATACTTTTTCCCAAGGGCAAGAATACTAGAAAACATTCTGGAGTTGTCAGAAGCAAGTCTGCCCTTGATAAAACCTGATTGATCAGGTTTAATTGGAAGGGGGATGATGTCATTCAACCGGGATGCTAAACATTTTGCAAAGATCTTCCAATCATAGTTAATTAACGAAATGGGTCGGTAATTTTTACATAAGGTAGGGTCTTTATCGGGTTTGGGGATAATAATTATAAGAGCTTCTAAAAAAGAACCTCTAGCTTTAGAATTAGACAAAAATGAAGTATATAGTTCAAGTAATTTGGGGGCAAAAATGGTGGAAAAAAATAAGAGAAGTTCAACAGTGAAGCCGTCAGGGCCAGGAGCTTTGGCCTTCTTTAGGGATTTGAGAGCATCAGTAATTTCTAAAAGGGAAATATCTTTTTCAAGGGAGGAGAGAGTGTCAGGAATGGAAGGAGGACTAGGGAGTCCTCGAAAAAGACTCAATATCATCTACAGAGGGGTTTGTATCCTCAGTATATAACTGTTCGTAATAAGACTGAAAAGCCTTAGTAGTGTTGGGATCTGAGGACAACATCTCATTACTATGTTCACATCGAATGGGACCAACAGTTTTCTTCTCTGATTTAATTTTTAAATAGTTGGCTAACATTTTACCAGCCTTATTTTGGCCACCATGATATTTAGACTTGATTTTAAGGAGGACATTACAAGCATCAGTCGTGACAATTTTGTTCAAAGTAGATTTAGCTTTAATCAAATCTTGTAAACTCGAGGAAGATTTGGAGGTAAAGTAGGCGTGTTCGAGAGTTTTTATATGTTGGAGGGTAGAGATATATGTAGCATTTAATGCTTTTTTCTTCCTGGCAGAGTAGGTGATTGTGAAGGCCCTGAAGGAAGCTTTAAAAGCATCCCAGTTGTTAGGAATAGAGGTATCTTTAGAATGGTTAATTTGAAAAAATTCATTAATAAACGAGGTCACTTCTGAGATAAAGGATTGGTCTGATAATAAAGCATTATTAAAGCGCCATCGGCCCTGTTTGGGGGTAATGAAGAACATATCAAATGAGGATAGGACAGGAGCATGATCAGAAATAAAAATAGAGCCAATCTCTGATGATTGAATAGTGGGAAGAAGAGATTTAGAAACCAAAGCATAGTCGATACGAGACATAGTATGATGTACATTAGAAAAAAATGTAAACTCACATATATCAGGGTTGCAAGTTTTCTACACATCAAAGAATGGACGAGAGGAAATGGCAGATTGAAAAGCTTTATGGGAGTTATCAGGTTTAAATTTACATTTAGATTTTCTATCAGTAAAGGGATCTAATAAATCATTGAAGTCACCAGCAACAATGATATTAGGATTGGAAATTGAAGAAAGTTTCACTTTGATACTATGCCAAAACTCCGGATCAGCTTTAACTGGTCCATAAATATTGAAAAACGTCACTTGTTTTGGGAATATAATAGTATCAACCAAAGCCCATCGTCCATTCGAGTCACATACAGTGGATAAAATTTGAGTATTAAGAGATTTATGAAATAAAATGGCAACACCACCTTTATGATTAACAGCAGGCCAAAAAATAACCTGATTGACCCATTGACGTTTAAGTTTGAGAGATTCAATATCATTGCAATGTGTTTCCTGTAAAAAAGCTACATGAGAATTAAGTTTAGACAAATGAGATAGTACCTTTTGACGCTTTACGGGGTGACCGAGACCATGGACATTCCACGAAACAACATTAAACATGTTTCGGGTTGAGGAGGGGAACACAGAAGTAGGTATAATGGGCTGTAAATACAATAAAGGAGACAAAGACACCATTTAACAACAACTACATCATAATATAAGACAAAAGCGAAAAACTGACTAGAAGAGCGAATTAGAAACACACTCATGTGAGAACAGGAAAAAAGGTTGAAAAAGGTAGAGAGGAAGAAAGACCAAGGAAGAAAAGAAGGATAAAGAGGAGGGAAAATAAGAAGGAGAGAAAAAGTAGACAGATCAATGAAGAGAATCCAGATCTGAAGTGGAACGGTTAACAGATATACGAAGAGCACGTTAACACCGAGAACAAGGACGGCACAAGAACGAAACAAGAAATAAAACAGTAAAGAGCCTCTTAAGTATTGGAGATAGATAGAATGAAAAGATAGGGACAACAAAGGGTAGAATAAAGTAGCCAATAAAGAAGATTAATAGAAACAACAATAAATATATATTAGCATAAAGATAACAGCAAACTGAAAAGGAATTCAATCGTTAGTCTCCATGTTGCGAGATGAAATACTACGTAGAAAAAGTTGTCGTTTAGCAGGATCATCGAAAGAACGAGAGTTTCCTTCATGAATAATCTTGCAGAGACATGGATGAAGAATGCCATATGGAATGTTCAAGTGTCTCATCTGGAGACGAAGAGCCAAGAATTCTTTTCGACGGGCATTAGTTGCATTAGAGACATCCTGTGAAATAAAAAGATTGTGTCCAGACCAAATGAGACGACGTTTAATTTTCACAGCCTTCAGAACACGCATAAGGTCAGTAAATTCCAAAAAGAGCATTATAATACCACGTGGCTTATTTGAGTTAGGTTGAAGACGACCCAACCGATGTGCACGTTGTATATTGAGAGACGGTAAAGATTGAAGATCCAGGAGATCCTGGAGAAACTTCTTTAAGAAGGATAAAATATCGGAGCCCTCAATATTCTCCGGAAGACCATAAAGACGAAGATTATTTCTTCGGTTTCGATTTTCAAGGTCTTCGGTATGGAGTTTGAGTTTTTGTATCTCTGCTCCAACATAGGTATTTTTGTAGATATGTCTTGAAGATCTCCCACACGATGTTCTAGCTTCGACACCTTCCCCTCCATGACGATCCAGCGATCTTCTATTTGCTGCAGCTTCTCATTAGTTGCGCACATAAATGGTTGAAGACCACGTACCTCTTCCAAAATAGAGTCTAAAACAGGATTCTGGGAAGATAAAATAGGAGAAGGCGGGTCATTCTTCGCTCTTTTTGGTTTTGTGCCTGAAGACAGTTGTTTAGAAGATGCGAGTGAGTCACTGGCCATCATGCTGTGATGAGTAGAGCAACGAGCAGGCAATAGGGAAGGTCGAATCCGGCCCATACAGTGAGAAGGAAATATTCAATTAAAATAACCGTCGAAATGTAGGTAGTCTTGAGAGCTTTGAAATATCCAGAAAGGCAGAGGCGAAAAACGTTGGTCTGCGGTGCAAATACAAAAAGTCATTTGAGGGTAGCCCGAATGACGAGAAGGACTATCACCATAAAAAACAACCAGCCACCAGCAGACAATGGAGACCAATTCACCAACAGGCCATAAAGAAGAACATATCTCAATATCGCATAACATTGAAATAAATGTCAATTATGGCCGAGAAAATGCAACAAGAGAAACAAGTGATGAAACATGTTGATAGGCATTCCACACCCCAAAATGGCAGATGCATGTGAGAGGATGAAAGGAAATCACCACCGCAGCCTCCAGGGACAAGAAAGTATCTTCATCATCAAAATGCCAGTCAGGAAACTCATAGCCGAAGTTGAGAGGGGCTAGGTATGTTCCAAATCACCAAAATGTAGCAAATATACTTTAAAGCAGGCAAAAAAAACTCGCAGCGCAAGCGACGCGATTCAAAAGGGCGTACGCTCGCTTTCTACTGTGGAAAAGTTACTGCCGCAGCTACTGGGTCCGAAAAAGCACCCCATGGCGCAAAAACGGCGAGCGAACTCACCTCCGATATTCACTCTGGAATAGCCGCAGCTGGAGACATCAAAGGCTGCTCAGGAGAGGCAAAAGACAACACCTAAGCACCGCGTCCACACAGAGCTCACGGAAGGACCGCCATGTTGCTTCGGTGCCATAGCCACGCCCCCTCTGGGATGATGTTTTAATGGCAAATATCTCAGCAAGTCATACCATAATACCATTGTTTATTTATTCATGGCTATCATTCAGTGGAATTTCACCATGTCACATAACTGATGGAAAAAATGTGTTTTCCAGCAAAGAAAATTGTGTGATCTTCAATGTTTTCTGCACAGTGCTGTTGGCATGAATGATTTAAAGTATTACTGTAGACCAAAACATAGTTACAAGGTTTGCAACCTCAATTTATAGAGGAGAATGTTGTGCATGGAAAACAAGTGCACTTATGGGTACCGATAGTCCACATTTGCAGTAAAGATTTGTGTGTGCAAATTACACATATACTAGTTCCTTGTAGATTTATTGGTTCTCTGCAAATGATGGACATGTTGCCAATTGTCCACAGATTTTTGATATTATGGAAATCAACTGTAGATTTTATACTTCTACATGAACTCGTTGAAGTATCAGAAACCAAGGAGGAATGACTGGGGCCAAGAAGAGGAGCCACAGTGGCATCATTACCATAAATAAGCAACACTGTAGGTACTGGCTCAGGCCCTCATTAATCTTAATATTTGCTCTGCTGAGTTGCAGATTGGGCCGATGCAAGCAAGGAGAATGGACCATCTCCATCCTTGTTCAGCAACATAATTGGGGTGCAATGGTACCTCAATTGGGGTACAGTGGGCTCTAATGCCACTGCACTGTTGGCATTAATTGTTAACTATTTCCCTGGCTAGCTAAATAAGTAAACCTTTACAGGGAAGCCACCCAGGGCAACTCACCCAACCACCCGGTGACTTCTACCGCCATTAATGAAATGTAGCAAGCCCATGTGCCCTTTTTAGGTGTACAACCATACAAAGTAGTCCGAGAAGAGGTGTTTGATGATGGAGATATTTTGGCATAAGGACACAAAAAGGCTACTACGATATATGTGTGGACAGGAGTTATCAGAGAGGACAAAGGCCTTGACAACAGGACTCATAAACTGTAGCACAGAGGAAATAAAAGCCCATCATTTTTCAATGTTTGTGTTTTTGAAGATTCAGGAATGTTGAAACAAATGCTGTGAGTTTTGTTTGATGTAGTCACTGGTACTGATCTAGGAAACATTAATATGGTTTCTGCTATTGCTTCAGCAGATTTTACCTTTATTTTCCACAAAAACTGGAAATATTTTCTGGAGGGGTTCACTGATTTTTTTACAGATTTGGACTGCCTCTGCTCACGAAGGTAAAGAGAGAGTAGATGGAGAGTTGGGCTACCCTCTGTGTTCTGAGGCACCAGGAATGTAGGTTGTATGGGTTGCCACAGAAAACCTACGAGGTCATGATTTTACACAGCACTGCTGTGCCAATAAGCGTACTATGAGAGAAGACCTCTGAGTGATGCTTTGTAGCTATGTCCGAGGATTTTAGAGAACTATGAAAACTGAGGTATTATTCCCAGACTTGTCTGTCAACAAATGCTTCTGGTATTTAAGCAATGGTTGTGTATCTCATTATGGAGCCTAGCCACCCAAGCATGAGTATTAAAAGTAGTACTGCTGTAGTACTACATTGCATTTTCCCAAATGCAATTCAGTGAGTTCCAGATAGAGGTCTACTCTTACAGGATATGCTTAAACTATGCATATAATATTATTAGTAGTAACTTTAAAGCTGCAATTTAAATTGCACGTCTCCATCCCCTCACAATTTCCTACTACCAAGGAGAAATCTGAGTCCGGAGTAGCTAAACTGCCACCAGGCAGAGATTTCCTCTAAGGCGTAGGTGGAACTTTACATGTGAAGATCTCCACATGAAGATTTCCTACTTGAATAAAAATATTCCAATTTAACAATATGTCTGTGGTCAGTGCTGGAAGGTAGTGGGATCCCACTGGACCGGGTTCCGGTAGCTATTCAGGGCCGGATCTGGGTTCCGACTGACCCAGGGAAACATGTCAAATTTGTCCTGGTGTCATTTACCGACACCAGGACTTATTTCAGCAGTGCCTGTATGTTGTCAGTATTCAATTCGAAGCAGCAACCTGCAGGGCTTTCTTATTTTATTTTAACATCCAGCTGGTCCCAAAATAAAGGGCTGATTTAAGGGGCCATCAGTCCTCCTTTTGTTCAAGTATTATCCTGGCTAGAAGCCATTTTGTGCCTAAAACCTAGACACCAATGCAATGGAAGGAAACAAAGGCGCACAGTTTGTTATCACTTCACAAGTTCTTAAGAGAAACTATGATTTGGAGGAAGGTTTTTAACTTTTTTCAACTTCCTATTTGAAATATATGCTGGCATTGTAAGAATGCTAACAACAAGGAGAGACAAAAAGGGCTTTAAAGGTCCAGCATACGTGCCCTAATACTAATATCAAAGAAAGGAGTATGCAGTTCCTAAGGAGGCTGACAGTAACTTTGGGGTGTGTACAAATAACTGGCTACCAAAAGGAGGATGGGGAATCCCTCCTTTCGAATTAGTGCCCTCACACACCCAGCCCGCTGGGTGTCATGCTTCATCATTGGGCATGCTCCTCGTCGGGTCGGCGCTGCAATACCCGACGGGCACCCTCAGTGGGGCTCTTTGGCAGAGATCTTTTTCCTTGCCGAATGGTGAGTGTGTGTGAGGGGCCCTAAAGTGTAGAAGTGTTGTGTTGTGGTTTCTAAAAAGACCAAGTGAGTTAAAACAGGGAGAGGAAGGAACAGGGCCACTAATTTAATAATCCTGTCTCCCACCCTGATTAAAAGAGTGATCGCGACTGTCTATAGTGATGTTATAGGCAGTTGCTCTATACTTCATGCGGTCAACATGTTTCTTACCCTGATTGTCCCAAGAAGTATCAGGCGGCAATTCTTCAGGACCTAATAAGAAGACTGGCCCCATCGGGTAGCGGCATCAAGTGGACACGTTAATTCAACGAGTGTCAATAGCTCGCGCCCACTCGGCGGAGGACCTAACCTGCAGTGCCGGTTCCGGGACCGATGGGGCCAGTCTTGAATAAATTATAGATTGGCTACCGCACCCATGGACATCACACGCCACTGGTGCTATCAGACTGGTAATATCTAGGTTATTAGACCTCATTATCAGCCACTTAGTGTAGATTCCAATTTTCTTATTAGGTCCTGAAGAATTGCCGCCTGATCCTTCTTGGGACAATCAGGGCAAGAAACATGTTGACTGCATGAAGTATAGAGCAACTGCCTATAACATCACTATAGACAGTCGCCATCACTCTTTTTAATCAGGGTGGGAGACAGGATTATTAAATTAGTGGCCCTGTTCCTCCCTCTCCCTGTTTTAACTCACTTGGTCTTTTAGAAACCACAACACAACACTTCTACACTTTAGGGCCCCTCACACACACTCACCATACGGCAAGGAAAAAGATCTCCGCCAAAGAGCCCCCACTGAGGGTGCCCGTCGGGTATTGCAGCGCCGACCCGACGAGGAGCATGCCCAATGATGAAGCATGACACCCAGCGGGCTGGGTGTGTGAGGGCACTAATTCCGAAAGGAGGGATTCCCCATCCTCCTTTTTGGTAGCCAGTTATTTGTACACACCCCAAAGTTACTGTCAGCCTCCTTAGGAACTGCATACTCCTTTCTTTGATATTGGCATTGTAAGAATGCAACATTTATCATTCTATAAGAGTAATTACACAAATATTGAATTAAATGGTGATAGAGCGCAATGTTCTCGAGAAATTTGTAGGGGTGCATCATAATCACCGTTAGTTCGCACCCGCATATATCCAGATATATATCAATGAATGGCCAGTAAGATGTAGTTCTAAACCGCAGTTATTAGAGTGAATAGAAGCGTAACTGTGCTATTTTTAATCATGTAATTGTAATGCTTAACTGAACCGTGTTTAAAATGATGCATAAATGAATCAGCCCATGTGTAATCGAGATGCAGTAGTTTAAACGTGTACCATATTAAGTTGCACGTGTAGTTCACTTTTTCGCATATGAAATGTAATGAACCAATGCTTATAGAAGTGATTAAGAATTGTGTGTTTAAATTGTGTAAAGGCCTGACTGCTTATACGTCAAAGAAGGGCCTGTTCGTTCCTATGTTAGCTTATTTTGTAGGCCGAGAAGGTGTTCTCTTGGGAAGGCTCTCTGGGCACCGACGATAGTTTAATTAGCACAGCGGAAAGTTTCTGTTGAATGTATTTTCTGTTGCAGGTGCAAGGACACATGCCTCGTTAGTGAAAGACTGGCTCTTTGTTTTAGGAGTTAGGATGGTGGGAGACACTGAGATGGGAGTATACTGGAATGCAAGAATGATTCTTTCAGCGGAGAAGGTGCCTGGGACCCAAGGTCACTGTAACCGTCCTGGATGAAGTAAGAGTTTCGATGGAAAAGTACGAGAAGGAAGACCTGGCCGAAGAGGCGTGAGAAGGGCGTGTTCTATTGTATGTGGATTTTGTATTAGGGATAGTGCCCCGAGGGAGGAGAGCAGATTGGAGGTAGAGGAGACCTGAGAGAAGGGCGAAAGAGAAAGATCTAGTTAGGAAAGAGCATCTTAGAACGAGCTTGAATGCAAAGTGAGTGCACTTCTTAGGAAGACTTCACAGCTGACACCTTTACCTTTTCTACTCTTGCCTGGGGAAACTCGTAAAGTAGGGATGTCACTTTAGTGGTAGAGTAGGGACAGATTTAACGCTTTTCATTTTATTAGGTAGATGAAGAATAAAATAGAGATTGGAGCCGTCATTCCTAGTTTAATGCTTTTGGAGCTAACGATTCTTCTTATTCTGAGTCGGATGAGACTCCTGCGTAGGATGATGTTTGTATTAGTGCCCATCTATTTCTTTAACCTCGTGTTGAGGTGCTTGTATGTGCAATTATTTTTGGCTTTGTAATAAACCCCAAAAACTTGAATTCGGAGTCAGTGATCTTTGGAGTCAAAGTCGAATCCTAAATTGTTGTATAGGAGAATTGAGTTTTCTTCCCTTCACACTATTCAGCAGGAAAAAAGATTCTGGCGACCTGAGGATTCTTAGCGATGGTAAGATAAGATAAGAATCCCGCTTGGTAGCAGAGTAGGATGGTTTCCTCTGATAGTAAGGGGAGATCTAGATTAGGATAAGAGATTATTTGCCCCCTAGAGCCCGAGTGATGGTGATCCAGTGGATTGTAAGAGGAGGACGATGGCGGTCGATGAGAACCGATGGAGAGTGATGGTGCGGCGAAGTAGCAGTTCATGGTAGCGTGAGTATGAACAGGGTGATGCTTGTTAGATTGCGGTGTTGATTTGATTGTGTGATGTCTTGCGGAGTTGGAATGAGAGTCGTGTGATTGAGGATCGGACCGAGAGCGTGCGCGGGGCCGAGAGATTTGATTCGATATCCCGGGATAAGAGATTGTGGTGTAGAAGACACCCAGAGTTGAGATTGTTGACCAGAGGTTGTGGGAGTCATGAGACGTCGTTGATTAACCCACTGAGGATAGGAAGCATATGTGTGAGTGCGTGAATAATCGACGCTGGTCGTAGGTTGTTGTGTGTGTGAAACATTGAGTGTTTGGATCCTATCGATTGTGCCAGATTTGAGGTCAACAGTTTCGAGAGACTTTCCGGTCGTTTGTGGACAGACAGTCAAAGAGGTGATTGTCCGGTCGTTTTGTGGACAGACAGTTACTTCAGAGTGCGACTGAGACGTGTGTGAGCGTGAGAGGTGAATTGTAAAGGAGGGGAACTGCTGCGATCGGAGGAAGTGTGACGTCAGACAGTGCTGCGCTGCGATAGGTCGGTTGGTGTGAGTCGCGCTGGTATTGGTGGACTGACATCAGGAAGTAAAAACGAAATCTTGTGCGCGAACGGAAATCTGCCTCATCATGAAATGTTTTAAAGTTTTACGAGAACTCTGTAGAGGTGATAGACATGTGGTTACTCTGGGTGGAGAGGAAGCCCCTCCCGAAGATACGCCAGCACATTACATGGCTAAGAATGTGGGATTGCATACTATAATTTGGCTTGAGAATTGGCATACAATGACACAGGGAGAGGGAGAATTGACTTTCCCACGCTATGGTACTTTCAGGTTGGAAGTGTTGTACCAGCTAAAAACCGTAATGTCTTCTTTACGACTACTGCCCAGACCAACACAATTTGAGGCACTACATGCATGGATTAGGGCAGCGTATGACAGAAAAAGAGACAGAAGTCAGGAAAGGGTGAAGAAGTCGATCAGGGCATTTCAAGATGCGAGATGGGATGCACTGGAGAAAAGGTGGAGAGTGGAAACGATTGAAGGGGATAGATTATATCCATTGTTAGAGAAAACGGGAGATACGCAGTGTTGGAACCGGGGTTACCGAGTCCGACACGGTAGCATGGCGTGAAGCGGGAAAGGCACGCAAAGGCAATGTGTAAGGCAGTTGTGCAGCACACTCTTACTCTGACTCAGAAATGCGAACGCAATAACATGACACCACACCAGGCTTTTGTATTTAAAATCAAGATCTTTTATAAATAATTTAAGTTGGCATTAGATGAGGCAAATTAATTCAGATCTACATTCAAATTCATTGCATTACTCAATTGGTGCACATTTTAAATAAAGCATCATAGCTCATCAACAATGTAGGCCACTAAGAGGCCGCAGGAATTATCCCCTACACGTAGCACTTAATAATGATCTCAAGGTACGTTAATAAAACAGGGGCCTAGACATGCAGTTCACTTTAGCTTATTCAATTACTTAACAGAAGGCTTTTCACTTTACATTTAAATAGGCCTGCATTAATCTAGGCGCGCCCACCTTCAGTACAGTGGGCGTCGCAATTCCAGTACACCTGTAACATAAAACACTTCAACTCAATTCAATTAAATACTTTCCCCCTGTGGTAGAAGATTTCGCAGTTAAAAGCATGGCCTAGGCAGTAATTACAATAGGCATCTGCAATAAGTTATTAAATACTATAGGGAACCCTCGACATGTCCAGTATCCTGGGGCTTCTATGACCCTTAGGGGTTAACTCTAGGCTAGGCCCACTCCTCTCCGGGGCCTCGCCTCATGGGGAAAGTTTACCCAATTGATTATAGGGTTAATGGTGGCCCCCGGCCCCCAGTGGCGTTTTGTGGGCCCTAGGGGCCTCCTGGGCTCACCTGTCGCTGGATCGTTGGTCGCGCTTCCTCTGCGACTGGCACTCCCCCAGGCCCGGCCCGTGTTCTGGAGGACGGGGCCCGGTCGGGGTGCCTCGGCCTTCAGGCCGGACTGTGGGGACGTTGCGGGGGCTGGTATCTCACTCCTCCAGCCCCCGGGATCAAGGAGTGACTGTGGGGACGTTGCGGGGGCTGGGATCTCACTCCTCCAGCCCCCGGGATCAAGGTAAGTGCAGCCGCGGCTTCCAGGACTTCGGGGAAGGGAGCGGGAGCCAGCAGTCCTCTTCAGCCGGCTCCCCGTCTCCCTCTACACGGCCGGGGCTCTTCCTGGGCCTCCGTCGGCGCTGGGGGCGGGGGCGGAGCCGGCGCCCAATCATTGCGCGGCCCTCTTGGGGGCACGGCCGGCATCCCCGGCTGCTTAGCGACGGCGTTGGCGGGGCCTGGAGGCCTCGATGATCGCGCTGGCGATTTCTTGTGCCGCAACGGCGGCGGGGGCAATTTCTTCGGCCGCGGCGGTGAGGTGATTTCTTCAGCCGCGACGGCGGCGATAAGGGCCCAGGGTCCAGTGGCAATTTCTTCGGCCGCGACGGTGGCGATGAGGTGATTTCTTCAGCCGCGACGGCGGCGATAAGGGCCCATGGTCCAGTGGCAATCTGTGGAGGCTTCGGTGAGGGCGCGGACGGCGCACCTCACCACAGAAACTCGAGGGGCTTCCCTCGCCTCAGCGCTCCCTTCGGTGAGGGCGCGACGGCGCACCTCACCTCACGGCACTTCTCAGGCAGCGACGGCCGCGGCGGTAATCTCTACACAAGGTCAGTGACCAGGGGGTGACAGAAAGCAGGACGCACCAGCAGCCTGTGGGCAGGGCTGACTGGAAGAGTACTTGGGGGCAGCCCAGCAGTAGGCAGGAATAGTGAGGGGGTGAAGGTCTAGCGCTTCAGGGTACGGCGCTTTACCTGGTGATCCCCAGTTGGGCAGTTTAGGCTTCAGGCCTGGCTGGACGGTCAAGCCTCCTCAAATTAAGGCGTCTTGCGACTGCTCCAGCTTGGTTGCTTCTTAGGCGCTTCTGGTGATGAGTTTCTTGTCAGAAGTTCCTTAGTATAAGTTTCTTGTCAGAGTTTCTTGTCAGAAGTTTCTTGTCATGAGGGGGGGGAATGAGTTGGCGGTCTGGGAGTGCTTGATGTTCCTCCCTGCACGCTGAAGGTGGTTCCCTGGGTCCCCTCACACTGGGCAAGGTCAGTGGGTGGTGGGAGTTCCTCAGCTATCTTACTCCAGCAGGGCCTCAGCCCTGTCAGCAGCAGTAGTGTAGGTCTCCCCCCTAGGCCCTAAAGCCTATACTCCGGCGGAGGTTCCCCCAGGTTCAGTGGTGCCTCATCAACTGACTAGAAAGTTTTCCCTCCAAGCCTTTTATACTCCTAGGTCAGGTGACCCTCTCTAAGGTGGCAAAACATAACTCCTCCCACAGCCCGGAAGGTTCTGGAACCTTCTACATGCCTGGCTATGTGGCCCAGAGGCGGGGATGGAATGGATACTGTATCCCTATACCCCAGCCTGACCCTGGCTACTAGTGTGTATGCGTGTCAGGCCCCTCTGCAGTAGCAGGGGCCTGTGGCAGCCATCTTGAGTGAGAGAGAGCACCTGCACCTCAGCACTGGCTAGCAGTGGCGAGGTGCCCAGAGACCTAGGTCCAGTAAAAATATGGTGGCAAAAAGGAGGCGAAAAAGGAAAAAAATAGGGAAAGACCACCCTAGGGCTGACAGGTCTAACACGCATCCCCCCAGCCGAAAGAGGGAGAGCTTCCCAACCTCTAGGGAGTTCTCTTCGCTAAGGCGGAAAACCGGGAGAGACCGTCAGCGTTGGGGTGGTCTACACCGGGTCGATGTTCCACCCGAAAGTCCATCCCCTGGAGGGAAATGGACCACCTCAACAATTTGGGGTTTTCGCCTCTCATCTCCATGAGCCAGCGAAGGGGTCTGTGGTCGGTCTGGATCAGGAAGTGACAACCAAAAAGGTATGGCCTCAACTTCTTGACAGCCCAAACCACAGCAAAGGCTTCTCGTTCGATGGTACTCCACCGCTGTTCCCGGGGAGTAGTCTTCGGGAAATGAAGGCCACTGGCTGGTCTTGGCCATCGTCATTCAGCTGCGAGAGCACAGCTCCTATGCCATGCTCAGAAGCGTCTGTCTGTACAATAAATTCCCGTCCAAAGTCTGGAGTCCTGAGCACCGGTGCGGTGCACATTGCACGTTTGAGGGTCTCAAAGGCTTCCTGGCAGGCAGCCGTCCAGATGACTCTGCGTGGCTGCTTCTTTGAAGTCAATTCCGTCAATGGGCCCACGATGGTTCCATATCCCTTGACGAACCGGCGGTAATACCCCGTGAGGCCGAGAAAAGCTCGGACCTCTGTTTGGGTCTTGGGGGCTCCCAGGCCAAGATGGTCTCAATCTTGGCTTGGAGGGGTTGCACCTTACCTCCGCCCACCAGATGTCCCAGGTACACGACAGATCCCTGTCCAATCTGGCACTTGCTGGCCTTGATGGTTAAACCAGCCCGTTGCAACGCCTGCAGCACCTCCTGGAGGTGCTCCAGATGGTCCTCCCAGCTGCTACTGAAGACAGCTATGTCATCCAGGTAGGCAGGAGAAGGCCTCTAGGCCAGACAGCACCTGGTTCACCAACCACTGGAAAGTGGCTGGAGCATTTTTCAACCCGAAGGGCATCACCCGAAATTGAAAGTGGCCCGCGGGGGTGGAGAACGCAATCTTCTCCCTTGCTCCTTCCGCCATGGCTATCTGCCAATAGCCTGACGTCAAATCAATGGTACTCAAATACCGGGCTGCTCCCAGCCGGTCAATGAGCTCATCCGCCCGAGGGATCGGGTGAGCGTCGGTCTTAGTGACTGAGTTGAGTCCACGGTAATCCACACAGAACCGAAGTTCTGGTGTGGTGCCCGGTGGGGCCGCTTTCGGCACCAACACCACCGGACTAGCCCAAGGGCTACTGGAAGGCTCAATCACTCCCAGTTCTAGCATCTTGGTAACCTCACCCTGGATACTAGCCTTGACTTAATCGGACAGCCGGTAAGACTTGGTTTTTACTGGCGGACTGTCCCCTGTGTCCACATCATGGGTACACATGTGCGTGATTCCAGGCGTGAGGGAGAACAACGAGGCGTACTGCCCCAAGACCTGGCGGCAGTAGCTCTGTTGCTCTGGGGTCAAGGATGGGGCGAGGACCACTCCCTCTACCGAACCATCCTTCTCCTGGGCCTCCAGAAGTTCTGGAAGAGGCTCACTCTCCTCCTCCTCACTTCCATCTGTTATCATTAGGAGAGTGAGTTCTGAACGCTCCTGGTGGGGCTTCAGGCGGTTGACGTGGAACACCCTGTGGGGTTGACGTGGGGTCTTCACATCGACGACATATGTGGTCTGGCCTCTCCTTTCCAAGATCTCAAACGGCCCAGTCCACCGGTCCTGGAGGGCGCTAAGCTCTCCTGGCTCCATGACCCACACCTTCTGTCCAGCGTCTAACTCTACCGTCCGCGCGTTCCGGTCATACCATTTCTTCATGACGGCTTGACTTGCCTCTAGATTGTCCGAGGCCTCCTTCCACAGCTTGGCCACTTGGCTGCGGAATGACAGCATATAGCTGACCACATCACGGGGAAGCTTCGAGGAAGACTTCTCCCACCCCTCCTTGACAAGACTGAGGGGCCCCGAACGGGGTGGCCATAGAGCAGCTCAAAGGGGCTGAAACCGACCCCTTCTGTGGCACCTCTCGGTAGGAGAAGAGCAGACAGGGTAAGAGGACGTCCCACTTTCTTCTCAAGTCCTCAGGTAGGCTCCTGATCATCCCCTTCAAGGTTTTGTTAAAGCGCTCCACGAGTCCGTTCGTCTGGGGGTGGTAAGGAGTGGAGAACCGGTAGGTCACTCCACACTCCTTCCACATGGCCTGCATGTAGGCCGACATGAAATTCGTGCCCCTATCTGACACCACGACCTTGGAGAATCCCACTCGGGTAAAAATCCCCATCAGGGCCCGCGCCACCACCGGTGCAGTGATGGTCCTCAGAGGGATTGCCTCTGGGTACCGGGTGGCGTGGTCTACCAGCACCAAAATGAACCTATGTCCTGCAGAAGTCGGCGGGTCCAATGGCCCGACAATGTCAATCCCTACCCGCTCAAAAGGGGTATCGACAACTGGGAGAGGTTCTAGAGGGACCTTCACTTTAGTCCCTGTCTTGCCGCTCGCTTGGCAAGTGGTGCAAGTCTTGCAAAAAGTGTCAGAAGTGACGCGCATCCTGGGCCAGTAAAAATGTGGGACTAGACGCGCAAACGTCTTGTCTTGGCCCAGGTGTCCTGCTAGTGGTATCTCGTGTGCCAACTCTAGCAGAAAGGCTCGGTAGCATTGGGGGACCACCACGGCTCGGGCGGACCCATGCACCGGAGCCTTAGGCTCACTGTAGAGGAGACCATCCTCCCAGTAGACATGGTAATTACCAGTCTTGTTTCCAGCTGCTTGGGCTTCGGCCTGTTGCCGCATGCCTTCAAGCATAGGGCACTCTTTCTGCGCCCGGCAAAATTCCTCCCGGGTAGGCCCTCCTTCCACCTGCCACTCTGCAGGGGTCGGCAGGTCCCCCACGGGAACACCAACCACCTCAGCGGACTCCGGGGTCACCTCCGTGGGCTCCCCATCCATCTCACCGGGGGTCTCCTCCTGGACATCTCCTCGTCCAGCAGTGGGCTGGGCCATTATTTCAGGCTCCAACCCGAGCTGAGTTCCTTGTCGGGCAGCCATGGACCGCGTGACAACGCAAGTCCATCCTGGTAATCCCAACATCTCAGCATGGGCATTGAACTCTACCTCCCTCCAGGCAGTATGTTCCAAGTCGTTGCCCAGCAGACAGTCAACTGGCATGGCAGGGCTCACCGCAACCTTCAACAGACCTGATACTCCTCCCCACTCAAAGGGAACTTGGGCCACGGGGTAATGACCCAGGCTATTATCAGCCATAACAACCGGGTGGAATTCCTCAGGAATCACCTGCTCTGGGGACACCAGCTGACGTCTCACCATCGTCATGCTGGCACCTGTGTCCCTCAGAGCCTCCACCTCCTCCCCGTTCACCAGGACCCTCTGCCGATACTTGGCAGTGTTCGCGGGTACCTGAACCCGTGGGATGATCTCTCTATCCCCCAGGGAAACTAAGGTCAAGCCTGTCCACTCACCTCCCCTACCTAGGGACAACTCCTCCCCAAGCGCTACACTGGCCACCCCGGGGCTCTTACCTCCTGTGGGGGCTGGGGTTCACTTGCGACACTTGGGATCCCTCTTATAATGTCCAACCTCCCCGCACTCGTAGCACCGGACAGTTCTGGGCTGCTGACTCCTGTCAGGATAAGTGGGTTTCTGAGATCCAGATTGGGATGGGGAACCTACCCCTCTCCCAGGCGGTCTATTTTGGGGACCTTTAAAGAACTCCCTCTTTTATCTCCCCCTCTTTCTTCTGGGGGAGCCCCTGTCCACCTTTCGGGGGTCTGCCCCGGCTCCCTTGTGGGACACCCGAGTGCTGACCCACGTGTCTGCCTCCTCTGCAAGCTCCCTAGGATTGGTCAGCTTGCGGTCCACCAAGTACTGGCGCAGCTCCGGAAAACATTTCTCTAGGAGGTGCTCTCTCAAGAATAGGTCGTACAGCCCTTTGTAATTGTCAACGTTGCTGCCACGCACCCAACCCTCCAATGCCTTCCGGGCATAGTCAAAAAAATCCACCCAGTTTTGTGTGTGAAGCTTGTGGCTGTTGCGGAACTTTTGGCGGTACTTCTCTGGGGTGAGGCCAAACTTCTTGAGCAGGGCCTCCTTCATGATAGGGTAGTTAGTCTGCTCCCCCTTATCCAAAGTTAAAAGTGTGTCCCTTACTAGTGGAGGTATGTACCTATAAAGACCTCCCCCCAGTAGCTCTCAGGAACTCTATGGGCCACCAGAGCCACCTCGTAGGCCGCCAACCACTTGTCGATGTCATCACCTACACTAAAACTGGCCATCACCTCTCTGGGTAAATAGAATTTGGGCTCCTGTGGAACCCCAGCAGGTACGCTGCCACCATTCATTTTGCCCTGCATCTCCATCTGCAAGGTCCGGAGCTCTAGCTCCTTAAGGCTAAGCTCATGTACAAGCTTCCTTTCCTCCATGGCTAGCCTTGCCTGTTCTCCGTCTCTTTCCATTCTAGCAAGTTCTAATGTCAATTGCCTCTGCTCCCTTCTGTCCTCAAATTCCTCTGGTGACAAACTTCCCCCTGACGCACTACTGCCTGCCCTGGAACGTCTTCCTGGCAACACATTCTCGCTAACATCAATGCGCAGTAGGTCCAGTTCTCCTGGGTTGTCTGTCTCCCCCTGCTCCTCATCCCCTCTTCCCTCCGGGTGGGCCATTACCCATGCCCTCAAAGCTTTCTGAAGCACCTCCTTCCTGGCGCCTCGCTTGACGGCCACCCCCCTCTCTAGGCAGAACTCCTTGAGATGTGTCACCGTATACCTTTCTAGGTTGGCTAACTCAAACTCCATCCTCCTAGGTGGGGTCCCAGACAATTTAAGGAAGGGGTTCTAAACTGTAGGTAACAGGTCTAACACAGGAATGTACACAGTCGGCAATTACCATAGAATTCCTAGCACTTTCATTACAATAGGTGTCTAATTGCGGCGCACACTGAGTCACTGTAGGGTGCTGCACAAGCACCAGTCCTTATCCAACCGCTGTACACCAAATGTTGGAACCGGGGTTACCGAGTCCGACATGGTAGCATGGCGTGAAGCGGGAAAGGCACGCGAAGGCAATGTGTAAGGCAGTTGTGCAGCACACTCTTACTCTGACTCAGAAATGCGAACGCAATAACATGACACCACACCAGGCTTTTGTATTTAAAATCAAGATCTTTTATAAATAATTTAAGTTGGCATTAGATGAGGCAAATTAATTCAGATCTACATTCAAATTCATTGCATTACTCAATTGGTGCACATTTTAAATAAAGCATCATAGCTCATCAACAATGTAGGCCACTAAGAGGCCGCAGGAATTATCCCCTACACGTAGCACTTAATAATGATCTCAAGGTACGTTAATAAAACAGGGGCCTAGACATGCAGTTCACTTTAGCTTATTCAATTACTTAACAGAAGGCTTTTCACTTTACATTTAAATAGGCCTGCATTAATCTAGGCGCGCCCACCTTCAGTACAGTGGGCGTCGCAATTCCAGTACACCTGTAACATAAAACACTTCAACTCAATTCAATTAAATACTTTCCCCTGTGGTAAAAGATTTCGCAGTTAAAAGCATGGCCTAGGCAGTAATTACAATAGGCATCTGCAATAAGTTATTAAATACTATAGGGAACCCCTCGACATGTCCAGTATCCTGGGGCTTCTATGACCCTTAGGGGTTAACTCTAGGCTAGGCCCACTCCTCTCCGGGGCCTCGCCTCATGGGGAAAGTTTACCTAATTGATTATAGGGTTAATGGTGGCCCCCGGCCCCCAGTGGCGTTTTGTGGGCCCTAGGGGCTTCCTGGGCTCACCTGTCGCTGGATCGTTGGTCGCGCTTCCTCTGCGACTGGCACTCCCCCAGGCCCGGCCCGTGTTCTGGAGGGCGGGGCCCGGTCGGGGTGCCTCGGCCTTCAGGCCGGACTGTGGAGACGTTGCGGGGGCTGGGATCTCACTCCTCCAGCCCCCGGGATCAAGGAGTGACTGTGGGGACGTTGCGGGGGCTGGGATCTCACTCCTCCAGCCCCCGGGATCAAGGTAAGTGCAGCCGCGGCTTCCAGGACTTCGGGGAAGGGAGCGGGAGCCAGCAGTCCTCTTCAGCCGGCTCCCCGTCTCCCTCTACACGGCCGGGGCTCTTCCTGGGCCTCCGTCGGCGCTGGGGGCGGAGCCGGCGCCCAATCGTTGCGCGGCCCTCTTGGGGGCGCGGCCGGCGTCCCCGGCTGCTTAGCGACGGCGTTGGCGGGGCCTGGAGGCCTCGATGATCGCGCTGGCGATTTCTTGTGCCGCAACGGCGGCGGGGGCAATTTCTTCGGCCGCGGCGGTGAGGTGATTTCTTCAGCCGCGACGGCGGCAATGAGGGCCCAGGGTCCAGTGGCAATTTCTTCGGCCGCGACGGCGGCGATGAGGTGATTTCTTCAGCCGCGACGGCGGCGATAAGGGCCCAGGGTCCAGTGGCAATCTGTGGAGGCTTCGGTGAGGGCGCGGACGGCGCACCTCACCACAGAAACTCGAGGGGCTTCCCTCGCCTCAGCGCTCCCTTCGGTGAGGGCGCGACGGCGCACCTCACCTCACGGCACTTCTCAGGCGGCGACGGCCGCGGCGGTGATCTCTACACAAGGTCAGTGACCTGGGGGTGACAGAAAGCAGGACGCACCAGCAGCCTGTGGGCAGGGCTGACTGGAAGAGTACTTGGGGGCAGCCCAGCAGTAGGCAGGAAAAGTGAGGGGGTGAAGGTCTAGCGCTTCAGGGTACGGCGCTTTACCTGGTGAGCCCCAGTTGGGCAGTTTAGGCTTCAGGCCTGGCTGGACGGTCAAGCCTCCTCAAATTAAGGCGTCTTGCGACTGCTCCAGCTTGGTTGCTTCTTAGGCGCTTCTGGTGATGAGTTTCTTGTCAGAAGTTCCTTAGTATAAGTTTCTTGTCAGAATTTCTTGTCAGAAATTTCTTGTCATGAGGGGGTTGGGAATGAGTTGGTGGTCTGGGAGTGCTTGATGTTCCTCCCTGCACGCTGAAGGTGGTTCCCTGGGTCCCCTCACACTGGGCAAGGTCAGTGGGTGGTGGGCGTTCCTCAGCTATCTTACTCCAGCAGGGCCTCAGCCCTGTCAGCAGCAGTAGTGTAGGTCTCCCCTAGGCCCTAAAGCCTATACTCCGGCGGAGGTTCCCCCAGGTTCAGTGGTGCCTCATCAACTGACTAGAAAGTTTTCCCTCCAAGCCTTTTATACTCCTAGGTCAGGTGACCCTCTCTAAGGCGGCAAAACATAACTCCTCCCACAGCCCGGAAGGTTCTGGAACCTTCTACATGCCTGGCTATGTGGCCCAGAGGCGGGGATGGAATGGATACTGTATCCCTATACCCCAGCCTGACCCTGGCTACTAGTGTGTATGCGTGTCAGGCCCCTCTGCAGTAGCAGGGGCCTGTGGCAGCCATCTTGAGTGAGAGAGAGCACCTGCACCTCAGCACTGGCTAGCAGTGGCGAGGTGCCCAGAGACCTAGGTCCAGTAAAAATATGGTGGCAAAAAGGAGGCGAAAAAGGAAAAAAAAATAGGGAAAGACCACCCTAGGGCTGACAGGTCTAACACGCAGGCAAAGAGCGTAGAGGAAGATGACAGTGATACGGACGACAGCTTGTTAGAGAGACTGCTGTCAGAGAGACCACCTCCATTGAATCCAGATTATTGCGAAGGAAAATCGACTGTGGCAGGAGGGACTGGCGAGTTACAGAATCAGACAAATGTGAGAGTCGTGGGAAAAATCTCTACAGGAACAGAGGGAGTGGGAACACAACCTTCAATGGGAAGTGTGAGGTTGCTGGATGCCCTGACGGTACCTGTTATCATTGGTCCTATAGTATCCGTGTATGACCCAGATCGAGTAAGTGAAGGAAGTCTATCGCAGATGACAGGGAGAGAGGGGATCAGCGTTGGAGGGAATGGTGTAGGGGAGGCAATGGTCCACTCTCCGAAGCCCATAGAAGCGAGCACGCCATTGCCAGCCACCGCAGACTCCTCTAGCGGACAGGTGGATGTGAGACCAGTAAGACCAAGGTCTTTGGTCGAGTCCAGATCAGACTTGAGAATGTGGGTACCACCTGTGAGGAATCAGAGTGATCGGATGGCAGGAGATGTGGAGCAAGACAACTCAGGAAACAGACCAGTTTCTAGGAATACGATAGAAGAGAGTAAGACACGAGAACAAAGCAGTGATTATGATGAACAGAATGGTGCTGCTTGTTGAGAAATCTTGAGGGGTGCCATGAGGGCAAGGATGTTGGATGTAGTGAGGCTGAAGGCAGAGGTAGATGAAATGATTAGCAGGAATCTGCCTTTGGAGAGAATAGAGATCTATGAGCCAGACAAGCTGCTTTTTGTAGCAAAGGATGTGACTCGTAAAGCAAGGGCCGCACATGAGAAATTGACAGAATTGGCAAAGAAATATGAGGTGGATTTGAATAAAACGAAATCGTTGCAAGGATCTCATAGGTTGCAATACAGTGATCAAGAGCTGGAAGAAAAAAGGGTTATAGGATTGAGGACACATACCAAGGACCTGATTGTAGGGATGCGTATATGGGTCATGCTTAACAAATGGGAGGAAAGGTGGTCTAAGAAGAAGATTTCCAAAAAGAACGTAGGAGAGACGCCGCCTCCGGGGGGAGGGACGACAGGAGTAGGGAACTATCCTTTACGGGAAGTACAGAACGGAGGGTACGTGCATGTGCCTTGGAGTAGAGGTGATTTAGCTGCATTTACAAATGATTTTCCTCGGCTGAGGGAAAAACCAGTGGAGTGGTACAAACAGGTTGGACCGCTTTGTTAAAATTTCGAAAGTATTGTGGATTGATTTGAACACCTTGTTTGATATTGTAGTACCAGGAGACTTATGGTCAGCTTGTAAAATTGCAGTTGAGTGGCCGACTTCCGAACCTGAAAGGGACGTGTCACAAATGGTCCGTCACCTATAGTCATGAAAAAGTTTGAACAAGTGATTACATGGTTGAAGTCGAAGATCTCGCCTCAAGACATTGATTGGGTTAAGATAGATCGAACTGTTCAGGAACCAAAGGAGACAGTGCATGAGTATTATGAAAGACTCTTGCAAGCTTTTAAACAGTATAGTGGACTAGATACCTTAGACCCCAAGGATTTGGGACAGTTTGTCTCAAAGTTTGTCCTAGGATTGAGACCAGAGGTTAGTCTTATGATACAGCAACATTTGATCTGTTGGCAGAACAAGCCGGTGGATGAAATCTTGCGGTATGCGAGGTACTGTAGTGATGAAGTAGACTCGAAGCACCGGAAGTTGAAGGACAAACTGATGCTTGTTCAGATGCAAACTGCCCAGGTCCAGCCTAGCGGAGGGAGGCTGGGAAGAAGACAGGGAAACAATAAAGGGAACCAGAATGGGCAAGGTCAGGGAAAAGGGAAACCTGTAGATCCTAAGATGGGAATGGATGTGGCGACATTGAAGAAGACCACTGCGTGTCATCTTTGTCACCAAATTGGACACTGGAAGCGCGAGTGTCCCTTGAACCCAGCTAATCAGGTGCAACAGGTGGTAGAAGCGGTTCAGGCACCCGCGCCGGAGGTAGTCAATACTGTGACGAGGCCCAGATCGATGAAAGGGGGGACGTTTAACCCACAGGTGCAAGTTCCCCAGCCGCCGAGGATATCGCAGGGAACGCGAACTTACCAGCAGATGCCCCTTTTCGAAGGGTATGATGAGTACAGCCCAGACCCGTTGGCCTGACGGTGCCTGAGGGGGAGGAAGACTGCACACTTGGAGCAGTCTTGGAGGTAGACCAGAGAGGACCTTTTGTGGAGGCAGACATTGATGGTCATCCTGTCACCCTTTTGGTTGACACTGGTGCTACCCGGTCTACTGTAAGATCAGCAGTAGTCCCCAACCTACCCCTCTCGGGACAATCGATCCAAGTTGTTGGAGTGGCAAACAAAAAGATAACTAGCCCATTGGCCGAACCGATTCCGGTGAGGATAGGCTCTTTCCGAGCTAGACATCAGTTTGTGGTGTGCGATTCGAGTCCAGTCTGTCTGTTAGGAAGAGACCTGTTGTGTAAGTTAAATTGCACCATTTATTGCACACCTAGGGGAGTTGAGGTTCAGACGAGGGATGATGATGCCACCTTCAAGGTTGCGAATTAGCACTTGTGCATAGAAATGTATCCTGTTGTGACAGTGGAGGAACTTCCACTAGATTTGAGAGATTCTGTGTCACAGGAGGTGTGGGACTTCACGGGAGAAGAGATCGGACTGATCAGAGGGGTTGAACCTGTACAGATTCAGGTCAAGCAGAATGTCGAATTCCCTAGAACGCCCCAGTGCAACCTGTCAACCGAGAATATTGCAGGGATTAAACCTGTAATCGAGTCCATGATCAAGCAAGGAATTTTGAAGGAGATAAGAGGTAGCCCATGTAATTCACCCATCATGGGACTACAGAAACCGAGTGGGAAGTTCAGGATCGTGCCAGACCTGCGAAAGGTCAACACGATAGTTGTCCCATGTTGTCCAGTGGTACCGAATCCATCAGTGATACTGTTTCAGATCCTGTGCGAAGCTGAGTGGTTTACTGTGATTGATTTGTGTCAAGCATTCTTCTCGATACCACTCCACGAAGAAAGCCAATTTCTTTTTGCTTTCCGGCTGGAAAATCGTGTGTTAACGTGGTGTCGTATCCCTCAAGGCTATACCGAGAGTCCATCGATCTTTAATCAGATCCTGAAGAAGAATCTTGAAAGTCTCGTACTGCCACAGAACTCAGTTCTCGTGCAGTATATAGACGATCTGCTTGTTGCCTCAGAAACAGAAGACGCTTGCAGGATAGACACGATAGCCCTATTGAATCATTTGGCAGAGAATGGACACAAGGTGTCTCCAAACAAGCTACAGTACTGTCTGAACGAAGTGCAGTACTTGGGTCACAGGATAGAGAAAGGCAAGAGGAAGGTGTCACCAGATCGAGTTGAGGCAATAATGAACATGGCTGTGCCTACCACTCAGAGGGAGGTCAGGATGTTTCTGGGAATGGTCGGCTATTGTCGCCAGTGGATTCCCAATTTTTCTTTGAACGCAAAGCCTTTGCAGAGGCTCACGCACAAGGATGTGAGTGATCCGGTACCATGGGACAACGAATGTTTGATGTCATTCCTACGACTGAGAGAAGGTTTGTGTTCTGCACCAGCTTTGGGAATGCCTGATTACAACAAGGCTTTCTCACTGTTCTGTTGGGAAAGAGAAGGTTGTGCATTAGCAGTCTTGGCTCAGAACCATGGAGGTGTCCGTAGACCAGTCACCTATTTTTCAGCTACTTTAGATCCAGTAGCTTCTGCGTTGCCCGGATGTCTCAGATCCGTTGCTGCAACAGGTGTCAGCATTGAAAGATGTGAAAGCATTGTAATGGGTCACCCTCTGACCGTTCATGTACCACACTCTGTTGAATTGTTAATGACCAGGACAAAGACCCAGCACCTAACGAATAACAGGTTAACGAGGTATGAGCAAGTCATACTCGCCGCAGAGAATGTGATGCTGAAAAGGTGCTCTGTCTTAAATCCTGCGACATTAATGCCTGTACCGAATACAGATGATGAAGATTGTGAGGACCATGATTGTCTCAATGTGACTGAACTATGCACCAAACCGAGACCTGACATTGTTGAAGAACCACTGACTGACCCTGATGAAATTTTCTTTGTTGCTGGTTCGTGCCTAAGAGACAGTGTTGGTCAGTTGAGAGCAGCGTTTGTTGTATGTACCATCTCAGGAGTGGTTGAGGCTGCTTGTCTAGAAGGAGTACACTCCGCACAGGTAGCTGAGATCATTGCCTTGACTCGTGCCTGTCTGGCCGCTGATCAAATTCGAATCACGATCTACACTGACAGCCAGTATGGGTTCGGTGAGGTTCATGACTTCGGACAGTTATGGTCACAGAGGGGATTCATGACATCATCTGGTTCGCCCATTAGGAATGGGGAATATGTGAGACAGCTACTAGATGCATTGCAATGTCCGAAGGAAATCGCAGTAGTCAAGTGTACTGCGCATGGAAAGGGAAATGATTTTGTCTCTCTGGGAAACAACTATGTCGATGAAGTTGCCCGCTTTTGTGCAGAGCAAGGCTGTATATTCACAGGGGGTTACACCGGAGAGTGCCAAGAAGGAACCGAGCTCAGCATGATGTTAGCCATGGCAGACACTTGGGAGGAGCTCAAGCGACTGCAGGATGAGGTTTCAGATCAAGAACGAGACGGATGGGTTAGAGCAGGATGTGAAAAAGGAGATGTTGATGTTTGGGTTTCCAGTGATGGTCGAGCGGTGTTGCCAGAGAATTTGTTGAGCCCAATGGCAAGACTGATACATGGTGCAATACATCTTGGCAGAGATGCCATGGTGCGTGTGTTTAGGCAGACATGGTATAACCCACGATTCCGTGCAATTGCTGAAGCAGTCTGTCAAAGATGTGTTACGTGTCAACAGATGAATGCTGGAAAGAAGACTGTGGTCCCATTGAGTCACATTGGGAGGTCAGGAGGACCCTTCAATAGGATGCAGCTAGATTTCATTGAGATGCCCAAGTGCAATGGGTTGAGGTACATTTTGGTGGTGGTGTGTGTATTCTCACGGTGGGTGGAGGCTTACCCAACACGTAGGTGTGACACCCTCACAGTGGCTAAGTTATTGTTGAGGGAACTCATCCCGAGATTTGGTTTTCCAACCTCTTTGGAATCAGATAGAGGAACACACTTTCACAGTGAAATCATGAAGTTACTTTGTGCTGCATTGAATGTCGATCAGAGACTACATTGCAGCTACTCGACCAGAGGCTTCTGGGATAGTGGAACAGGTTAATGGGACTTTGAAAGCCCGGATGGCAAAAGTGTGTTCATCAACGTCTCTGAAGTGGCCTGATGCCCTGCCGCTTGTGCTTATGAGTATTCGCAGTGTCCCAGACAGGAGAACTGGGTTATCCCCACACGAAATTCTGATGGGGAGGGCGATGCGATTACCAGCAGTACCAGCTACAGCTTTGATAAACATCACTGATGACTTGATTCTCGATTACTGCAAAGGACTAGCTGATGTGGTCCGTTCTGTATCCCAGCAGGTGCAAGCTGCAGTTGTTCCGGCCTCGAGTGATCTGTGCCACAACCTGTGTCCAGGAGACTGGGTGCTTGTTCGAAAGCACGTGAGGAAGAGCTGTCTGGATGTTCGGTGGCGAGGCCGGTACCAGGTAATACTGGTGACGAACACAGCAGTGAAGTGCGGAGGATTGCCGAATTGGGTGCATGCTTCTCATGCCCGCAGAGTTTCAGCACCCACGGAAGAAACAGCTCCTCTCGTGAATGAAAATCCAGCTGATGTGGCAGGGCCACATGAGAGGACAAGTCAAGCTGTGAGGGCCGCTGATACAGCTGGTTGTGCACCGGAACAAGCTGAAGAGGGTTCCGACGACCAGAACCCCGACTTTGACTCGGGTGACGGAGGTGTTGCTGTGGGTGGAGTAGAGTCAAATTCAGCAAAAGAAGGAAGTGGTGCACAGGGTATAGAAGGGGAAAGCAGAAGAGTGACCAGAGCAGAGGAGGCTTGGCCTGAAAGACAGAGGAGACTGAATCTAAGGTTGGCACCCGAAAGAGATCTTGCTCCAGTGTCTGAAGTGTCTGAATCGGAAGCAAGTGACGGAGAGCAGGCTCAAGAAGGTCGGAGAAGGTCGAAAAGAACGAGAGCACCTTGACAGAGATACGCTACCCCAGAGTGGACTTACACAGTAACTGATGCCGGGTGTAGTGAGCTCAGGGAGGCTGAGGTCCTTGCTGGTGGTCAGCAAGAGCCCGAACGTGGTGTTGGAGGTGTTGCTGTTGGTACCAGGGCTCAAAATTGAAAGAGTACTGACCCTCACGGTTCCGAATCCCCCACTTCTGAGTAAAGTTCGACAATTGGTTTTGCATCGGCTTGAATTTCCGTCCTTTGGGTTTGAGCCACCTTCACATGAAACGATAATTCTTCGTCTTGAACTTTTGCAGTATGTTTTAGAAGCGCTTGGAGCTGATCTTATTTTATATAAACTGTTGTAAATAAAAGTCTAAAGAAGAAGATAACCTAGGTCCGAGTGGAAGAAGAATAAACTTAGGGACTTTCCACCGAAGAGATACGAAAACTTAGGGAAGTCTTTTTCTGGACTATGTAAATAAAGAACTGTAGCTGAAAGGGGATTTCCAGCTGTTTCGGAGTGTTGCTCGAACTGGTTAAGCAAGTCACGTGCGAAGAAGACAGAGACTTTGAGTGTTCGTTGCTGAAACCAAGAACTTTGAGAGCTTTTCAAAATCATGGAGGCTGGGGATCCACACCGTAGATCCAAATTGATAGTAGGCACATTTATAGGGGGTGTGATAGTTTCTATAATCATAGTAGTTTCAGTTTCATATTTGGTTCCACACGAGCTAGCAGAGGGGGGGTGCAAGGGACTCCTACACCCACTACACCTAGCAAAAAGGAGGGAGGCATAGGAGACGAAAAAGCTTTGCTAATAGAAGAGAGTCGTAGGTTACATATAGATTTGTCTAGAAGTGATTTTAAGGTTAATGCATACGCCAAGCTGTTATATGAGTATGTGGATGCGATGGATGTGAAAGATTGTTATGTGTGTATGCAGCTGCCAGCTTCAGTGGATGAGGGTATTAGATACCACCATCTTCCACTGACTTATGGAATTTTGTGTAGTTTGTTGCTTAGTATGTTTTATGGGAGAGGTCACTATGAGTATTTCTTTTCCAACTATGAGGCCGTGTTTTCAGAGGTTCCTGCCCATAAGCATTTGAACAAGTACGATTATTACAAGGCGGAAGATAGACTTGGAAAGTACTTCATACCGACTTCAAACTTAGATACAGCCTATGCCCATAGACACAATTTAACATGTGCATTAACAGAAGTAGAGAAAAAATGTGTAGATCAGGTAGAGGATAGATATAGAAAGCTAACACAGACACGTTATACTGGAGATAGTCCTGTAGATTGGACAGACGAGGAGAGATTACACTACACAAAAGGAAGTTATGGCTCTATAGCATTGGATATAGTGCAAAGGGGGAAGTTGTGCGTGAGACGTGTGCAGACCTATTATGATAAGGTCTCGGTGGGACAAAGTGAGTGTGATCATGTTTTCACTATGGAGGAATCAGCAAAGAATTTCCTGCAAGGTCCTGTACAAGTGATACCTACGGTGTATTTCGTGTGTGGATGTGAGGTTGCCAGCGAACTGGTCTGGTACGTGTTACTTGGGAATTATATTTCCAAAGATTTACCATGCAGAGGATTTGGAACTTTTGGAAGGTGGAAAGCATTCGAGAGTAAAAAGAGGTGCAAGTGCAGGAGCGGTAGTAGGAGATATCTTTGGAGCAATGATACCAAGTCTGGGAGTGATCTTGAATGATGTGAAGATCCGGAGATTGGCGACTGTGGTTGATGAATTATCAATGAATACAGCGAAGTCGTTGATACTTGTGGATGGAGAGATGTTGTCGATAAGGACAATGGTTTTGCAGAATCGTCTTGCTTTGGATGTCCTATTGGCAAAAGAGGGCGGAGTCTGTAAAATGTTGAAGGTTCAACAGTGCTGCACTTATATACCAGATAACAGCAAAGATCTGGAGAAATATATAAGTAACATCACTACGATCCATAATGAGATAGAGGATTTGACTGGTGAGGGAGTTTGGGAGAAAGTTGGCAAGGGATTTGGCCAAGTGGGAAGCTGGTTTGCGAATTTGGGAAAGGGTTTCCTTGGCTATGTTCTGAGGCCTCTCATTATTGTTGTGGTTTGTGTTGTTTGCTTGTGGGGTCTTATCAGAGCATACAAGTGGTATAAAGCAGGTAGAGTTGAGAGAGCTTTGAGAGAAAATGAGACAAGAATGGCTAGTCTGCAGGACAGTCACTATCGAAATATTAAGAGTTTGGAGAGATTCCGACAGGGGAGAATGGCAACAAGTTCTGTTTAGGTCGGTTCTTTCTCCAAGAGAGTTATAAAAAGTGTGATGACAGGAGTCATCAAAGGGGGGAACTGATAGAGCGCAATGTTCTCGAGAAATTTGTAGGGGTGCATCATAATCACCGTTAGTTGGCACCCGCATATATCCAGATATATATCAATGAATGGCCAGTAAGATGTAGTTCTAAACCGCAGTTATTAGAGTGAATAGAAGCGTAACTGTGCTATTTTTAATCATGCAATTGTAATGCTTAACTGAACCGTGTTTAAAATGATGCATAAATGAATCAGCCCATGTGTAATCGAGATGCAGTAGTTTAAAAGTGTACCATATTAAGTTGCACGTGTAGCTCACTTTTTCGCATATGAAATGTAATGAACCAATGCTTATAGAAGTGATTAAGAATTGTGTGTTTAAATTGTGTAAAGGCCTGACTGCATATACGTCAAAGAAGGGCCTGTTCGTTCCTATGTTAGCTTATTTTGTAGGCCGAGAAGGTGTTCTCTTGGGAAGGCTCTCTGGGCACCGACGATAGTTTAATTAGCACAGCGGAAAGTTTCTGTTGAATGTATTTTCTGTTGCAGGTGCAAGGAGACATGCCTCGTTAGTGAAAGACTGGCTCTTTGTTTTAGGAGTTAGGATGGTGGGAGACACTGAGATGGGAGTATACTGGAATGCAAGAATGATACTTTCAGCGGAGAAGGTGCCTGGGACCCAAGGTCACTGTAACCGTCCTGGATGAAGTAAGAGTTTCGATGGAAAAGTACGAGAAGGAAGACCTGGCCGAAGAGGCGTGACAAGGGCGTGTTCTATTGTATGTGGATTTTGTATTAGGGATAGTGCCCAGAGGGAGGAGAGCAGATTGGAGGTAGAGGAGACTTGAGAGAAGGGCGAAAGAGAGAGATCTAGTTAGGAAGGAGCATCTTAGAACGAGCTCGAATGCTAAGTGAGTGCACTTCTTAGGAAGTCTTCACAGCTGACACCTTTACCTTTTCTACTCTTGCCTGGGGAAACTCGTAAAGTAGGGATGTCACTTTAGTGGTAGAGTAGGGACAGATTTAACGCTTTTCATTTTATTAGGTAGATGAAGAATAAAATAGAGATTGGAGCCGTCATTGCTAGTTTAATGCTTTTGGAGCTAACGATTCTTCTTATTCTGAGTCGGATGAGACTCCTGCGTAGGATGATGTTTGTATTAGTGCCCATCTATTTCTTTAACCTCGTGTTGAGGTGCTTGTATGTGCAATTATTTTTGGCTTTGTAATAAACCCCAAAAACTTGAATTTGGAGTCAGTGATCTTTGGAGTCAAAGTCGAATCCTAAATTGTTGTATAGGAGAATTGAGTTTTCTTCCCTTCACACTATTCAGCAGGTAAAAAGATTCTGGCGACCTGAGGATTCTTAGCGATGGTAAGATAAGATAAGAATCCTGCTTTATCAATGGCACCTACTTTTATAAATGTATTTCTTTTCTAGAGCTACGCATCCCAGTGTACGGTGTCAGAGCGCTGTACATCATACACACAGACGCAATATATCATACAAGTATGTAAATCAATGTACAGGAAATGTTATACAAGACAATACGAGTTATAAGGTGTAGGAATCACATATCATCCATCCTTTTAGACGTGTCGCAGCGCAAGCATGGTAAAATATTATTTTACACTTACTCTCCTTACTACTCTAACTGTACTGGGCCCTTTATGAATAGACAATCTGCAGCATTTCCGTTTACTGGAGAGGCAGTAATCCTCTGATGACTCTTACTCCGCCGATAGGCGGGATGGAAAGTAGGGTGGTCAGAAACACCACGTTAGCTGTCTAATATGGACCATTAATTGACAGCTAACTCACAAATTTGAGATCAGATTTAGGTACACCTCTCTCAAAACCATGCTGAAGAAATAAAGAATAGTAACGGGAAGACCCAACCTCCTGAAGTCAGACTAGAATTATGCAGACCAAAAGCTCTGCACCAGCAATACAGAACAAAAGAAGAAATGCCTGATATTTTGACAGAGCTCGCTGATTCTCCCGACAAAGTATTTAAGTCATCCATACAATAGCATAGTTTAAACGGAAGAACCAACAAAATTCAATAAAAGACTCAGACAGATAATCAATTAATTTGGTTATTGTATTAAAGATTCAAAATTCATAGCAAGAAGCAATCTTTTGAAAATGTTAGTTAAGAATATCACAGTTTGCATTAAAGCGCCAAACATTTAGGCAATGCTTCATCAGAAGGAATTATAAAAAAATCAGTTCACAGAGTTACAGAATCCCACCACCATTAAGGCAGAAGGATAGTTTGTTTGTCTAACAGCTCAAACCCTACAAAAAGGGGAAATGGTTCAGATTTAAAGTCCATTAAGGGCGAGTCCATTAGAATAGAACAAAGGAAATAAAGGAAAATGAAATGTAAATGATTCGACAAAGAAGGTTTCAGTCCATCTGCTACCAACTTCAGTCCAAAAGTAAGAGGATAGTTCTTAGTGATCATCAGAAATCGATCAGCATATTGTTCGGGCCTCAGTGAATGACGTTGTCTCTAACAAAGTTCCACTGAGGTACCATTACACCACCATCGAAAGACTGTCATGCTTAGATTCACATAATGTCACCTAGGACACTCACAATAGTAAGAAGCTTTCCCACGCTAGTCATGAGAAACGAAAGATTCGAAAGTCCACATAGGCCTAATATCGGTGAAAAAGCTTTTTGTATCTTTAATCAATAAATGTGTTGTGTATTATGATTTTTAATATCTTGCATCATCAGACATTACAAGTTACGAGTAAATGACAGAGAGAAGCACAAAGTCAGGATATAGAACTTAACAAAGTTATTGTGGCTGTCTGTACATAATAAGACTTTATGTGTTTAGAGCATCACCTGAGCAAGAATCGGTGTCACTCCTTCCTCAGTTCCGCTGGGGACTTAACACCACCTTAGAGCCCCCGGATGGTGAAGACATTAACCTCTCCCAGGATGAGAATGATAAATGGGCTGTTGCTTCTCTCGATCTACCGCCCAAAAAAGGTGGCCACCAATGGACAGACGAAATCTGATATGAAGGGGGCTTGTACATATAACAAATCGGACCACGCATGTTGCATTGATTATATTCAAAGCAATCTGAGGCTCTGGTCTCTCATAGAGGATATGGCCATTGTAGAGAGATTGGAAAGTGACCACAATTTTTTGTGTATCACAATGGTAGACCTGTGTGGGAGGCTTACTCAGAATTCCCAACCATCTTTTTCCACCAAGATTGTAGTGCCCACCAATGACTCACGCAGGTTAAAATGGCACCAATTAGTTGATTGTCCCAATACATTACCCGCTATCAGTCAGGATTTAAGACCAATCATAGATAAAATATGTGGGAACTCTTATTTGAAAGCTAATATAAGCAACTTTACTGGAATGCATAACGATTTTTTTTAGCATATTTTGTCCAATTATATTGTTGCTAATCCTCTTGCCCACAAGTGCATCCACACAGATACCACCTGGTTTAATAAAGAATGTAGACATGTGCTAAATTCTCTAGATGCGGCTATAAAGCAAAAGGACCAGGATTGTATTTTCGTCTCAAGAGAGGCATACAAGAAGGCTCAGGTGAAGGCAAAAAGGGAATGGGATGTTCTAAGGTGGCAAGAATTAAATGAGGCATGCCTTGCAGAGGATTCTAGGAAATTCTGGTCCCTTATAACTTGGGGGGGGATGGATCTGCTGATCCACCTACAAACTATTTATCCCCAACTGACTGGGTCGAACACTACACTAAACTGCATTCTGTGGGATCATCAAATTTAACTGAGGATGATCTTGTAAAAATGAATCACGGGGGCCCTCAACTCTGATTTTTATTTTGATTCAGCCAATATTACTACTGACTTGGATACTATTACCAGTGATAGCACCGCAGAACCTGATGGCATCCCAGCAGATGTATTCAATCATGATAAGGGTAATTAGACCAAGTATATAAGTGCTCTGGCAAATTCCATCAAAAGGGTGCTCCCATCCCTGATTCACGGAAGAGGGCAGAAGTAATACCAATATTTAAAAAAGGAGACAGAGGTGTACCAGCTAATTATTGACCAATCAGTTTAACTGACTGCATTAAAAACTTTTTAGCCACCTTTTGCTGAACAAATTCAAGATTAGATTACTAACAATAACATACTGTCACCCCTTCAAGCTGGTTTTCATAAGAAAACCAGCACGATTGACCAGGTCTTCCGATTTTTGCTTATATATTGGAAGACTGTAGTTATTGGCAGGGGCAGCTTATATGTTGCCTTTGTCGATCTCAAATCAGCATTTGACCTAATCCCACGATGTAAGCTCTGGCAGGTCCTCTGTGACATGGGTGTGTCTCCTGAAATCCTCACCCTAGTTGTTCGTTTGCACGAGGGCAATTATGCAAGAATCCGTTGGGGGAACCATGGCTAGCTTACTGATAGGATTCCTATAAATAAAGGGGTCCGTCAGGGTTGTGTCCTGGCTCCCACATTGTTCTCTTTATACATCAATGATATTGTTCATACCCTCTCCCAATATTCTACTGACGTCCCCACATTGGCTACAACAAAAACCCCCATACTGCTCTTTGCGGACGACACCTTATTTGTTTCCAAAACCCCAGGCAGACTCCAACGTCTGCTCCTACACTTTGAGGAGTTTTGCTCCACTCGAGGGCAGGAGATGAATGCGGATAAGACCAAGTTTATGTAGTTCAATAAGCATAAATCTTTTAAAGGGAATTTTGCTTTAGGGGGCACGCACAATACTAGAGAGGGTGGACTCTTCCAACAACTTTGGAATTAATCTATCTGCAACTATGTCCTGGAACAAAACATGTGGACAATGGGATTTAAAAACATAGGCAGATCACTGGTGTAATTTGCACAGAGCATTGTTTGTCTTTCAGTAAACCGATAGCCCCAGCCCTCAAAATATATGAGGAAAAAGCTGTGGGATCTGCCTATATGGCTCCGAAATTTGGGGGTTTACCAACTGCTCTGGCCTTACGCTTTGCTGCCTGACATGGGGAGGAGGGCTATAGCTAATAAGGCAAGATTGTGCCCTCTATTATTCTGGAGGAGGATATGGTCCACTCCGGAACTTAGTAACCATGCAATTGCCCTGCAGGAAGTTATGCAGGTAGACAGGTTTAATAACATTAGTTGGCTAACATACATTAGGAAGCTGTTGTCTTCACTGGGTTTGAGGGAATTTTGGGAGCCTCCATCTTGACATACCATGCCATCGAAAGAGCAGCAGAAAAAACAATACTTGGCTTGGGTGTTGCAGACCAAAACTTATACAGCTGCGAGATCAAGGTTGACAGAGATGTTCCTTGAATTCAAATGTACTGGTGTTTGGGAATCCTGTTAGGACATTATAGCGGTCCGGATGGACAGGAAATTATATTTCCAGTTCAGAGTGGGTACGCTCCCCATGAGATCCTTTACCTGCAAATGGTCACCTAATGATTCTACTCTGTGCCATGCCTGTAACAACATTGATGACAGCATTGCGCTTGTCCTCTTTGTTGTCCGGCATCTGCAGGACCTCGTCAGGCATGGATCAAGCCACTGTGTGAACAACTGGGCATACACAATTATCGAGTTGCTCTTAGAAATTTAAGATCTGGTGCTCGCCCATTGTATCCATGTAAAATTGCCAAATTTCTGGGGCAAATTAGGAATATGAGAAGAAAGGCCATATCAAGCTGGGGACTATGTTGACTGTATTGTATATGCAACAAAATTTAATCAAGTTTTTTGTATTAATTACATTTTATTCTGATGATGGTCAAGAATGGAGTATAGTTTTAGATAGTAATGTCTTAATGATTTTAACGATTCTCCCAGAATTTTTAATGTACCATTTTAATGCAGATATTTTCATAAATTATTGTATACTTTTATGACAGTGTTGCCGAAATAAAATTATTAATACAATAATAGAATAAGACTTTATTACATCCCAAAGAAACCCTTCTTTGAAATCTTCGAATAACAACAGATTGAGAAAAAAACATTAAGGATCTAAACCCATGACTTGCAGTTTGCATGCAGCTCCTTGATGCAGGTAAATAGATCACTGTGCTATATTACAAGGCTTGCAACTTATGAACTGAAAGTGCCAAAATGACCTCAGTGTCAAAAGCTGTAGCCCACTTGCCTATAGAGATAAAATACCAATCTGTCATCTGCATGTTAAACACTGTGCTTTGTAGCAGGCACATTAACCCTCTGTGCTGCTATAGGAGCCAAAACTGTGACTTGACAAAACACAAAACTCTGTCAGAACTAGGCTACCCACTACAGTTCATTTTCCACAATTATTATCCTCTGAAAATTGCCTTGCACACAATGAACTTCTCAGCAGGTGTCTTAACTCTGTAAGACATTTTAAAAATGCAGCCTCCTTGTGACCAATTAACTTATCTAGAACAGATTTACAGTTACATATGTCCTTGATACCAATTTCTTTGCAGCAGATTTTTTTTATAAATAAATGTGTTTGCTGTCAGACTCTGTTTTTCAGGCTCTGCCCCTCTTACCTCCACCCCTGTTTCTCTGCCACATTTTGACCCAGAATTTCTTTTTATTTTTACAATATCAGCACTGTCTTTGTTGTTTTGTATTGCATGCATCTGAAATCTCGCCAACCCAAACAATTCTTATGTTTTTTATTTTGCATTTTGACTTCATTTCTGACCTCATTAAAGACTCTGGCTCTCTACCTTTCTTCAGCTCGGGTGCTTTGCAGATTTTATAACTCCTGATAACTAGTAATTATTTACACCGGATGAGTGGAAAGTAGAAAGAGTTTTAAAATGAAACAGCGTGTCAATGAGCTTCTATCCATCAGTATGTGTGTATGTGTACTGTGTTTAGAACACCGTCCGACTAAGTGCGGGGAAGTAAAACATTTCGCTAGAACCCTTGTGAACAAGAAAACCCTGTTACTGATACCCGCATTACAAAACATACACCCCAAGACTACCAGAGATGACTGAGCTACTGGGAATAGCCTATACTGATGAAATGGCATTCGCAATTCTGGCGGCACCATCTCTGTTACCAGACACGAACATCACCCGGTGCCTAAACCAATCACAAAACTGGGATGAACTTAAGGAACTAAAACGTAACCAGATGAAAATTCTGCTTCACGGTGCAATTATGACAGAATATTTACGTGTCAATGCAGCCCCCAAAGGATTGTTGGTAAACAACGAACCAAGAATCTTCCTGGAGGATCCGATTTTCAAGAAGGAATGGTCACTAATAGCGTGGAGACGCACGAGAGACTGGTTAATACTGTTCAGAAATACCGCAAAACGGCTGTCCGATGCCTTACTTATTAAAATCAAGACCAGTGAGGACGCACTAAACACTCAAATCAAGATCACAGTGTTTAAGAAGAAATTGGAGGTGATCAATAAGGAAATTGGTGAACACGTGGATTGCCTTATGCAGAGTAAGATCAATAAACTACAGAAAGACCTTAAAAGGTTTTCACATAAGTGACGACTACAAGAGACAACAAGACTCAGAAGCTGGATCATCAAATAGAAGTGACTCTGGCTCATCCTATTCGGATCAAGAAGACTGGTCTAGTGATAACTCATCAAGAGCTGGAGAGGAAAACAAAGACGCAAAAGAGGCACAGGGTACAACCCTGCGTACCCCACACCACAGATGTTTGCCTGGCCCAGACAATATGGCCCCCAGCAATACCAAGGCCGCCCCCAGTTTCACAACATGCCATATTTCAAACCCAGCCAGAGCCAACAGTATTTTTTAGGGTGGGGAGGCAGACGAGGAAGACGAGGCAGATGGAACGGCAGAAGAATTCAATGGGACGATACAACAAGAGAAGGAATGAATACAAGGAGCCAGACGAGAGATCAACAAGCAGGCCCGAGCTCACTGTAGACCTTCCGGGAAACCTTACAGATGAAGCATTGACACCAAATGAATTGGCAGTCCATAATAAAGGATTTGGTTATGTCCCTACTGACCAAATTGACAAATTCAAGACAAGATGTGAGCTTAACGAATTCTTTAGAAAGATCCAAGTAAAAACCTTTTTCGAGGGAAATCCCTTGACCGAAGCAGATACTGGTTATACCACCATGAGGAAGAAATCCAATTTTAATCCTCCAACATCCATGATGCCCCCAGAAGAAATCGCATTTGAAGAGGCAGTCATCAAGGAGGTAGAACAACTACAGACCAGAAGAGACGTCTTTAATAACCTCAGCAGAAATGAGCAAGAGGTGTTACGGTTGTTGAGTAAAAGAACAAACCTTGTGATAAAACCAGCAGATAAAGGAGGAGCAACCGTCATCCAAGACCAGAACAGCTACAGGAAAGCCTGCCTTACCCTACTCTTGGATACACAACACCAAAGGGACCCTACAAAACGACTGCAAAAGAAGATCGAGAGAATCACGGAAGAAGCTTTGGAAAGAGGTTAGATATCGAAGAAGGAAAAGGAATTCCTCAGCACTGCTGAACCTAGAACACCTACATTCTTTACTATTCCAAAAATCCACAAAGGCAGAACCTCACCTCCAGGGAGGCCTATTGTGTCTGGAATAGGCTTGGTTTTAGAACCTCTCTCCCAGTACACAGATTGGTTCCTACGCCCACTGGTCACACAGATTAAATCCTATGTCAAGGATACAAAACATTTACTGAACATCGTGACCGACATCGATTATGATCCAACGCAAGCGATGATGATATGCCTCGACATGGAGGCTTTATACACAAGTATCCCCCAAGAGGAGAGTTTATGTGTCATTGCCAACATACTGCAAACACAAGACTGGCCATGGCATGCACCCCTCGAGTGGATCATGATACTAATGCCTATGGCCATCACTGAGAATTTCTTCAAATTTGAGGATCAACTCTATTTACAGAAGCATGGGACCTCCAGGGCAGCACCTTTGCCCCAAGTATCGCATGCCTGTACATGAGTCAGCTGGAGGAAGACAACATATGGGCCAATAATCCCTTCACCAATGAGATACGTATCTGGTGACGATATATAGATGATATCTTGGTCATATGGCATGGCGATGAGAGAAGCACTGAAGTATTCAGAGAATGGATAAACCAACTGAACCCATTCCTCCGCTTTACGATGACTACTCAAACCACTATGGTATCGATCCTTGATGTGAATATCATGGCTAGAGATGGGAAACTGGAAAGCACCCTCTACACCAAACCCACGGACCGGAACAGCCTGCTCCACTTTAACAGCACCCACCCACGTTCCCTGAGAGAAAATCTTCCAGTGGCACAGTTCCTGAGGATTCGTAGGAACTGCTCGGACCTGCACAGCTACAAAGAGGAATCAGATAAACTTGCCTCAAAACTAAAGGAAAAGGCATATCCCAAATGGATTATAGAACAGGCCCAGAAAAGAGCCCGTAATATTCCCCGCTCGGCCTTACTGGAAACCAATGCAAAGAAAGAAACCAACTCACTGATGTGTGATACCACATACAACTCATCATCAAACATCATAAAGAAGACAATAAACAAGAAGTGGCATATCCTGACTTCCAACCAATTGAACTTTGAGAAACCAATATTCTACTTCAAACGCAACAGGAGGATTCGAGATATATTGGTACACACTGACTGCTGGAACAGACAAAAATGACCCTGTGTGACCAACCGCAAGTGAAAGGACATTATCCGTGTGGTTCATGCATAGTATGCCCTTTCACAGCACAAACTACCCATATTGACTTAGGCCTCCCCTCTCTATGGGAACAGTGACACCATACCAACTGCAATACTGATAACGTCACCTATATAATCACATTTCCCTGTAACAGCTGATACATCGGGATGACAACCAGGAAAGTGAAACACGCATAAATGAGCATAGAAGCACTATACGACTAGCCAGAACATGAACGAAACTCACAGCCCATTATGTAGAAAAGGGACACTCAGATCAAGATCTTAAATGGACTGTGATTGAGAAAATCAAGGGTGGCATAGGACTGACCCAAACCCTACTGGAAAAGGAACAGCGCTGGGTGTATAAACTCAACATGCAGACACGAGGGCTCAATGATGCAATCCCGTGGGGCCAATTGAACTGCACCTAAGTGCTTTCCTAGCCAATGGGTAGTACACAATCATGACCACTTATTATGCACTCTGCTGTGCGTGCAACATACAATGACACGCACTATAACCACGAACACTTCGTATGGATTCATTTTTTTAAATTGTCAAAGAACCCACTCTACATATCCACCACATAGCATATATGAAATACCACTTCTAGTAACTCTTTAAGAGTGGGTATTGACTAGGGATTATTGTCATCAAATGACACTATAAGCCATAAAATCAGCACTGTCCTGTATCGGAAAAAACAATGCTCTAATTTACTATACTACTACATGCAGTACGAATTAGAGAATTGTTAATAAGCAACTTATAGTGAGCCGTCCTTAGTAATATTGGGAATATAATATTGCCTTAAAATGTCACCAAATACTCCGAGACTCTAAAAAAATGGCCTTGATTATCAAATAGCAAACTGGTTACAATTGCGGAGATACCCAGGAGATTTTACGATCTAACCAAAAAAAACGTACAAAACACTCGCCGGTATCAGAGAATAATGGTGATCTTTATGGTATGCAGTTCGAACTACATGCCCCAAGATCCTGTGGGACATTGTATTCTGGCTCCTGTGGTCTCACCAATTCGATGCCGCAATGACGTCAAACGGTGTGACTAGGGCGGGGCTCCGCCCGCTAACAAGCCGCACATGGGAAGAATGGCACACACAAAAGACGCACTCCCGGGCTCCAGATACCCAGAGAGCCGGGAGACGCGGGACCAAATAGGTGAATAAGAGGGACAGGATCCTTGATGAAGTGAAATGGGCATGAGTGAGAGTGCGAGCGGCAACGTTTAGGGCATGCAGCTACATCTCCCGCTTATGTTTAACTTTGGCAACACGCTGTTTTTTCTTTTTCCCAAAACTTTATTGGCCACCATTAGTGTGTGACTACAGGGCTACCCTTGATACCGCGTACCCTCGTGAAGCGAGAGGTCCACTACAGAAGGGTGAATGCCCAAACAAACTGAGCATGAGTGAGTAGCGATAATTTCACGACATGATAACTTTCTGTGTGCTTTTAATTAACAAACAAATGGGTGTGTGTTTTTGAAACAGTGTTGAACAGCTAAAACAAAATAAAGTAAGAAATTTTGCATTTAAAAATATAACGTTCACGTGATAGGTGGGAGTATGGAAATAACACAACCACAAATCTGAGACTGATTGAGAAACAAGACATCCCATAATCACTGGATAAAGAACATGCAGAGGGTAATGCATGCTTGCACACAGATTCTCTAACTGGTGCTCCACATGCGATGCTGAATAATCATGAGGTGTGAAACTGGCACATAGAGTGACAGTCCCATGAACTGTTTTTATTTTCAGGTTGGACACCGGAAAGAAGATAAGAACAGGACTAAGGGCAAGAAAATACCTGTCCGATTTAGGTGCAGATTCCTGCACATTATCCTCAGAAATAGGCAGAACCTTAAAATACCATGGAGGAAAATTGAATCGCCCTGACAAAAGCCCAGGATCCAGCAGGGCCATCTCTAAGGGCTGAAACATGTTGGCTTTAGGGTCATAGGACCATAATATCCTCATTACCCTATCCCCCCCCTTTTTTAATATCCCCAATAACTCCACGAATAAAGGGATACCTTGGAGTTATAGGAGGATTTTTAATCTTTAAGCCCCCTGGTCTACTTCTCCTAAGTGCTCCCTGAAATATGGTTGAGCCCACCCTGACCTTTAGGAGTCAGGGTGAACCCGATGATGAAGCATGACACTACTAGAGTGTGTGAGGGTTATATAACAAAAAATATTTTTTTCCTTCCCTGCCCTTAAACGGACGGTGTACCACCTGAGGAGAGTAGTGCCCCATGTATCACACATACACAGGGCGGGATACTTTATGTATGGCTAGTATCGAATAGGGAGGACGTATCCTTCCAGCACCTCTTCCAGCCAGTGGAAGAACCTCTCCACCCTTCTGACTTGGGGGAGCGTTACCCACCCTTCTCCAGGTCAAAAATTTATCAGTACTGGGTTTAGAAGAAACTCAGAATGTACTTTACTTTCTATAAGTGTGTGTATTAACAGCAGTAAAAATACGTAGAAAATCGAATACAGCAGGAAATGTGAGAAGTTATGAGATAAAAGCAAGTTCATGGTGAGTGTTTACCCGTTTTTGAGCCAAGACAGCATTTTATGGAACAGGCCTGTCTGGATTGCAAAAAACCATGGCTGATCCTGACCTTACAAAGTCCAAGAGACTTTCTTTGGGAATGCATTGGATTGAACCTTTTTGTGTTAAAGACAAAGACTGCTATCACAGAGAGAACCCCTCGGCATTAAAAACGGGGTCCAAGGCTTCTGCGGACTTCTTTCAATTATGGCATGTGTCAGGATTTCATATTTGCTTCAACTGTTTCTCAGCATCCGGTGCCAGTAACCATGTTTTCTTGAAAAAGAGTGAGCTTTTCATTAAAGGAGGGTGGAGCCTATGAGATCCGTGTTTTTAACTGATTGAAATAATCTCATCATTGTTCAGTAACTCTGTTTTTCTTCTTACCATGTGTTTTTTATAGTCAGTGAGTCCTTACTTGTCGAGTGATTTGTTGATGACTCACTGTCTTTTTTCGCATTACGGGGAGACCCCCATTTCCCCCCCCTTTCATCTTTCTCTATCCACTTCTTCCTCTTTGTCCTCCAGTGGTCTCCCTTTACTCCAACCTAAATGACATTTGCCTCTGTGGCTCTTCACTCTGCCCACTAGTGTGTCTCACCTCTCTTCAATTGCTCCCTCACCAGACTTCAGTCAAGGCTAGGTAAGAGCAAATCCCTTAAAAATAGATTTAAACTTGGACTACACTGCTGGTGTCATGATATTTTATTATTTCTTTTTAGATCTCAGCATCATACATCTTCAGCTGTCTGTTGACAATACCTATTGTTTCCAATGCATTACATATGCATAGATTGGGGTACGAGTTGGACTCTTGCTCATGATTGGATGACTTGTTCTCTATTTCGGTTGCCTGCTCTTAATTCAATGGTTTTTCTCCACATACATGCATTTGTCCCACCCAGTACCATTTTGGTCTACAGCGTTCTGAGTGGATGGGTTTTATCCTTCCAGCACACACCAGAGGAGATTCTTTTTTAACTTCAATTTAAGCACTGAGTGCATGTTTCCTTGCTCTTTCCCCTTGCTTTTTCTTCCCCATGGATTCTTTTCTTCTCTCTCCATGCTCCCCAATGCTCCCTACCTGAGGCAGCATGGTACTTCATGACAGGAGATAAATGAATTATATTTATTAGTGTTCAGAGCTTTAAGTGAAAACCATGACTTCTTCATGTAACTGTGTATTTTAATTTCTAATGTTGTCCTTTTCATGTAAAACGATTGATGCTTGAAGTTTGCAGTTTTTTAAATGAGCACTTGTACCAGTGTTACTTTTCAACACTAATCTGTGTGAGAGGAGCGCAAATATTATGATTTTGTTGCATATCCCGCAGTGGTGTTTGAGAAATGTTTTAGTTGTCTCTCCCATCTGTTACAACGCAACATTTGAATGATTACTTTGCCCTTGAACTGCCTCATTTCTTTTTTTTAGGTCTTAGCACATAAAATCCAGACCTAAGTGGCTGTGCAAAGGCTTGTTTTTGATTCTTTTTCTGCTGAATCAATGAGTGAGTTACTTCTCAAGTTTGTCCCTCGTTGGACTCAACTCATCGACATAAGCAGTGGAATAGGCGGCGCACCATTTCAAATAGGTGAAACAAAAAACCTGGTAGAAAGTGGGTCCTGATTTAAATACCTTGATGAAAATAATCATGGTATGCCCTAGTTTTAATATTTCTTGTACATATGTAGCACCCACCAACACAATCATTCTCAAAAAAGGTAAACCAACCTAAACAACTGCACGTGCAGGATACCTATCTTACAGTTCTATTATTAACCATGAAAATATATTTTCTAACAGTAGTGTGATCCTTACATCTGGCCATAATGGTGGCCTTCAACTGGTTTAGGAGGGAATAGGTTAACTGGGGAAAATTAATGTGTCCTGTGCATTTAATTGGATTGCTAATCGCACTGTCTCTAAAATTTCGAGCTGGGTGCTCAACTAACCATTTGAGATACTAGGGAAAATATGATTTTTTTGCTGGGTATTAGAAATGGGGTCTCTAATTGGCAGTGGTTTGCACCCTGTCCAAGTAGGGACCCTCACTCTAGCCATGGTAAGGGAGACACACAGCTAGGATAAGCCCTGCTCATCCCTATGGTAGCTTGGCACAACAGCCAGGCTTATCTCAGAGGCAATGTGTAAAGTATGTGTACACACAAACACACAGTACCACAGTGAAAACACTACAAAAGGAGTCCACACCAGTTTAGAAAAATAGCCAATATTTATCTGAATAAAACAAGACCAAAACGACAAAAATCCAACATACACAAGTCAAAATATCACTTTTAAAAGATTAAGCAAGTTTAGTCCATAGAAATCAATGGATTTGTTAGTTTTAGCTCAAAGTACCTTAGATGCGTCAAAAATGAAATGGCAGGTGCAGGGGAGGTGAGGTGCCAGAAAAGCAAAGTGATGCATTGGTTCCTTACTACACAGGGGAGGTGGCGCATCAGTTCTTTACCGCTAGGCAGGGGAGATGATGCAGCGGTTCCTTACTGGAAGGGGAGGTGATGCAGTGATTTCCGGATATACGGCCTCGGTTCCTTACTGTGGTGCGGTGTTGATGAAGAATCGGTACCCAGGGACGATGCGTCAAAAATCAAGACGTGCTGCGTGGAAGCAACAGTGTAAAGCAGGTGCTGTGTCAATTTTCCAGCAGCGGAGAATGCACTACGTCGATATTGGACAGTGTTGTGTCGAAGAAAACTGCCACTGGGAATCGATGCGTCGATTTTCTCTTTCAGATCACCAGATTCTACTTCCAAGGGCACAGTAAATGGATTTGGCACCATTTGGCAAGTCAGGGCCCTCAGCAAAAGAGCCCAGGCACTGGCAATCGAAGTCTATGGTGGTCCTGAGACTTCTTAACAGGAGGCAAGCGAGCACAAGCCCTTGGAGAACCTTGGAAACAGGATGTAGAAATCAAAGTCCAGTCCTTTCACTCCCAGGACAGAAACAGTAAGTAATAGGTTAGGAATTTGGTGTAGACCACGCACACCTCAATTATTCTGATCTGTGTACTGTACCTCTCTTAGTGTTTACCTCACACTGTAGTTACAAGAAAAACTGGGGCCAACAGCCGACCGGCTGCCTGGACAGGGGTGCGCACCACATACAGTATATGCATATATTTAACACACATACATAATCAAGTATTTTAGCATTTCTCACATTATATTTTAATGCAAATCTGAATATTTTCAGTCAAAAAGATTTTGTATATTACAAATTGTTACTTTCATTTCAGATATCATTCTTGTTAAACACTGAACAATTGAATTTGCATATCATTGAAATCAACATGACTCAAATGGCAGCCCAATGCATTTCGGGACTGGCGTCCCTTCATCAGGGGCATATCTGAAAGAATACAAAGAAAACATATTTACATGTACATTCATGGTACGACCACTCATTTCTAATCAACACTTCTGGAATAATGTCTTAATAACCCAAAAGATGTCTTTTTTCTTTGTGACTGGTGTCAATTAAGTGAATAAACGTAATTCCTCACAGTTCACCATGTCCAGTGTGCGTGTGATAAAGTGATTCTCAACCTTGCACATTCCAAACACTACTCACATGCCACAATAGTTGATGTCACTAACTTGGGTTTCATAAATCCCAAAACGGTCAAATTATGCAACCAATTGCTGGAAAGATATAAAAATAAAACAACCATCTGGCTGACCCATCCATAAAGCACATTCTAATGTTAACTATCATTTAGGCAAACCAACATACCTTCCAATCTAAGAAAAACCAGGATATAACTGTCAAGACAAAAAATAAAAATAATGTGACCATTACCAAAAAGAATCCAATTATACAAAATGACCAAAGTGCTCAAGGACCTCACTCCTACCTTGTATTCAAACAGGCAGCAGCCCTTTTCTGTTTAGAAAAAGAACAGGAAAGAAACGATAAGCATTTTGAATGCCCCCGTATACTCTATACCAACCCATCTGGTTGAACTTTGTGTGTCCTTACACGTACCGTGATGAAAGTGAGTTCCGACCTGTTTAGATCCCACTGTGTTTAATGCCATCCAACCGCCGACGCAGAATTCAATATCTTCACGAGCGTCATGTGACACAGACACGTGATCGATGAAGTGATCATGTGAACGCGTAAAACAAGCGCCATCTTGGAGTGTGCAAATTATAGCGATAGTTGCAACCACAGCGTTTACAAAATACGATTTCCTTAGCCCCGCAACCACAGCGTTCACAAAATACGATTTCCTTAGCCCCGCAATATCCCATGACAAAGTTCCATAATCAAAATCAGTAACTCGAAAAAACCAAGCGCCATCTTAAAGTGTGTACACTTACACTAACTACTTTGCCTATTACTAATAAAAGTTATGCAAAGTGCTGAATCATTGCTAAAACACTGATTTTGAATAATGAAATGTAGACAACGAAAAAAACCATAGTGCAGCAATTCAATACAGTTGGTGTGTGTAAGCTTCGCAAATCATTTGAAATTATTACAAGCGTAAACCCTACTTACTGCAAAAACAATCTATTAATAGAACCCTAATCTCTGCTGGAAAAAATGAATTTAAAAGCTACCCAAAAGAACTCTATAAAAGTATGCAAAATAAACCAACATAAATGCGCAAACTTAATCGTATAGATTCAACAGACACCAACTCCGCTATGACTATCAACCTAATGTTCATTAGAACCTTGATCATAATCATGCCAACGTAAATAACAATGTATCTGACTGCTTCCACTATCATAATTAAATAGAAGTGACTGCACACCCTCTGTGTACTTAAAGAACTAGCAACAAGAAATGGCTGCCCAACTTAAAATTACCCCCAGTAAAATAGCCAATACTCATAGACGAGTGAACTCCGAACCACCATAAGGAACCATCCAATAAGTCAGAACCAATAATCCTAAAGCAACGCAATCACGTATCATTCGAAGAAATATGTGCATGTGTCATGTTTGTCCGTCCATGAAACAATCCATACTGTCAGAATATTATTAATCTTGATTTTACATTGCATATTGGTTACCTACATGGTTTATATGGATGAAGGGATATAAATGTTCTTAATATGGAACCAAAACGGGAAATCCGTAGAATCCCCCTGTTTTTTGTTATATGTGAGTCTATACTGGCATGTCAAAGGAAAATATAGATTGGAATGTAAAAGAATTTAGAGAAAACAGCTCATTTCTTCCCTATCATTAAGACTAAGGCTGGGCGTAGTTCGCGAAGTAATGCTTCGCGAAGCTACGCAAAGTGCAGTTCGCACTACGCAAGCTTCGCGTAGCACTACGCGAGCTGCGTAGCGCACTGTTCGCAATGATTGCACAGTGCCGGATGCTTGTCCGCACTGTGCAATCATTGAAAACGGCAACTTGCACAGTGCGAGCTGTCTTTTACTGCCGCTCGAGTAGATTTTTACTCGAGCGGCAGCTTTCTCAACGCGGACTGGTAGTTTCTCATCGCGAGCGGTCGCGAGCATACGCGACCACTCGCAATGAGAAACCTGACCTCCCCGCGTTGAGAATCTCGCCGGGAGGTTTATTTTCCACGCTCGCGATCGGCAACTTGATGTTGCTGATCGCGAACGAGGAAAAAGTCTCGCCGGGATGTCATTTTGCTTGCTCGCGGTCGCCAACTTGACGTTGAGGCCCGCGAGCAAGCAAAAAATGACCGCGGCACTACGCTACGCTACGCTACGCGTGTTTGCACTGTGCTACATGCAATTCGCGTTGTGCGAAGTAGCGCAAACTTCGCAAACTACGCGAGCGTAGCGTAGCACTTCGCCCAGGGTTAATTAAGACCCCTGGGTTTCGAGGTATCTAGACGTTTGATCCAATACGTCTCTCGTTGTAGCAGACGTTTATTAATGTCTACACCAGTACTGAAGGATACCAGCTCTATCATTTGAAATTTCAATTGAGCTATGGTATGTCGATATTCCTCCCAGTGTAGTGCCAAACAAGAAGTGGTACTCTTGTTACCTATTCTGCTCTTATGTTCAGAAATGCAAACTTTTAGTTTCCTTTCCGTTTTGCCAATATATATAGCATCCCACACGGGCATTTAATTGAGTAAATGACACTGCTCGAATTGCAATCTCCATTGTAAAGTAATTGAATGTTTCCACCTGTTCGTGGATGTGATAGTGTACATCCTGTGATAACGTTGTTGCAATGGATGCAATTATGACATTTCCGCATTCCTGTGTATGATATCTGTTTGGAGGAAGATTTAACAGATAATAGTTCTTTGATATTTCTTGATCTTGTATATGCAAACAGCGGACGTTGAGAAAATACATTTTTGAAATCAGGTTCTTGTTGAAGCAATTCCCATTTGTTGATAATAAATACTGCAGATGTTTTTAGATGTAGATATACTAAAAAATACCTTATGACACAATATCCACGCAGGCCCAGATTGTATATGCTCCCCAAAATCCATAAAAATAGACAGGATCCACCATTCCGACCCATTGTGTCGGGATGTGGATCATGTTTGAACCTGCTGGCAGATTTATTGATGCTTTTTTGCAACCGTTTGTTCAATCATGGCACACGTATATTCAAGACACTTCGGACTTTCTACGAAAACTTGAAAGCATGGTAGAGAAAGACACAAAACATTGGATAGTATGTACCATCGACGTCGTCTCTTTGTATGCATCCATTGCTCACTCTGAGGGGATAGAAGCAATAGAGTGGTGCTTACTCAAACAGGAGTCCATTGGCACTAACAAAATCTTTCTCCTTGAATTACTACATTTCTGACTCCATCATAGTTATTTTGCATGGAACAGCAAGTTTTTCTTACAGTTAAGAGGAACCTCTATGGGGTTTTCGGGAGCCCCAACATACGCTAATACTGTTATGGCCAAATTTGAAGCAGAAAACATCTTTGAGCAAGAAAATTGGACAGAATGTTTACTCTTTTTTGTCGTTATATTGATGACATGTTTCTGATTTGGAATGGTTCTGAAATGGCTCTTGAGGAAAATATTCACCAGCTGAACACCATAAATCCAAGAATACAATTCACCTACTCTATGAGTCGAAGAGCGTTATCTTTTTTGGATGTTTTGATAGAAATCAATGACAATGGTTTACAAACAGTTTTATACAAAAAAACAAAGGATAGAAACAGTGCACTTCTATTTCAAAGTTTTCATCCACAAACTCTGATTATGAACTTACCCTATTCACAGTTTTTAAGGGTAAGGAGATTGGTCTCTGACCTAGAAATGTGCAAAACAACTATGGAGGATTTCAAAGACAACTATATCCAGAGGGGTTACCCAAAGGATTTACTGGATTCAGCAACGCAAAAAGCACTATCTCAATAACGAAGTCATTTACTTAAAAAAAAAAAAGGAGTCCCAAAGGATGGTATTTGTATCCAAATATTGTACTACATCTAAAAACATCCGCAATATCATTATCAACAGATGGGAATTGCTTCAACAAGAACCTGAATTCAAAAATGTATTTTCTCAACGTCTGCTGTTTGCATATACAAGATCAAGGAATATCAAAGAACTATTATCTGTTAAATCTTCCTCGAAACAGATATCATGCACAGGAATGCAGAAATGTCATAATTGCATCCATTGCAACAACGTTATCACAGGATGTACACTATGACATCCACGAACAGTTGGAAACATTCAATTAGTTTACAATGGAGATTGCAATTCGAGCAGTGTAATTTACTCAATTAAATACCCGTGTGGGATGCTAATTATTGGCAAAACGGAAAGGAAACTAAAAGTTCGCATTTCTGAACATTAGAGTAGATTACGTAACAAGAGTACCACTTCTTGTTTGCCACTACACTGGGAGGAATATCGACATACCATAGCTCAAATGAAATTTTAAATTATAGAGCTGGTATCCTTCAGTACTGGTGTAGACATTAATAAACGTCTGCTACAACGAGAGACGTATTGGATCAAACGTCTACATACCTTGAAACCCAGGGGTCTTAATGATAGGGTAGAAATTAGATTTTTTCTCTAAATTCTTTTACATTCCAATCTATATTTTCCTTTGACACACCAGTATAGACTCACATATAACAAAAAACAGGGGATTCTACGGATTTCCCGTTTTGGTTCCATATTAAGAACATGTATATCCCTTCATCCATATAAACCATGTAGGTAACCAATATGCAATGTAACATCAAGATTAATAATATTCTGACAGTATGGATTGTTTCATGGACGGACAAACATGACACATGCACATATTTCTTCGAATGATACGTGATTGCGTTGCTTTAGGATTATTGGTTCTGACTTATTGGATGGTTCCTTATGGTGGTTCGGAGTTCACTCGTCTATGAGTATTGGCTATTTTACTAGGGGGTAATTTTAAGTTAGGCAGGCATTTTTTGTTGCCAGTTCTTTAAGTACACAGAGGGTGTGCAGTCACTTCTATTTAATTATGATAGTGGAAGCATTCAGATACATTGTTTTTTACGTTGGCATGATTATGATCAAGGCTCTAATGAACATTAGGTTGATAGTCATAGCGGAGTTGGTGTCTGTTGAATCTATACGATTAAGTTTGCGCATTGATGTTGGTTTATTTTGAATACTTTTATAGAGTTCCTTTGGGTAGCTTTTAAATTAATTTTTTCCAGCAGAGATTAGGGTTCTATTAATAGATTGTTTTGCAGTAAGTAGGGTTTACGCTTGTAATAATTTCAAATGATTTGCGAAGCTTACACACACCAACTGTATTGAATTGCTACCCTACGTTTTTTTCGTTGTCTACATTTCATTATTCAAAATCAGTGTTTTTGCACTGATCCAGCACTTTGCATAACTTTTATTAGGACTAGGCAAAGTAGTTAGTGTAAGTGTACACACTTTAAGATGGAGCTTGGTTTTTTTCGAGTTACTGATTTTGATTATGGAACTTCGTCATGGGATATTGCGGGGCTAAGGAAATCGTATTTTGTTTTAGAAACTCTGTGGTTGCAACTATCGCTATAATTTGCACACTCCAAGATGGCGCTTGTCTTATGCGTTCACATGATCACTTCATCGATCACATGTCTGTGTCACATGACGCTCGTGAAGATATTGAATTCCACGTCGACGGTTGGATGTCATTAAGCACTGTGGGATCCTAAACAGGTCGGCACTCAGTTTCATCACGGTAAGTGTAAGGACACACAAAGTTCAACCAGATGGGTTGGTATAGAGTCTACGGGGGCATTCAAAATGCTTATTGTTTCTTTCCTGTTCTTTTTCTAAACAGAAAAGGGCGGCTGCTGGTCTGAATACAAGGTAGGAGTGAGGTCCTTGAGCACTTTGGTCATTTTTTTTTTTTTTTTTTTTTTTGTGTCCTCATTAGCCTCTTTAATGGAAAGAAAAAACAATGTCGTTCTTCCATTTGCACATGTTAATGGGCAATCGGGACCTGAACTCATGTGCTGTTTAAACAGGTCGGGTAAGAAAGGCTAGGGAAAACAAACAGAGACCATAGTTCTGTATGACCCTCGGGCATGGTCTCCGTGTACCCTATCTTCTTTTTTTGTCTGTCTCAACCCTCTCACTATCCAACCGGGAGACTAGGCAACAAGAGCCCACACCCAAAACCTGCTGAGGCTGAGAAGGCTTAATCATAGGACCATTAAACCACTCCTGTTAATATTTAAAACATCACACCATTCGAAAAACGGGAGCCAAAAGTTGACATTTTTGGAGCTTTTCCTATCCAAAGTGGCTATATGTTTAATAGAACACAACCAGTTATCAAGGGTAGGGGGGAAGGCAGCCACCCACAACTTGCATATCTCCTTCCGTGCCAATAGTACAGCATAAAAGATAAACCTTGCCTGATTTTTAGTAGTTATAACTTCTGGTTCCATCAGCCCGAAGATAATAAGCATAACGCTTACCTTAACGTTGAGCTCCAACATTTCAGACAGTGCCCTACACACTTCACTCCAGAAGAATTGCAATTCCGGGCATTTAACAAACATGTGGACGTCATCCACTCTCATATTACCACACTTTGGACAGGGGACATCACCTCCTCTACCAAACTTTGACAGTTTCAGAGGAGACCAATACGCTCTGTGAATAGAAAAAGATGATTTCTCCTCAGGTTTGCAGGCTTTACTATTTTAAATAGCATAGACATTGATACTTGCCAGTTATTTTCCAGCGATGGTTCCGGCAAGTATTTTCCCCATAACTCTGCAGGCAGCGTAAAGTCTCCATCCTCGATTTCAACCATTAACCAGTAGATAGTCGCTAACTCCTTCTTATGGTTTGACTCTTGTTTTAGTCGAGTTTCCAAGTCATTCTGATCACCTATCTTTGTTTCTGGATCTTGAAACCAACTTCGCATTTGAAGATATTTAAATCTAGATAGGTTAAAATTTGCTTGTTGGTTACATTCTTCCCAAGAAATGAGCTTGCTATCTACTGTTAACTGTTCCCAGCGTATGAGGCCCCCCTCCAACAAGGGTTTAGCAAGAGCATCTTTTGTCAACTCCGGAGATCCGGGTCCATCCCAGATGGGAGCCAATGAACTGTAGTATGGAATTTTTAGGATTTTTCTGACCTTATTCCATGTCTCTGCAAGCCCCTCAGTATCTTTAACCTGACCTTTTTGAAAAATTTTGGATCTGCATATTTGAAAAGAAAACCCTCATTGCCTCCTGGTTCCAAACTTGACATTATCAACCACAAGCCTCCTGTCATGGTTCGACTAGGTATATTAAAAAGGCACTTCCCGTTTTTCAAAAGAAAAGCCCAAGCGTAGAAGAGTAAGTCCGGCAGGGCTAAGCCCCCATTCTCAACCCTCCTCCTCAGCTTTTTTCCAAGCTATTCTTGGTCCTTTACTTGCCCAGATAAAAGAACAGAGCTCACTTTGTAGCTTCTTTATCCATTCCTTCTTGAAAGGCAAGGGAATGGAATCAAATAAAAAGGTGAGCTTAGGGAGGATCATCATTTTAACTAAATTACTCCGTCCAAAGAGTGATAGCTGAAGATAAGACCAGGTTTTCAGAAGTTTCATGATCTCTTTCCGGGCTTTATCAAAATTAAGTTTTGTTATTTTATTAATATCATGAGCTATCATAACTCCCAGATATCTAATTTCGTCTTTCCCGGTTGTCCCTTCAATATTCCAGGTCATAATTTCAGTTTTATCACCATTGATCTCAGTAACCCGACACCTTCCCGAAATCTGTCGTTATAGCCATCAGACGGGGCAATGTTTTCTGTAAATTTGTAGTGTATATCAAAATATCATCTGCATAGAGCCCCAATTTTTTTTCCCAATCCATAAAATTAAAGGGTACAATTTCGGGGTCGTCTCTAATTTTCCTTGCTAGGGGCTCTATGTAGAGATTAAAGAGCAAGGGTGTCAAAGGACATCCCTGCCTTGTCCCTCTGGATATGATCACAGGCTTAGTTAGAGAGCTGTTAATTAACATTCTAGCTTCTGGGGCTCGATAGAATCCAGCCAGTGCATTACAAAAATTTGTACCTAGATTCATAGAGGCTACTACTGCTTTCAAATAGACCCAGTTCACTCGATCAAAGGCCTTGGTGGCATCTAAGGCCACCACAGCCAAAGGAAGGGTATAAGAGGTCACCAAGTCGATTGTGCCAACTAGTGTAAAGGTCAGATCCTTCAGGAGTCTTCCCCGAATAAACCCTTTCTGATCGTCATTTATTAACTCAACCATTAGACCATTCAACCTGTCTGCCAAGATCTTTGCGTATAGCTTATAATCACTATTTAATAAGGAAATTGGCCGATAGGAGTCACATTTCTTAGGGCATTTACCGGGCTTCAAAATTAAAGAGATTGTAGCTTCCTTCCAAGAGACTGGCAGATCAAACCCATTAACAAAAAAATCGTTAAAAGTTTCACTAATATGGGGGATAGAGTGCATGCCAGAACTTTATAAACCTCTTGGGGAATGCCGTCCGGCCCTGGTGCTTTCCCATTCTTGAGCTGACTAATTATCTTTTCTACCTCAGAAATATCTATAGCTCTATTTAAATAATCAGATTTTTCTGGTGTCAGCGAGTTTCCTGCGTCCTGACCTAGCCATATTTTTAAATTATTTTCAGATGGATTGAGCTCTTCACGGTAGACTTTACTAAAAAAGTTATGGAACGTTTGCTCAACCCCGCTACTCTCACCAATCAGGGTCCCCGTTTGTTCGCAAATCACCTCCTCGATTCTATTTCTTGCTTTCTTTTTTGGCCTTCCAGGCCAATAGTTTACTGCAGCCTTCGCTATACTCAAAATGAGCCATCTGGCTGGCCTCCCATCTCAACCTTACCCTGTCTTGTAATAGATTTGCTAGACTAGACTTAACCAGTGACACTTCCTGCAACCACACTGTCCTAGCCGCCTCTCCTGACCTTGGATTAGTTAGTTTATCCTCTAGAGAGCGAACCTTTTCCTCCAGCATCGCCAGCTCCTTGTAATAACTTCTTCTCTTCTCCGCAGCCAAGGTTCCAAGTCTTCCCCTTAGAAAAGCCTTATAGGCATCCCACGTCACTCCAGGGAGAGTGGACCCCCAATTGTACTCAAATAATTCTTCTGTCTCTTTTCTGAGTAACTGAATAACTCCCTCGTCCTGCAATATCGTGCGATCAAGAGTCCATCTAGATTGAGTGCCCACCTTCCTGATCTTCAATTTAAGCATCACTGCCGAATGGTCAGACAGATGAACTCCTACGTGATCAATCTGCTGCACATCATCTTTTAACTTGCAGTCTATGAGGAAGTAATCTATTCTGGACTGATGTTTATACTTCTTGTTGTAGTATGTAAATCCTTTTTGTGACCCAGCTTTTTGCCGCCATACATCCTGCAGGCCTAGTTGTTCCATCACTTGTTTTATTAATCCAAGCATTTTAGGATTTACCTGTGCTCTACTGTTTGAAGACTTATCTAGAGCAGGATTTAACACTACATTAAAATCCCCGGCCAGAATAATTGGATCTGAAGAGTTTAGAAGTTCGGCCATCAGTTCACCTAAAGGTTGCACTTCATCATAGTTTGGTCCGTAGTAGCCGGCCACCGTATAGGAATGAGCTAAGATTTTTACTTTGGCTACTATCCATCTTCCAGCTTTATCAGATACAAAGGAGTCTAGATTTACTTGTAGCCCTCGTTTGATTAAAATTGCTACCCCTTTTGTCACTGCTGATTGAGCTGTACATGCCATATGGGCAATCTATTTTGTTGACCTGAACAGATCTGTTGCTTCTTTTTCTGTTAGGTGTGTCTCTTGAGCAATTATAATTTGAGCTGGGCAGTCTTTAAGATACTGGAGTATTTTCGCCCTCCTTCCCCTAACCCTAAGACCATTTAAATTCCAAGATACAATTTTAATAATAGCATCCTTCCTCTCACCCATCATCGGTATCCACCCAGTGAATAATCTGCTTCTGAGACATTAAAAGAGGTTTCAGAGGAACTATATTTTTTTATTTTTTCCCTACTGCTCCCCACCCAGTGCACCCTATACACCCCCCCTCCCATGGAAAAACCCTCCCCAATTCTACAAGGCCAAAGGCCATGTGGGTTCCCCCTCGGAGCGAACAATTTTCTAAAATATTCACCATCTGAGTGCACCTATCTTAAACATGGTTAAGTATTTCATTTTATCTATTTATATTTTTCTTTTCCTATTAGTATTTTAATTGTTGTTATTTCTCTCTAAGAATTTTACACTGTTCCTTTTTTCTTTATTTCCTTCCCTCTCCTTTTCCCTTCACATTCCATCCTGCTTGCCTATCCATCTCTACATTTTCAGTTAATTTCAAGCAAGCAGGTAGGATAGGGTGGAGATTACAGACCATGTGCTTGAAGGTCATTTATGAATTCATCCACCTTTTCACAGGAGTGAAAAATATGCATTTTATTGTCAAGCATAACTCTCAAAAAGGCTGGAAATCGAAGCTGGACTACTGCTCCCAACCTTTTAAGTGGATCCATCCTCTTCCCTAACTCCCATTGCCTATTTGCGGTGGTGGTTGAAATATCTGATCTGAAATCATATTTGACCCCATCAACCTCTATCTTTTTCAGACTGAGATCTTTTGATAGTATCTTTTCTTTTAAGGAGAAAGTTAGAAAATTAATCAAAATCTTTCTGGGCTTTGTCCTGTTAATATTTAGCCTGTACGGATCCCTATATACACGTTGAATATCTTTCCCTATTTCCTCTTCAGATTCTTCAACCTGTAGCTCTTTTTTTATTAACCGCAATACAAAGGTTTTTATATCATCTCCTTCCCTCCCTTCTGGCACCTTCAAGATTTTTATATTATTCCTTCTCTGGAAATTTTCCAGTCTCTCAACTCTGTCGAGACATTCTCTTTCTGCAGATTTCAATTTTGTTATCTCGACAGAGTTTGTAACTACCTTCTCTCTAAGCTCTTTCACTTCGCCCTCCAGCATAGTTGTTCTGTTACAGAGGTCATCCATCTTTTTCTCTAGAGTATCGCAGGCCTGCCTTATTTCCTTCTGATTCCCTTCCGAGGTTTCAAACCTAGTTTTAATCTCCACCGACAGAGCCCTTAACAGCACGACCAAAGTAGGATCCTCACTCCCTGGCTGCACTGGACTTTGCCTCGTGATTGCTGGCATTGGCATTGGCATTAGCTTCTCCTGTATCTTCTCAACCAGAGGCTGGTTGCTCATACACTCCTCCGTGGCTGGCATAGCAAGCACTTGGTATCTATTTGGGGATGCATCTTTATTCCAGTCTATAGCATCCTCTGGACCTAATTCTGCAGAAGTTTTGGCCTGTTCTATACTCAACTCCTTCCCTGTACTAGTAACTGCCTCCATCCTACTGTCCGCCAATGTTATTATTTGGGGCAAAACTTTAAAATATGCTTTTAAAGAGGGAGTCACTTTTGTCTTCTGACCTGCTGTTCGCTTCCGTGCCGTTTTTTTTTTCCACTAGCTTTATTTGTCTTATTTCTGATTAATTCATCATCCTCCTCCACTTCAAAGCCTTGTAAACTTATAGCAGAACTTATAGCAGAGCTTGTTACACCCCTTTGCCTTTCTCCCGTACCTTGCCTTAACTTCCTTAAAGCAATGCGTGGGGGCAGCTCTTCTTGCACTGTTGTCTTATTGCCCCGATTAAATTTTATTTTAATATGTTGCTCCTTACCGCTAGATTAATTCAGACTTAACACTGGCTCCTGCTCCTGGAAAAGCAGACAACTTTGAATCTCTACCAATTCCTCCCGACTCGCGTCCGGCTGTATTCCCCCGCCGTGGCCTCTCTCAGTCGCGCACCCAAGCCCGCTACTACCGCGTCCACCTCTCCCCCGGAAGGAGATCCTGGCCGCTGCGCCTCTTCCCCTGCGTAGCTCCAGGGCCGCCCTTCTCCATGGCCGCTCCGTAGTCACCTCTGCTGCCGCCGCACACGAATATCTTGCTAACTCCCGACTCCGCACTACCCCCCACACACCAGCCGGCCGCCGCTACTCTGCTCGACTCTGCCACTTTGTACCGCACGTAAGTTTGATTTTATGTTATAGGGAAAATCATTCCAGCTTTAGAACTCCTCAGGCTCAAACGAATTCATTCAGATGGTGGTCGATTATTTTCACGCCGCTCCGAGGGTGCTCCCGCGACCGGCTACGCGCTGGCCGCCATGTTCTTCCCGTTCCCTGTCGTCACATGATCACTTCATCGATCACGTGTCTGTGTCACATGACGCTCGTGAAGATATTGAATTCTGCGTTGGCGGTTGGATGGCATTAAACACGGTGGGATCTAAACAGGTCGGAACTCACTTTCATCACGGTACGTGTAAGGACACACAAAGTTCAACCAGATGGGTTGGTATAGAGTATACGGGGGCATTCAAAATGCTTATCGTTTCTTTCCTGTTCTTTTTCTAAACAGAAAAGGGCTGCTGCCGGTTTGAATACAAGGTAGGAGTGAGGTCCTTGAGCACTTTGGTCATTTTGTATAATTGGATTCTTTTTGGTAATGGTCACATTATTATTATTTTTTCTCTTGACAGTTATATCCTGGTTTTTCTTAGATTGGAAGGTATGTTGGTTTGCCTAAATGATAGTTAACATTAGAATGTGCTTTATGGATGGGTCAGCCAGATGGTTGTTTTATTTTTATATCTTCCCAGCAATTGGTTGCATCCTTTGACCGTTTTGGGATTTATGAAACCCAAGTTAGTGACATCAACTATTGTGGCATGTGAGTAGTGTTTGGAATGTTCAAGGTTGAGAATCAATTTATTACACGCACACTGGACATGGTGAACTGTGAGGAGTTACGTTTATTCACTTAATTGACACCAGTCACAAAGAAAAAAGACATCTTTTGGGTTATTAAGATATTATTCCAGAAGTGTTAATTAGAAATGGGTGGTCGTACCATGAATGTACATGTAAATATGTTTTCTTTGTATTCTTTCAGATATGCCCCTGATGAAGGGACGCCAGTCCCGAAATGCATTGGGCTGCCATTTGAGTCATGTTGATTTCAATGATATGCAAATTCAATTGTTCACTGTTTAACAAGAATGATATCAGAAATGAAAGTAACAATTTGTAATATACAAAATCTTTTGACTGAAAATATTCAGATTTGCATTAAAAATAATGTGAGAAATGCTAAAATACTTGATTCTGTATTTGTGTTAAATATATGCATATATTGTATGTAGTGTGCACCTCTGTCCAGGCAGCCGGTCGGCTGTTGGCCCCAGTTTTTCTCGTAAATAATAGGTTAGCACAACAAAGCAACAGGCAGAGTGGCATCCCTACTACAGCATCCAGCTCTTCTTCCTGGCAGAATGTCCTTAGTCCAGAAGTGTTCTGATTTTGGGGTGTCAGTGGTTCAATACTTATATCCCTTTCTGCCTTAGAAGTAGGCAAACGTCAAAGGAAAGTCTTTGTAGTGCACAAGACCCTGTCTTTCCCTGACCTGGATCCAGACACACTACAGGGGTACAGAGGGTGGAAACAGCTTTATGTGAGGACAGGCACAGCACTATTCAGGTGTCAGTGAAAACTCCTGCCATCAGCTCAGGAAGACCCAGCAGCCTGGTGATGGACCATCAGGATATGCAAGGCAAGCCTCAGCTCCCTTTGTGTGACTATCAAGAGTGAATGCACAAGAGACCAAGTGTCAGCCCACCCAGACGTGTTTTCTACAGACAGGCAGAGGGACATAATGGTTAAGCAAGAAAATGCCCACTTTCTAGAAATGGCATTTTCAAACACGCAATTTAAAAACCAACTACACCAAAAGATGTATTTTTAAATGTGAGTTCAGAGACCCCAAACTCCAAATCTCTATCTGCTCCCAATGAGAACTTATACTTAAAAGATATTTCAAGGCAATCCCCATGTTACCTTATGGGAGAGAAAGTCCTTGTAATAGTGCAAAACGAAATTAGTAGTATTTCACTATTAGGAGATGTAAAACACACCAGCATATGTCCTACCTTTTAAATACACTGCACTCTGCCCATGGGGCTGCGTTGGGCCTAACTTAGGGGTGACTTACATGTAGTAAAAGGGAAGATTTGGGCCTGGCAAGTGGGTGCCCTTGGCAAGTCAAAATGGCAGTTTGAAACTGCACTCACAGACACTGCAGTGGCAGGTCTGAGACATTTTTGCAGGGCTACTCATGTGGGTGGCACAATCAGTGCTGCAGGCCCACTAGTAGCTTTTGATTTGCAGTTCTCGGGCACACCTGGTGCACTTTACTAGTGACTTACTAGTAAATCAAATATGCCCATCATGGATAAACCAATTATCAATACACTTTACACAGGGAGCACTTGCACTTTAGCACTGGGCAGCAGTGATAACGTGCCCAGAGTCCTAAGACTAGCAAAAGCAAAATGCAGCACACAGTAAAAAAAACAGGCGGTCAGAAGCAAAAAGACTGGGGAAATCACGCCAAAGATGCCAGGTCTAACACTGGGTTAAGAACAGAATCCTGGGTGAGGCAGTCCTGTGTGAGGAAGAAAAAACAAAGTAGTACAAAAAAACTAATAGTTGGTGGGAGATTGGCGAAAACTAAGACCATTGGAAGAAAGTGTTAGATGTATGAAAAGAGAAGGAATTGATTAAGGAATATTTGAACCCTGGTGATCAGACGTGCTTGTAAAGAGATTGATTTGCTGTAAAATCAGACAGAACCTAGGGGTTGTCATATTAGGATAATCCATAAGAGAAATTATCTACACCATTGGAGAGCCCGGAAGAAGTGGTTTGTTTACTGTTGTGTCCTGCTGGACACAGTCTAGTGTTTTCGCCAGCCACTCCCTCGAGGGCTGGCCCATACACCCACCCCACACCCATCCAACACAGGCGTCACCAGTCAGGTGACCCTGCGAATAAAAAGAGCCCGAGTGCACGTGCTCATGGCTAGTTTCCAGTACCATACCCAAGTGTCCGTGCTGTCCTTCCTACAGGATGTGGGCCTAGGGCCCAGAACCTAACATTGGTGACGAGGGGGTCTGACCCCGCCTGCATACTGGTTGCTGCACTGCGTGCCTCGTGGGGGGGGGGGAACTGCGCCCACGAGTTGCCTCCACCTGCGGAGTGCCATTGCGTTCAGGGCACCAGTAAGCCGGCAAGGACTGAGAGGCGCCCAGTGGTCAATCGTGACGCGCCCGCAGCATCGCTGAAGCTGCCACAGTGCCGCACACGCTGTTATACCACTGCCCTGCACCTGCAGTCCAGCAATGCCCGTTTGAGTGCTTCTTCTGCAGCGGCCTACACAGTAATGCACTCGCCGCCGCCCATCGGTCCGCAATGACGGTGAGGTGGTCTCAGCGCGGCTGAGAAATGCAAAGATTAGCTGTTTGGAGGTGGACGAGAGCCAGCAGTGCCCCGTGACTTCCTCCCTGGCAGCGAACATGCCAGAGTAAGTGACTGTGCCTGGGCTAGGGACACATCTTAGAGGGCCTAAAGCTCACCTACCTGCGTAGCCCTGGAGAAGCGGTCCAGCGGATCGGCGGGAGGCACACTGGCTGCCTGACGGCGTAACGCCCCTAGGTGAGAGGGGCATGAGTCAGCCTGAGGCCGCTCCCTTGGCGTTGAATGCTGTTCCCTGCCTTTACGGACATGGACACTTGAGGAAGCGATGAGGCCCGCAGCGCCAGGAAAGCTGCTGGGGCCTAGGAAGGGTGCCCACGGCGCCACTTGGCGGTCACAAGTACACACCACACCCTGCAATAGTAAAGAGATGGCAGAGGCTCTGTACCGGCACCTCCAACCCCTGTGCGGCTCGTTTTTGTTGAGAGGCTGCCGCGACAGGGAAAGAGTACAGGCAGCGATGCAAAAGGCCTCTCCGCCCGACACGAATCACACAGTCACTGAAGTGCTGCGGCCTAGCAAGGAACTGTCCAGGCTCACCGGCAGATGAACACTGCATCCCCAGTTACATCCAGGGTAAGCAAAACACCCTCTCTGCACCTATTAGTACACTGTTTTGCACGAGCGACACAGCCCGTAGCACTAAGAAGGTTACCGGAGCCCCCAAAATTGAAGTCTCCGTGACTCATGTATACAGCCTTGTTGTTTTCACCACAACAGTCAGTATCTTACAGCTGCCGCCTTTAAAGGATAACTAGATGAGCAGACGGCATTCTTCAGAGGAAATAAACTGTACGCTGTCCCTACCTGTTTGCGGGCTTGGAGGGCTGCCTGCCTGTTCCCTCCCATTCGTAATTCTGCGCTTTTCTTGATGTGGTGCGCGTTCACAGCGCGACCTGGCGGTCGCTTGCGGTACCGCACCCGGCCCTGACGGAGCTCATCTTTAATGAGGTAAAGCAGCCCGGCATAACAAGGACAGCCTCGCTAGGATTGCTGCGCCTTACCAGCCTAGGCGAAGCTGAAGCACCAGAAGTGCTACAGTCCCTCAGGGCAACCTCTAGCGAAAACCACTTGGCACTACGTTGCACCCTGTATAGGGGAGAGAGAAAGGACTGCCTGAGTCATAAGCCCACCAGAAAATACTGTCTGTAGAGCCTGCGCCAAACGCTACACTGCAACACAGCCAAGAGCAGAGGCACCATGCAGGAGAAGGATAAAGGCCAAGGCGTGTCCCCTAGATGGGTAGGCCTGTTTTGACAAGGGAGTGAGAGAGCCAGTCTGTTCCAAAAGAGGCAGTGCAGATGAGCTCACTTGCATTACCCACAGAGACTACTAACTCTCACGACGGACTGCTGGGCCCAAAGCTGCCGCAGCCAAGAAAGCTATCCTGGCAGTGAAGAGGAAACTTACGGACTTTTCTCCTAAAAGAGGGGAAGAGCATTCATGCTCCTGGTAGCAGGACGTCAATCACTACAAGAAAGAGCAAACACACAGGGCACAAGCAGACAGCACCCATGAGGACTAGCTACCAGCCCCACCACTGCCTAAGCAGAGACCATGCCAAGAGGGCACATGGACGGTGCAAGGCTGCATAAGCAGGAAGCCCAAGAGAGGAGCAGCCACTACGTTCAATGCACAAGACAGACTACTCAATGGTGCACATAGACAGTGAATCGCTACATGGAGGAACGTGTGCCAGCCAGCTGCCCCAGTACTGTCTGGAAGAATTTCACATGGAGTTACCAACCCTGCCAAGCATGCAGAAAACAAGGCAGGATCCAATGTCATGACAGCGCAGCCTCAAGTGAGAGAGCAGTGCCCTCGAGCGAAGAGTAGGCGGAAGGGAGATTACTCGCCATCTGCGAAGCACCAAGGAGATCCCAGAGGAGAGAGGGGCCCCATGTGGCCCGAATGCAGGAAGGAGAGAGGTTGTGTTCAACCTACCTGCACTTGCACTGCCCTGGAGTGGGCCAGAGATTATTCAGACAGTGCCTCCAACACTGCCTTAAGACTGTGGTGTGCATCGGTCCATTACAGGCATGAGGAGATTCCCACACTCCTAGTGGCAGGCTGCCACAACTGCAAAAAAGAGAAGGGAGACCTGTACCTCCCACAGCGATCCAGAGTTGCCGCCGGAATACTTTATCAAGGAGAAGGAAGGTATGGAAGGCACTACAGAACGGATCCATCAAGTATACCTACCTCCACTGCCGTCCCTGAAAATGGCTGATGCACCTGAGAAGACGCCCAGTCCTATTGACAGGACCGGACCGGTGAGTGGTCCGTGACGGGGGAAGATGCGTAGTCCAAAGAACACGACGGAGTGAGCAGGAGGTCCCTGTGAGATTGCGTGGCCTGTCGCCACATTTCAGAACATGTGTAGAAAAAAACATGCATTGCGTGGCCTTTTGCCACTCTTCAGAGCAGGTGTAGAAAAGACCTGCATTGCGTGGCCTTTCGCCACATTTCAGAGCATGTGTAGAAGAGACATGCATTGCGTGGCCTTTCGCCACTCTTCAGAGCAGGTGAAGAAAAGACCTGCAATGCGTGGTCTTTCACCACTCTTCAGAGCATGTGTAGAAACGACATGCATTTGCGTGGCCTGTCGCCACTTTGCAACGGTTACACAGAAGACATGTGGTCAAACGCCACTTTACACATGAAGCAAGAACCAAGGAAAACAGAGCGTGGCACGTTGCCACGTTTGCAGAGAAGATGAGGAGTGGAGAGATATAGGACGGTGACAGTCCTATCCCAGGAAAGCAGACGACAACAGGTGCGCAGGAGAAGTCAACAAAAGAGGACCAGAACGAGTACTCGTACCATCACCTGAATGCACCTTCTAATATACGCCAGTCACCGGGGTGCGGTGACGTCACAGGAGATAGTTCAGTGGGAGTACCAAACGTAAGCCGCCTACATGCGCGAACTGTGTATCTGCCCCATTCTTCATAGTGACCGTCCAGCCACCTGTCACCGGCTGCTTAAGGAAAAGGGCATCCCTGTTTGCTTACACACATGCCGAAGAGGAGCTGCAACAAGTGTCCGACTAGTCTCATGACTGCAAAGATTCGCAAGTCACCCCTACTCCCTGCCGGTCATCACCACCTGTTGTACAAGTCGTCTCATGGCAGCCACTCCATCATTTGCCATGTGCATCATCACCATCCCCGGAGCATCAAGTACCACGACTGGAGTCCTGCACCACTGCCGTACAGAGCGACGATCTGAAGACACAGTGACCATTTGTTTAACTGGCGTACATCCTGATCCTGGTAGCGAGAGCATGTTCTGACCAGGACACATCCACCCCTGAAGTTGCACGAGTGACTAGGCGGTGGCTCCGAGGTGGTCTTGCGGCTGTCTAGATGCAGACACATGCAGACCCAGTGCAGCCCATAGGCACTCCCGTGGCAACTCATCCAAGGGGCCTCCCCCAAGCGTGAGAGATGGACTTTACTTTGCCCCACCAATTGATTCCAGGAAGCAGCCAGGCCATACAACCGAGACTTCAACAGGTCACAGAATGCCAAGACTGTCGTCAAGGGATCAAGCGACATCATCTTCAGGTGTTTACAATGGACTCCACCTACGCTCCTGATGCAACTATGTTTGAACTATAAGACACTCATTGCCTCACAGCTAAGAGTACGCTGGACCGACGAACATCACATAGGTGGACTGTCACTCAACTGACGCACAGCTGAAAGGTCCGGACTTCATCAGCACTGTGTTCGTGTCCAGATATACCTGGTTAAAGTATGAATATGTGCCAAGATGTCCGGGTGCTCCCAGCTGCACCTGTCCACTGCTGTCCTGTGAACCGCATCTCAGAACTGTGAGACTTCAGTTATTTTTAGTTGTTTTCTCATTCCTTCCCACAGGTTGGACTCTTGTTTGTTGTTTTCGTTTTAATAAAATTTGGGAGGAATGTTGTGTCCTGCTGGACACAGTCTAGTGTTTTCGCCAGCCACTCCCTCGAGGGCTGGCCCATACACCCACCCCACATCCATCCAACACAGGCGTCACCAGTCAGGTGACCCTGCGAATAAAAAGAGCCCGAGTGCACGTGCTCGGGGCTAGTTTCCAGTACCATACCCAAGTGTCTGTGCTGTCCTTCCTACAGGATGTGGGCCTAGGGCCCAGAACCTAACATTTACCATGAAGCACATGTTGGCTGTGGCTGTATTGCACATGATGGCTTTGTTTTTAATTGACTGGAGATATGGACAGTATTAGAAAATCAATAAGAAACAACAAACACAGCATAAGGAATGGTGTACGAATAATAATTGAGGATGAGTGCAAATTTGGTTCCCTACTAGCATTTTAAGACTAATAGGGAAAAAATGAGATGGCTTGGGGACAATGGGCTGCTTATGGGGCTCGGTGGTCTGGGAGAATGGCCACCCCAGCATCTTTGTTTCATTCACAAGGTCACCTGCATTGGATGTCTTAAAAACATGGGCCTGGAGAATCATTGTGCTAGTGCACTCGTAATACAGTAAGTGTCAGAGACAGATTTTGTAGCATGAACTGCAGGATTTCCTCTGTTGAGGTGCAGTGATTTCTGTTTTCTGCATTATCACTTCATTGTGCCAATGGGAGTTTTCTGTGGAGGGTTTGGGCATGTGCATTTTTCGAGTGGAACAAGATTATTGAAAACTTTGGGGCACCATTTGTAGAGCTCAGTCACTTCTGCTCTTTAGCTATGGGATGAGATTGCTAAGAAATGAAAGTCGAGTGCAGACAGGTTGAGTCTGTGGGTGGCTGAGTTCAAGGGTGTTATGTAGTTTCTTGTGGAAAGCTGGACAGTGCTGAGAGCTGGTATGACAAATATTAAATCCAGAGTGTGGCTGGCTGTCTGTATTGGTCCATTGATGAGTTGAGTGAAGTGAAGTACCTCCAGTTTTGTTGTGATGGTTTGTGTTTGTGTTAATTAGGGAGAATAGACTTGTCAAGCCAGAAGTTCAGGTCACTCAGTATACCGAGGTGGGGATAGTTGGAGGAGATGGCCTCTGTTTGAGTAGATTTATGAGATCTCTTCTAGTAAGGTTTCTGAGAAAGCTCTGTTGTTCACCAGTGGGCTTTACACATGCAGAAATACAAGCAAAAAGGTTAGTGCATATGGGCAACGGTCTATAAATGATTTGCAGTCAGTGTTAATGACTTCTTTGACTGTTGTGCTTTTTAATGATTCCATTAAAATGATCTTTAGCCCTCGTGTGGTCTTCCTGGGGCTTTTTTGTGGCTGCATTATAGATGCCTTATGGAAATTTGGGGAAGTATAATTTCCTAGCCAGGTTTCAGTAACGGACAGTAGGTCTGGTTTCATATCTGAGGCGTGATCAAAGATGTTACTCGCTTCTTGTTCATCAAACAACCATTGATGAACAGACAGCAAAGCTGACTATGTGGGAGGGGTTCAGGGAGAGGAATGGGGGCTGTCAGTGGAAGTAAGGGTACAGCTAGAGCAGGAGGAGGAGGTAGAGGATGTCAGGGAAAGGGTGGATGTTAGAAGTGACATGAGGGATGTTAAGAGGCACTTACCAGTTAGCAGGGGCCACAAGCCAGAGGGGTGAGGTCAGGTATTGTGTGAGTAGATATCAGGAGGGGGGGGCTGATAGGGTGTTGGGAACTGGAATAGATGGGGGAGAAGGAAGTAGAGATTGGATCGCGAGGGATACAAAGAGGATGTAAAGAAGAGGGGTAGCAATGGATCTGCCATCTGTGGTTTTTGAAATGAAATGAAGGCAGAATGAGGTAGCAGTAATCAGATGAAGTGAGGAATGTGATGAAGTTATAGTGCAGAATAACGCCTGGGTTGCGAGGAAAGGATGAGTTGGAGCTGGTGGAATTAGTGAGCGGGAGAAAACAAGTGGAAGAGACATGGAATGAGTAGAATGGAAGGGCAGATTGGGTTTGGGTGGGGTTAGGTAAGCAGGAGGAGTTGGAAAGGAAACTGATGGAGTGAGGTTGAAGCACTTAGTGGGGGTGGAGCAGTAAGGAGGGGAGGAGAGTGGTTAGTATGTTGAGGATAAATATGTAAGGATCAGTGGAGATGTAATTTGCCGGGGTAGTAGAAGTAAATGCGGTGCATAATGCAATGGGGTGGGAAAATCAAACAGGGTGCAGTGTGGTAAGGGTGCTACAGATGTTTATATCAGTAGAAGAGTGAGCTCAAGGCGTAGGTATTTAGGTGGTGAGTTTTCAAAGTGGAAGAAGGTATAGCTGAGGAAGAGAGATTATAGTGTAGACTAAAGTTATTACTGGAGTGGGGATAATATAGTATAGTGTCCAGATTAGAGAATAAGAGTGGTGCAAGATGGCTTGAGTGAAGAGGACATTGGAGGAAGGGGAGATATACCAGAATAGGAGGGTGAGAAGGAGGGGGTGTATTACGTGGTCAGGAGAACAGGGCAGGGAAAAACTTGGGGTTTGGGGCTTATACTAGGGAAGACACTATGAAATTGGAATGAAAGGTGAGAGTAGAAAATGGATAAGGTGGAAGTAATGATGATCTTTCCAGAAAGTAGGAGAGGAAGCCGACTCATAGATTTTGTATAGCAAGTGATAGAGTAGAACTGGATCAGACACCACCAAATAAAATAACCACCATGAAATAAGAGGATCCCAGGCAAAACACAGATGCATCTCTCGATTCACGCATCACGAAGGAAAGGTTATGATATCTCCTAGACAGGCTGTGAGTGCAAACCATAGGAGAATCCAGAGAGCAAGCAGGATTTTAGATCGATCTAAATTATTTAGAAGAGTTGTAGGAATAATCGTCAGGTAGATGCAGCTTCGTTAACACCTGTGCAATCAAGGTTTGCTATTAATACATTTACAATGACTGCTGTTAGCTCTTGTTTACCCTTCTCTAAAACCAGGGTCACTGGAATTATGCGGCAGGGGAGTATCAAATTATGTGGCAGGGTTGAGTAAATTATGTGTCAAGAAATTGCAAATTATGCAGCACAATTTGTGATAGTATTGCTTCATTATTTAGTCCTGTTTAAACTAGTTAACACTGTCTGAGCATTAGCTGTACCTCATTAGTACCAGTTTAACACCCAAATATAGCAATAAGCTCCAGAAAGATGACCAGCCAGCCTTTACAAATGTCCTTCCACTGCGTGACAATACATGTCATTGTATGGTGCTAAGTTTTGAAACGTTTGAGCTAGAAACACATTTTTGTTTTGCTAAAATCTGTAGATTATACAGCAGATGATGGATTATGTGGCAAATGAGGCAAATCTACAATTATGCAAAAATCGCTGCGGCCGCACAATCGCATAATTCCAGTGGCCCTGTCTATAACTCAAGACATGCATCACTTTAACGAATTTCTTTGACCCAAGTTCGATATTTTTCCAATTTCCTCATATCCCTTTTTGCGCACAATTCCCATAGTGGAACACACTATACAATGCAATATAATAAGATTTGTAAAGCACACAACTGCTTCCTAGAAAGCGCACCGGCACTAGCAGCAAGGTATCAAAAGACCTAAAACGCAGCCAAATCCCAAGGCACAGAACCTACGTGTTGAAAAAAAATGTCTTCCAGTTTTTCCAGAAAATAGATTCAGAGGGGGTAAAATGAAGCATAATTGGAAGGGAGTTCCAGAGTTTGGCACTTAGAAATACAAGAAATCTTCCCCATCTTCTGGCCTTGCAAACCCTAGGAATTTGCAATAGCTTTAGAGCATTAGATCCCAAGGATCTACACTGACAGTAGGCCATAAGCCATAAGCCTTCTTCTTTGATACAAGGGACCTATAGGCAAAGATTAGAGCCTTGAATTTAATAGGGTTATCAATAGGAAGCCAATGCAGTTAGCGCAAGTAGGCAGACACTGACAGGTGACCCAGAACTTTTAGAATAAGATGAGCTGCTGCATTTTGTTTGATCTGCAGATGATGCAGCACGTATGACGACAGAACCAGATGTAAGCTGTTTGCGCAGTCTCACTTGGAAGTAACCAAAGAATGGATAATGCTCTTCTGGGTGGCTTCGGTACCAGAGGTAACATCCTCCTGAGAGATTTCAGAGTACCAAAACAGCTTGCAGATACCGCTTTAACTTGCAGTTCAATGACAGGTTGGAGTCAAATTTGTAGTTTCCCAGTTTTGAGGATGGGATGAGGGAGAGGGGCACCTAAATCAGAAGGCCACCATGTATGGGAGTCTGGATAATGACTGGTGTCAAAAAAGAGAATTTCCGTTTTGTTGAAGTTCAATTTAGGGCAATTGTCATTCATCTACTCACAAACAGATTTCAAACACAACTTAAAAGAATTGAAAGCTTCTAGATCCTTATCCTGAAAAGACAGGAGGAGCTGGGTATCATCAGCATAGGAAATCACTTGCAGGCTCCAAGATTCCACAAGGTTTGCCAAAGGCTCCAGGTAAGCATTAAAAAGTGTACGACTCAAGGCAGAACCCTGGGGCACCCCACAATCAAGTGGTTTCGCGGGTGAGGTACAATGGGAAAGAAATACCACTTGTGTCTTGACTTCCAGATATGATTTAAGCCAGGCTAACGCTTGTCCTTGAACTTCGTTACTCTTCAGCCTGTTTAAAAGAATTGAGTGGGAGACCGTATCGAATGCTGAAGATCAATCGAATAGGACTACCATTACTGCAGCATTCTGATCAAGATTGTCTTTTGTGAATTCAGAAAACTCCAATAAGGCAGATTCTGTGCTGTACCCTGCACAGAAACCAGATTGCATATCATGTAGAAGATGATTTGACTCCAGAAAATGGCTGAGTTGTCTGTTGACTAACGTCTCCAAAATTTTTGCTACAGCAGGTAGGAGCAGGGTTGGTCTGAAGTTACTGAGCACCTTGGAGTCAGCATTGGATTTTTTTTAGCAAGGGGAGAAAAGGGGCCTGCTTCCAAATCCATAGCAGTATGGTGGACTCCAAGGAGGAACTCATCAGATTGTTCAGAATGGGATGAACAAGTGGCATGGCCAATTTAAGGATGTCAGGAGGACAATGGTCAAGAGGTGAGTCAGATTTACAATTCGCCAGCATGGAAGCAGAGTCCTCCAAAGAGATAGGTGCAAAATTGGGCAAAAGTGGGTCAGATGATAAGCTCCCATCCAAAGTAGAGGGTTACACCCACTGCATGGGAAACTGGTCATAACACGTTTTGACTTTATTAAAAAGAAGTCAGAGAGCTCTTCACATACGTCAGCTGAAGGAGTAAAATGGTTTTGAATTACACTGCGGGATACAAAGGAATTAACGACCCTGAAAAGTTGCCGCGGTATGTTCGAGTCAGAGGCAATAGAGGAGGAGATAAACTCCTTATGTGCCTTGTGGGAAGATCTACGAAAGTTCATCAAGGCTTTTTTATACACAATTTTCACCTCCTTGTCATGGGATTTCCGCCATTTCCACTCAAGGCATTTACATTGTGACCTTTCCTCTTTTAAGGCAACCAAGAACCAGACGGTCTTGTTCTACTCTGAGATACAATTTTTATCAGGGCAATAGAATCTAAGGCTTCAGATAGCCAGTTATTCATATTTTCTAAATCCAAGTCAATAGGGCCCGATAGTTCTAGAGAGACAGATTGAAGCACCTCAGAAAGAAGTGGTTCCGAGATTTGGCGCCATGGACTTGAGAATTTCCGATATGCCATCTGATGCTTATTAGGTAGGTTGGTGGCACTCTTAAAAGGTATCAAAAAATGGTCAGACCAAATTAGCTTGCAGACTTGGCTCGTAAGAGCATTCAGGGAGTTAGAGAAAATAAGATCCAAATTGTTTTTGGCCATATGAGTGGGGCCTTGCACCTGTTGTTCAAAACTAAATCCTTTTAACATAGCCCAAAACTGCTTGGCCACACAACAACTTAAATCATCTATGTGTACGATAAAATTATGAATATCCAGGCTTGACGGAGCAGGGTAGGTGAGACGGCACTGCCCGATCAACATACCAAGTGTCCCCCACCGTGATTGGGACCCTCCAGTCCACCTATGAAGTGTTAGACTCCTCTATCTGAGGTGAAACACTACACTGGCTCCCTAATAAGGATCCTCAGCATCCTTTCGTTGGTTATCCTCAAGTAGCGGGGAGACCGCCCGCCCCTCCAGGGGGCAACATTGTTCATTAAGGTCCTGAAGAAGTGCCGCCTGACGATTGGGCCTAGATGGCACGAAACATGTTGACCATGTGTTCCTAACGCTATCCTGGTACCTAGGGAGCACAAGATAGCACCACTGTTTTTACTTAGTCCTGGGGCCCATATTTAATTACATTTATTTCTTACGAGCTCCGGTGCCTATTTTAAGTCACTTTCTACACACTAGAATTCACCACCCATATTGCCACGTGCACTCACCACATACGGCGTCCTCAGATCAAAAGAACTCCGCCAAAGTAGCCACCAGACCCGTCAGACATTGCAGCGCCGGTCTGACGAGGAGCGCCCTATGATGAAGCATGACACCATAACAGGTGTGTGAGGGCATTATGATCTGAAATTCAGATCTCCCAGCGACACTCACTCCGGCTTGATAGCACCCATTGGTGCATCTGCCCGATAGAGGAACTACCTCCTTTCTTTGTTATACGTTAAAATCACCCAACACAACAAATGTAAGTGAAGAATGGAAAGTTGATCTACCAGGTTCATGAGGAATCATTTGAACAGTTCGGAGATCTATAAATGAAGACCCCTGACAGCGTGAAAGAGGGATCCAGGATAATAGAGAAGGAAAGGCCTTCTTTGGTCCCGATATTCATCAGTTCAGATATTATACACAAAAATAATCCCTGTAGATTACAGCCACCCCACCAGCCCCAGCCCCTTTTTTTAGTCCTATTAATATAATGAATTGGGAACCTAGGTGGCATTGCTAAAGCTATGTCAGGTGAGGAGGAGTCTGTAAGCCAAGTTTCAGTGAGAAATAGAAGGTCGCACTTGTCCTCTGCAAGCAGGTTACAAAAATCAAAATAATGTTTCGCTAGAGCTCTGCAAGTAATCAGATCCACTGATAAAGTGGTGCTCTGCAGAGCAGTATGCTGAAACCCCTTCACAGATAAGGGATTCACAGACGCTTCTGGTTGGGCACAATCGAAGGGCATAAGAGCAAGCCATAGGCCGGACATTTAACAATAACACCTTTGCTAAGTTCCTCACAAAAATTAAATTTGTACCACACGGAGATAAAGCAAGAGGCTTTTGCACATGTAACAGATCATTCCTCAAGTATACCTGTACCGCAGGAGGCCTGCTAAGCTCACCCGCAGCATGGCTGGCGCTGGACACGAACCGAAAGCGCGCAGACAGGTTTGCCTTTGGCGTGCCTTCGACATGCCAGTGCTTTGTCGACTGTGTGTCCCTGGCATTGCCCACTTTAAGTAACGAATGAAAAAGCTCAATTCCAACCACTAGAGCACATCGAACCAAAAATTGCACCTCTGTGGTGGAATTGCTGAGGAAGCAGGAAGTGCCCTCAAGATTAAAAAATAGTATTTAAACCAGCAAAGAGTTAAAACCAACAAGGCTTAAATTAGTAGTGATGGAGCAGGAAAAATAAAAAAATTTAACCCCTAACAAATTCTATAATTAATTAAATAAAATGTTCGTTTAAATGTATTAATCAACACTGTATGTATGGGAATGGTAATATGCCAATGTATGTGCTAAATAATCTATTAATGGATGTCCGTGTGTCTAATTATAACGTAAAATTAAATGCGTACTAAAAAATAAATGCATGTTATTGTGCTTCATAGAAATAAAATGTGTCGTTGCAAAAACAAATAGTGATGGTAAGTAAGGAACAGCTTAAATGTTGCTTTCTGCTAGGTAACAACTAATTGGGGTACGTAGACGACGGGAGGGAAACGAAAGGGCTATTTTTCTCTATTTTAATTATGTTTTGTTTGCCTCAAATTAGTGCTTCTAAAGTATAACCGAGTGGCGAGATAAAATGGCCGCCAATGGGAAGATGTACGCAGGCGCAAGGGAACACATGACACGTGATGAAATGGGAGAAAGCGAGCTCGTGGTTTAACAGAGAGGCTAGGATGCAAGTAATGGTCAAGGCTGATGTGACCTAATTGAACTGATAGCGTGCCGTGATGATCAGCAAGAGTCCCGTGGGAAACAAGTTCAAGAGAAAGGACAATGACTGCGGAGTTCTCGAATGTATCGAAAGAAGCTACAAATGAACTGATCGAAACGGATGAAAATGTTTAAGCGTATGGGAAAGGAAATGATCCAAGGACCCTTGAATCCAAAAGAACTTGATTAAAAGAATGAATAAGCTGACAGGCATGGACCAATGAAAGAAAAGCGTGATATTAATGTTGCAACAGTTAGTTAGCAAAGTTAGAATTAGGGTATAAGAGGGCCTACTCTTAGTGGGAGGGGGTCAGTCGCGGTTGCAGTCACAGTCAGGAGAGGAGTTGAAGAGTCGTGTTGGTGGCTTCCAGTGCTGGGTGGTCCTGATCGATCCCTTACTGAGCGGGAGATGCTGAAAGACTGTTAGATGAGACGGGTTGCAGGTAGCTGATGCTGACGAGCTGAAGTTGCTGTTTGCTGTCTTAATTTTCCAGTTGAGTATGAGAATCAGGCTATTTCTAATTCCTAACTTAGGTTAGAAATCATTAGGCTAAATTAGGAAGCTAGGCAGGTAATTAGGGTTTTGGCTTCATGACAAAATTTCCTTTCTGCAATAAAATGATTATGCTTAATAAATATTTGAATTTAAGAATGAATAATTGAATAAAGTATTAAATTCTTTTTCATGCTTTTAAAATTATATAAAATTTAAGATTCTTTAAACCCAAAATGACTCAGTGGTTATTTTCCTAAATGATTGTGACATCAGTAATTGGTTATTGTGATTCAGCTGGTCTTAATCACTATGAACTAATTTCTTAAATGAATGATTCATCGACAAAACAATGAGCAGGAATATCTTAAGAAATAACTAAAAGAAAGTGACAAATTAAGGTAATAAGATATCCTGGCTCTTCCAGCGGTACATAAAATGGTGTTCTCCATTTAGTTCTCATGCTTCTCCTAGGAGTACAGAATTTCATAAAGGTGTAAAGGAAATCCAGGAGTGTGTGTGTGTGTTAGGCGATGTTTATGGGCCCCATCGTCATGTGGATATGAGAAATATAGTTTGCCCCTGGATGACCTATAAGTAACCTGGGAGGAGAATAGTTTTTATTGTACGCGCTGCATCAGATTTCTTGGTAGCAGAGTTATGGTTTTCTATAGATTAGTTTAGTGATTATTGATTATTGATTATTGATTATTTTTATGACTAACATTATATGTTGAGTCGTGTTATGTTATATGTGAGTTTTCACGCTTCTGGGATGTAGGAAGTGGAACACGTGTGGCAAGAGAAGTCACATGGAATTTGGTACATGGTCTGAATTCATCTTGGTAAATAACGCAGGTTGTGTTATGTTAGGGATTTCTGTGCGAAAAGTGTGTAATTGAAATAGCAAATCACGTTTACTTGTGAAACTTTGGCCTTAATTCTCAGGAGCCTAGTCTCCACATGTGTCTTATCCCCAGAGAAACGAGTAAATTGTTTGTTTAAAAGAAGGGTAAGGTAGAGGAAGTGCTACTTTATCGGCGAGAGTAAATAATTCTGTGGTAGGGTAGAGGTAAGCGCTGCCTACTGGAAAAACAGGATTCTTGTGTAAATGGACAAAGCTGTCACTTTTGTTTAGCGAATCAGACTATGGAATTGTTTTTATTGTTGTAACTAACGAAGAAAACAGCAAAAAGAAAAATTGCCGATAAATTTTGTAAAGGAGGGGTAAAGAGTAGAAGTGACGTGGAAAAGTGCCGCGCTAGGATTGGATAGTGCACTAGTCACGTGAACACAGAGCAGGAGTGACGTAGAAAAGTGCTGCGCTAGGATTGGTTGGTTCGCGGACGGTGGGAATTGTTCTGATTGGTACGTTAGTGTGAGTCGCGCTGTAATTGGTCGAAGTTCCGTACACAGAAACAGCGTTAGAGTAAAGAGAAAACAAATAAGAAAACATGCCGTATTACGAGTATGAAAGGGAGAGAACGTCATGGACGACGAAATTGAAGAATTTCTTTAAGAAAGACAAAAAGGTTGTGACTAGAGAGGGACAAGTAATTCCTCCGCCGAAATCAGCAGCTTCACATATGATGCTGAAATATGGATATCATACGTGCATATGGTTGGAAAATTGGGCTAAATATACAAAGAATGATGGTGTTTTGGCTTTCCCTGAGAATGGATCGTTTAGTGTAGCGGTTTTGCGAAACTTGCGAGAAAAAATGTGTAAGTTGGAACCTAGACCTAGACCAACACAGTTTGAGGCTTTGACGGAATGGGAAGATGAGATGTATGAACGAGAGAGATTCAGAGGAATGAGAGATCATGAATTTATGCCTGGAAGATTGTGGGGAGTAAATCATGAGGACAGAATAAAACGATGGAGATGTGCTAACATGACAGGAGGTTTGTTTCAGCTTTTACAGTTGAGGAAGGGACTAAGAAAAACGGACTGAGAAAAAGAAACATATGGAGAGAGAAAAGTATATGCATGAGAGCGAAACGGATGACGAGTTGCTGGAAGATATTTTAAATAGAAATCCACCTCCGTATCAGCAGAGTTCTACAGTGGTGACACCAAATGCGCCGCTAATAGAGACTATGCGAAATAAAAGTCCGGAAAAGAGAAATGAAGTAAATAGGTCACAAGAACAAATGAGAACTTCTCAAAATGAAGGAATAGAAAGCGACAATGCAAGCGAATTGGCAAGAACAACAAAAGAACTAACTGAGAAAATTTGAGAATTAACGAAAAATATGGAAGCAGTTACTGTGCCTGTAACAATAGGTCCAGTAATACCAGTTTTTGAGAATCAGAAAATTGATGAAAGATCTTTGGTGATTCCCTTGAGTTCACAATTTCAGAGAGAAAAGGAAAGGATGGAACAAAGTGCAAGTACAAGTAATTTGGCTAGTACTTACAGACCAAGTCCACCTACAAATTTAACGGTGAATGAATGCAATGGTAAGAAAATGCATATGGTAACAGAGTCTGCAACAGAAACGCCCGAAAAGAGTGGTAACTGGATAGAACTAAATAATACACCCATAGGTCCGACTCCTGATGAGTTGAATGAGTGGATGAAAGCTTTTAAAATAAAAGAAACAGAAGAAAAACCATTAGATGTCATCAGATTAAAAATAGATATGGAAGAATTAATTTTAGGAACGATTGGTACTGAAAAGATAAAAAATTATCAGGATGATGAAATAATGTTTCTGTGCAAAAGTATAACATGGAGGGCAAAGAATTTACATGACAAACTAGAAGAAGTGGCTAGTGAGATTGGAATAGATTTTGCAAAAGTGAAAACGTTGCAGAAACCATACAGAGTAGACTTTTGTGAAAAAGATATTGAAAATTTGAATACGGCAGGAAGGCTGACACAGATAAAGGAGTTAATTGTGTTGTTGAGAAAATGGGGTGATGTGGACAGATGGAAGGTTAGATGGACAAAAAAGAATGAGAAAAGTATAGACAAAGGTTCATTGGCTTTTATGGTAACTGAAAAAGAATCTGTTGTCAAAGAATACCCCATGAGAGAAACTCCAGGTGGTAGTTACGTGCATGTTCCCTGGATTAGGCAGGACATACTGTCATTTACCAATGACTTTCCAAAATTAAGAGAGAAGCCAGTTGAATGGTACCGACAAGTAGAGAGGTTTGTAAAAGTCTCAAAAGTGTTGTGGATAGATTTAGATGGATTGTTTGACATAGTGGTACCAACAGATTTGTGGTCAGAATGTAAGATTACAGTTGACTGGCCAACTACAGAATATCCAAGAGATCCTAAGACAGGAGCTCCAGGTCCTGATGTGATGAAGAAGTACGATAAGGTGATTACCTTTTTGAAGAATAAGATTCCGCCTAAAGAGACAGATTGGGTTAAAATTGATAGAACTACACAGGAAAGTAAGGAGTCTGTACATGCATATTATGAGCGACTGTTATTGGTTTTCAAGCAGTATAGTGGTTATGAGGAGTTGAGTGAAAAGGACATGAGTCATTTTGTATACCGATTTGTGTTTGGCCTGAAACAAGAAATAAGTGATATGATTAAGCAACACATGATAAACTGGCAGAATGGAAGTGTAGATGAGGTGCTGAGGTATGCTAAGTATTGTAGTGATGAAATAGAGAGTAAACAACGTAAGTTGAAAGAAAAGGCAATGTGGGCACAAGTGAAGGTGGCAGAAAAACAAGAAGCTCAATTGGACAATAATAATGGAAACGAATCAGGACAGAATAAAGTGCGACCAAACATAGGTAAAGGAAAGGGTCAAGTGAGTCTAGAAGAGGCAAAGAAGAAATGGCCATGTCATAATTGCGGAAAATTAGGGCATTGAAGAAACGAGTGTAAGTTCCCACCTAAACCTAATCCGGAACATCAATCATTAACTCCACAGGTGCAGAATGAGGTAGTTGTTCAACAAAGTCAGGTGCCACAACCACCACTTCCCAACACTGTTAACCAGCAAAGATACAGTACAGAAACAGGATTCTACGGAGGAGAGCAGGTAACACAGTTGCCGCGAGCAGCTAACATTTCTCAGTATTGGTTGCGACAGAGTGAGGATGACCCGGATGAAAGATTCTGACGGTGCGCAGGAGAGGGGAAAGAGTGCGTGCTTGGCGCAACTCTAGAGGTAGATCAGTCTGGTCCCTTTGTGGATGGAGAAGTGAATGGTGCAAATGTAACATTCCTTGTCGATACTGGAGCTACCCGTTCTACTGTTAGATCAGTGGAAATTCCAAACCTTCCTCTCTCAGGTGAATACATCCAAGTGGTAGGAGTAGCCAATCAGCAGATTAAAACCCCACTTACTGAATTGGTGGAAGTAAAAATTGGTTCTTTTAGCAAAATGCATAAATTTGTAGTGTGCGATTGTAGTCCTGTAAATCTTTTAGGTCGTGACCTTTTATGTAAGATGAATTGCACAATTTATTGTACGCCAGATGGAATAGGATTTCAGACTTCAGATGAAGATGTTTTGTATAAAGTAACTTTGATGAATCAAGAACCTGAAACGAATGGTTTGTTTCCTGCATTTGATGCAGAAAAACTTCCAGAAGAACTAAAAAGTGCAGTAAAAGAAAGTGTGTGGGATTTTACAGGAGAAGACATTGGATTAATGAGAGAAGTTGATCCCGTAAGAGTGACAGTGAAAGAAGGGATAACTTATCCAAACACGCCACAGTACAAATTAACTCCAGAAATAATTGAAGGAATAACTCCTGTGATAAATAAGATGATAGAACAGGGAATTCTGAAAGAAATCATGAGCAGTCCATGTAATTCACCTATAATGGGACTGAAAAAGCCAAATGGAACATATAGAATAGTACAGGATTTGAGAAAGATCAACAAAATAGTTGTACCATGTTGTCCAATAGTGCCAAACCCTGCAGTAATTCTATATCAAATTCCACATGAAGCTGAGTGGTACACTGTGATAGATTTATGTCACGCATTTTTCTCTATTCCTTTGCATCCAGATAGCCAGCCATTATTTGCATTCCGGTTCGGAGAGCGTATTTTGGCATGGTGCCGAATTCCTCAGGGGTATACAGAAAGCCCCTCAATTTTTAATCAGATTCTAAAGAAATCTCTGGAAGATTTAAGAATGCCAGAAAAATCAGTGATGGTGCAGTATATCGATGACCTATTGGTGGCATCGAAAACCAAAAAAGCATGTGTGAGTGACACAATTGCCTTACTGAACCATTTGGAGAAAAGAGGACATAAAGTGTCCCCTTCAAAATTACAGTTTTGTCAGAAAGAAGTCCAGTATTTAGGGCATAAAATTGAGAAAGGAGTGCGGAAAATAGCGACAGAGAGAGTAAGAATGATTCAAGGAATGAGAGCACCAATGACTCAGAGAGAGGTAAGAATGTTTTTGGGAATGGTTGGATATTGTCGACAGTGGATAAGTGGTTTCTCTTTGATTGCAAAACCCTTACAAAAATTGACAAAGAAAGATGTAAAAGACCCTTTTGAGTTAAACAAAGAGGAAATGAAATCTTTCAAAGAATTGAAAAAGAAACTGTGTGAGGCCCCTGCTTTAGGCATGCCTGATTATGAGAAGGATTTTGAGTTGTACTGCAGTGAAAGAGATGGATGTGCATTTTCAGTACTGGTACAAAAACACGGGACCATGAAAAGACCAATCGCTTATTTTTCAGCGGTTTTAGATCCTATAGCAAAAGCATTGCCTGGATGTCTGAAAGCAGTTGCTGCTACTTGTGTAAGTCTGGAACAAAGTGAAGGTATAGTGATGGGGTATCCACTGAGAGTATATGTTCCCCATTCAGTAGAAATTCTTTTGACAAGAACAAAAACACAGTACATGACACATAGTCGGCTGACTAAATACGAAAAAGTCATCTTGAGCGCTGAAAATGTGACCATAGATAGATGCATGAATGTAAATCCTTCTACATCATTACCAGATGAAGAAAGCATAATTGAACAAGACGAAGTAGATCATGATTGTCTGAACGTGCTGGAATATTGCACAAAACCAAGAGCTGACATAAAAGATGAACCGTTAAAGGAATCTGATTATGTCATGTTTGTGGATGGTTCATGCTTACGTACAAAAGAAGGAGTGTTAAGCGCAGCTTACGCAGTATGCACAGTGGCAACTGTGATGGAAGCGTCTTGTCTGAAAGGAGTTAGGTCTGCCCAAGTTGCGGAACTAATTGCTTTAATTCAAGCATGTAAATTGGGGAAAAATGTACGAATCACGATTGTGACCGATAGCCAATATGGTTTCGGCATCGTACACGATTTCGGACAGATTTGGTCACAAAGAGGATTTTTGACATCTGCAGGAACACCTATCAGAAATGGAGATTATGTTAAAAAACTGCTTGAGGCGATACAGTTGCCTAAACAAATAGCTGTAGTGAAGTGCAAGGCGCATAAGAAAAACGAAGACTACATAGCGGTCGGCAATAATTATGCTGATGAGATCGCTAGATATTGTGCGGAAAACATGGCGTCCCTGAACAAAAATAGAGAAAGGGAGCATGTCTCTTGTCCTTTGCTTTTCACTAATACTGTCGAAACATGGGAGGAAGTAAGGCAGTTACAAGAAACAGCAAGAGATGAGGAAAAAGATTACTGGATAAAAGCAGGATGTAGAAGACAGGAAAATAATGGTGTGTGGGTATACAGAGATGAAAGACCAGTTATGCCTGATAGCATGATTGCAGACATGGCACGGATGTACCATGGACAAGCTCATATTGGGAGAGATGCAATGATCAGACTTTTTAGACAAACCTGGTATAACCCAAAATTCAGAGCCATTGCTGAAAGTCTTTGTCAAAGATGTCTTATTTGTCAACAGTTTAACCCAGGAAGAAAAACAGTAGTGAGTCTAGGAACAATAGGATGAGAAGGAGGTCCATTCACTAGAATGCAGTTGGACTTCATTGAGATGCCCCCTAGTAACAGACTAAGATATGTTCTGGTGGTCGTCTGTTTGTTCTCTCGTTGGGTGGAGGCATACCCCACAAGAAGGAATGATGGAACAACAGTGGCAAAACTTATGCTGCGAGAGTTCATTCCAAGGTATGGTTTCCCAGTCACGGTTGAGACAGATAGAGGAACACATTTTCAAAATGAGTTGATCCAATTGATCTGTGAAGCATTGAGTATTAAACAAAAACTACATTGTGCTTACAGACCAGAGGCTTCTGGGGTAGTAGAGCAGATAAATGGAACAATTAAAAACAGGTTAGGAAAAATGTGTCAAGCTACAGGACTCAAATGGCCAGATGCACTGCCTCTTGTTCTGATGACAATCAGAAGCATCCCTGAAAAGAAAACTGGACTCAGTCCCCACGAGATGATTATGGGACGAGCAATGAGACAAGAACACGTACCCGTCAACAAGTTATTAACTATAACTGATGATCTAGTACTGGATTATTGCAAGGGACTGGCTGATGTGGTGCGTTCTGTATTTCATCAGGTTGGACCGGATGCGACCACTCTTGAAAGAAAACCAGCCCACGGCTTGAATCCAGGAGACTGGGTCCGCATAAAAGTCCACAGGAGAAGAAACTGTCTAGTTCCTCGTTGGGACGAGCCACGACAGGTAATCCTAGTGACAACGACTGCCGTCAAGTGTGCAGGAGTGAAAAACTGGGTTCATGCCAGTCACACAATCAGAGTTCCAGAACCTACAGATCGACATGTGAGTCGGCGTCTGGAAGTGTGGGATAAAAGCTTAACCGCTGGGACAACAAGGATAAGTGAAAGGGTGCCAGAACTTGAAGATCGACCTGAAAGTCGACATCTGGAAACCCCAACGACAAACACCTCTAGAGAAGAAGAGGAACAAGAAGAGGACGAAGAAAGAAATTCAGAAATTCCAGAACTTGAAGATCGACCTGTAAGTTGACATCTGGAAATATCTGACACAACTTCAGGATCTGATGATTCAGCTGCAAACTGGGAAGAATTCCGAAAGAGAACTTGGGGTTATAAACCAATTAGAGAAGAAACTGAGCAAGAAATTGAGTTAGATGAACAACCAAGTACAAGTTATGGTGGAAATCCTTCAGAAACAATATTAATAGATGAAGTAGGGAAAGAAGTACACAAAAAGTTAGAAAATCGAGAAGAACCCCGAGGAGCAATAGGGACAGATAGAGAAACAGAAGAACAGGGAAATTTAGAAGCAGAAAGGGAAAAAAACACCAAATCGGAAGAACACCGAGGAGGGACAGTAATAAGGGAAAACAAGAAAGAGAAGACAGGTCCTCCACCAGTAGGAGATGACGAGATCATAAGTTTCAAAATAAGAGACAATAGTGAAATAGTTGAAACGGAAACGGAAGAAAGTGGAGAAGAGGAAAAGGCAAAAACTGAATCAAGAAAAAGAAATTGGAAATCAGAAAGAGAAGAAAGAGAAGGTGAAGTAAAAAGGCCAAGAAAAGGAGATAATTGGCCCAACAGCTATGTAAGAAAATTGAGATATAGAATAATAAGAGCGGAAGACGAAGGTGCTGAACAAGTAAATGAGGTAACAAGTCAAAAGGGACAAGAAAAACCAAGTGGAAAAAGATTACAAAAGTCCAAAAGGACAAAGAAAGTGAATGCAAAGTATAAGTCACCTGAGTGGCTGTATATTGCACTAACAGATTACAAAGAAGAAGAAGAAAACACTCACGGGAACCAGAGACTGAGAAGTCGGATGGGAAAAGGTGAGATGCAACAAACCTGAAGTGAAGACTTATAGTGCTTCTGCCGGACATGACAATTTACTGGATGTGACAAATCACCGGATGTGACAACGAAAGAATTCTGGAGAGAATTAAAGAAAGTACCAAGCAAAGACTTTTGAAAGCAGAGTGGCATCTAAGTCATTTCTGAGGTGTAGTGACACAATTTTCTGAAACTTAACAAATAGAAAAAGAAAAATGGAAAATAATAGGGATAGAAGAAATAAATGTGAATTTATAAAGAGATGGTGCAAAATGTGCTGCTTTTGTACAGGGTTATTAATGACCATATGGATAGTTTTAGCAATCACAATTCCTATTAGTGTAGCTGTGATAGAAGCAAAAAATGATACTAAACCAGAAAAAGAAAATAATATTAAAGAACCAGTTATTTTAAGAAGTAGTGCAGAGTTGCATAAGGATAAGTCAGTAACAGATTTTTCAAAGAATGTTTTTACAAAATTGTTGTATGAGTACGTAGAGACAATGGACGTGAGAGATTGTTATGTTTGTATGCAGTTGCCTGCATCAGTATCAGAAGGTGTGACTTATCATCACCTACCTCTGACTTATGGAATAACATGTAGTATAATAGCAAGTTTATTTTATAAAACAGGTAGATTAGAATCTTATTATACTGATATAGATAAGATTTTTGCAAACATTCCAGTAGTACCCGAACTTAACAAAGTAAAACCAGCAAAAGTTTTAGGAGAATTCTTTTTAGAACATAGAAAATTAACGTTAGAAGAAATAGTTAGTAACAACCTTACCTGTGAGTTAAAGAAAGAAGAAAAAGTATTTTTAGAAATGGTTGAAGAAAGAAGAATGAAATTTCAAAAAGAAGCAATAAAAGAGGAAGGAAAACGCTTATGGACGTTTGAGGAAGGAAATCATGAAGGGAAAAAGATAAATGCCGCAATGACATTAGATTGGCCGCAAACAGGAAAGTTGTGTATTAGGAGAAATAAGACAGTCTATGACAATTACTTTGTAGGTTCCAGTATCTGCCATGACAATTATCAAATTCTGGGAGGTTGGGGATTCAAAGGTGGAAAAGATCCAATATTTCCAGGTATCTATTATATTTGTGGGAATAGAGCTTATTACAGGTTACCGGACCATTGGTATGGAACTTGCTATGTAGGCCTGGTCTTTCCAAAAAATTTTCACATGGACAGAGAAGAAAAGGGAACATACAAGATGATTAATAGATTTACACGTAGAAAGAGGGAAAGTTTTTCAGAAATTGTAGGTGATATTTTTGGAGCATTGATACCAGCAGTGGGAATATCTTTGAATGCATTTAAAATTCGGAAGTTATCCACAGTAGTAGATCGTTTGTCTACAGATACTGCGGGAGGGTTCTTAATGGTAAATACCAAAATGGTTGCCATGAGAGCTATGGTGATGCAAAATCGGCTTGCCCTTGATATTCTTTTGGCAAAAGAGGGTGGAGTCTGTGGAATGTTGAAAGTCCAACATTGTTGTACTTACATTCCTGATAACAGTGAAAATATACAGAAGTATATTACAAATATTACAAGTTTGCACAAAGAACTAGTTCCACTGGAGGTTGAAAGTGTTTTGGGAAAACTTGGTAGAGGGTTTTCTTCAGTAGCGAATTGGTTAACTAGGATGAGTAGACTAGTGATAGGGAAAGTTATAATAGTAGCAACTATAGTAATACTGTTAGCCATGGTATTGAAAATAGTAATAACATGTATAAAGAGAAAAGTAAGACAAAATAAGATAAAAAGAAATAACAGAATAATGAGAGAAAGAGAGAGAGAAATGGGTGAAATTGAGTTGGAGAAAATGAAAGAAAGCATGTATAAAGAGACTAAAAGGCAAGATGAAGAAGAAACAGATGTATAAATAACAGAAAGCAAAGGATGAAAGACATGCTGCCTGAAAAGAAGTATGACTTGGGTTTTATGTGGTGATTTAAAAATCACCAAAGGGGGGAGTTGATGGAGCAGGAAAAATAAAAAAATGTAACCCCTAACAAATTCTATAATTAATTAAATAAAATGTTCGTTTAAATGTATTAATCAACACTGTATGTATGGGAATGGTAATATGCCAATGTATGTGCTAAATAATCTATTAATGGATGTCCGTGTGTCTAATTATAACGTAAAATTAAATGCGTACTAAAAAATAAATGCATGTTATTGTGCTTCATAGAAATAAAATGTGTCGTTGCAAAAACAAATAGTGATGGTAAGTAAGGAACAGCTTAAATGTTGCTTTCTGCTAGGTAACAACTAATTGGGGTACGGAGACGACGGGAGGGAAACGAAAGGGCTATTTTTCTCTATTTTAATTATGTTTTGTTTGCCTCAAATTAGTGCTTCTAAAGTATAACCGAGTGGCGAGATAAAATGGCCGCCAATGGGAAGATGTGCGCAGGCGCAAGGGAACACATGACACGTGATGAAATGGGAGAAAGCGAGCTCGTGGTTTAACAGAGAGGCTAGGATGCAAGTAATGGTCAAGGCTGATGTGACCTAATTGAACTGATAGCGTGCCGTGATGATCAGCAAGAGTCCCGTGGGAAACAAGTTCAAGAGAAATGACAATGACTGCGGAGTTCTCGAATGTATCGAAAGAAGCTACAAATGAACTGATCGAAACGGATGAAAATGTTTAAGCGTATGGGAAAGGAAATGATCCAAGGACCCTTGAATCCAAAAGAACTTGATTAAAAGAATGAATAAGCTGACAGGCATGGACCAATGAAAGAAAAGCGTGATATTAATGTTGCAACAGTTAGTTAGCAAAGTTAGAATTAGGGTATAAGAGGGCCTACTCTTAGTGGGAGGGGGTCAGTCGCGGTTGCAGTCACAGTCAGGAGAGGAGTTGAAGAGTCGTGTTGGTGGCTTCCAGTGCTGGGTGGTCCTGATCGATCCCTTAGTGAGCGGGAGATGCTGAAAGACTGTTAGATGAGACGGGTTGCAGGTAGCTGATGCTGACGAGCTGAAGTTGCTGTTTGCTGTCTTAATTTTCCAGTTGAGTATGAGAATCAGGCTATTTCTAATTCCTAACTTAGGTTAGAAATCATTAGGCTAAATTAGGAAGCTAGGCAGGTAATTAGGGTTTTGGCTTCATGACAAAATTTCCTTTCTGCAATAAAATGATTATGCTTAATAAATATTTGAATTTAAGAATGAATAATTGAATAAAGTATTAAATTCTTTTTCATGCTTTTAAAATTATATAAAATTTAAGTTTCTTTAAACCCAAAATGACTCAGTGGTTATTTTCCTAAATGATTGTGACATCAGTAATTGGTTATTGTGATTCAGCTGGTCTTAATCACTATGAACTAATTTCTTAAATGAATGATTCATCGACAAAACAATGAGCAGGAATATCTTAAGAAATAACTAAAAGAAAGTGACAAATTAAGGTAATAAGATATCCTGGCTCTTCCAGCGGTACATAAAATGGTGTTCTCCATTTAGTTCTCATGCTTCTCCTAGGAGTACAGAATTTCATAAAGGTGTAAAGGAAATCCAGGAGTGTGTGTGTGTGTTAGGCGATGTTTATGGGCCCCATCGTCATGTGGATATGAGAAATATAGTTTGCCCCTGGATGACCTATAAGTAACCTGGGAGGAGAATAGTTTTTATTGTACCCGCTGCATCAGTAGCTCTCCACATCCCAGTCAGCCCACCAACATACAAATCCAGTCACGAATAGTGGAACATAAAATCAGTGCCAGCAAGCCAAGCCGCTGCACGTCCGCGGCATTGCCCCCCTTAAGTAGTGAATGAAAAAACCCTGGCTATAAACTGGCTATCCTGGCTATGAACTTAAACATTTCTAAAGTCACTTCATAAGTCGTACGTGTAATGCAATTTTAATTCACCTTCATTTGTGGCCTGGTTTGGAACACAGGCTTTGACAGAGAATTCTTTGCATGTGCTCTTTATTATGATGCCATACTGTATTTTTTCTGAACCTGAATGTAGGCTTGGGATCTCTGCATGCATCCCTTGGTAGTAATTCACAGCAAATGTCATCTGAAAGTTTTTGCATCTATTATACAATGCCTGGCAATGCCTCTTAGGGGCATATTTACAAGGGGATACCGCCACCAGAACGTCATTTTTAGTGAATTTCTGGTGGTGATATGCCCTTCTTCATATTTACAAAGCGACGTTAAGCCACTCTTTGTGGCTTAACGCCGCCTTGTAAATAAAGCCCCTTTACACGCATCACTTAGCTTGAAAGGGGTGTGCAATGGGTGTTGCTGTAGGCTTTCCACTGCAACACCTATTGATTTTGACGCTGCCCCAGATTTACAAGAAGGTGTAAATCTGAGGCATCGCCAAAAACTAACGCCATGCAAGAGCAGCCGTTAGAATGGCAAAACGAGGAGAAATACTTTTATTTCTCCTCGTTTTGCTTTTTCTATGTTTGCTGCATTCTGCAGCACACATAGAAAGAGCAAAATGCCATTAATGATTGTTAACCCGTTCCGTGCGCGCGTCGGCCAACGGCTGTCACGAGCACTACCTGGCTAGTGCTGCGCACGTCCGTTGGCCGACGCAGCCCCGCCCACTCATTAGAACTCCCGCACCGCTGCGGAATTCGCGCCGCGGTTAAGGAGTTAATGTGCAGGCAGGTGTCCCTTCCTGCACGTAAACAATCATTAAATAATAATGATTTTCTACTTGTGTGTTGCATTCTACAGCACATATAGAAGTAGCAAATCACCATTAGTGATTGTTTATGTGCAGGGAGATACACCTTACTGCACAGGAACGATCATTCCCTGCAACGCAGGCACGCTTGCTCTATGGAACAAGGGTGCCTGCGTTGGCGCTAGGTAGCTAAATTTAGCACCAGGGCTAGGGAAAACACAGGGGTGCGCCATATTCTTGTGAATATTGAATTGAATTGAATTTAAATTAAATTTATAAAGCGCAACTAATGCCCAGAGGCGTCTTGGCGCTATAAACAAACTGAGAACAAAAGAACATTAGTACAGGTAGTGATCAGGTAAATTCCTTCAGGTGGTCTGTGTTAAAAGCCATGTTTTCAGACCTTTCCTGAAGCTCATCAAGGAGGGTGCTGTTTTTAGGGTAATAGGTAATGTATTCCACAGCATTGCTGCTGATCTAAAAAGGCTCCTACCTCCCCAAGTGGCCTTCTTGAAGGGGGTGGTTGCCATGTTCCTGGCCATTCCTGACTGTAAGGTTCTGTTGGGGACATACCATTTTAGTTTGTTCCTGAATTGTATTGGTCCTTGGTCATGTAATGATTTAAAAGCCAGGCATAGGACTTTAAATTTACATCTCTGCCTGACTGGAAGCCAGTGTAATTTTTTTATGGCTTCTCTCGCTGATACATTTTTGGGGATTTGGGGAATATGGCGCATCCCTGTGTTTTGAAAATATCGGAGTGTGGCACTGCCAAATTTGTCGCAGCTCCGCGCTCCAACATTTTCTCATAAATATGGCCCTTACTGTCTATCTGATTTTTAAGGAGTACTTTTCTAGAGTATTGATACATTCACACCAAAGAAGCAAAGAAGCAATGGTTTTGTTTTCCTACACACATTTGTCAATTTGAACGTCATTTTCTGTGAGATCTTTGGACCTAGATCATCTGTCTTGTTTTAAAACTGAATATTTGTTCTTTTTGTTTGATAATCTTTCCTCACGCATTTAAAGTATTATTACTTTACCCTAAACTGGTGGGGGGGGGGGCAGTGAATCCCGTTTGTGGTTAGTAGCTTTTTCAATGAAACTTGCAGGCAGATTTACTTGCTTTTCACAGAACACAGCGTAGCAACCAAAGCTGCTGTACTTCCCTGTGTTGCTCGTAAAGGACGGAGCAATACCGTGCCATATCTACAACAATATGGCGCTGTTTACCTCTCTCCCTGCGCTAGTGCACTTTAGGCTGCCATACAGGGCCGGCTTTAGGGCGGTGCGACTGGTGCGGCCGCACTGGGCCCTGACTTCAGGGGTGGCGCTGTGTTTAGCAATAATGTATGATTTAAAAAAAAACCACCTGCTGCAGAGTTCCTTGTGTGTCCAGCTTTCAGGCAGCAATAAAAATGTCAAGGTAACTCTTGTGATTCACGTTCCTGCTAGAGAGAGAGAGAGGTTTTGTCTAGTGGCAGTTTTGACTCGCCATAAATTAGCACAGAGAGTTAAAAGGCCTACTGTAAAGAACAGATCTGTATTTTATACGGATAGCTGAGTGGAGTAATAAGGCCAGTCTTTTCCTAGCGCTTTAAAACAAATGAAACATATGTGAGAGAGGGGCTATGGAGAGATGAGGGGCACTTTTGCCGGGTGGTTGTAAGGGAATCTGAGGAGGAGGTCATAGGGGTAAAAAAGATTGTGGCACCAGGTGCCACCAGCTCTAAAGCCGGCCCTGCTGCCATACAACAACACACAGACCCTTGCAGCATAGTGCAAGGGTGTTTTGTGCGGTACCAAGCATATGTTTTGTTTTTGTACTGATAGGGTATCCTTCCAGGTGCATAGTGTTAGTAAATCTGCTAATTGTTTTTTTTTTTTTCCAGACTGCTTTTTAAATACCTTTCACTTAAGAGGGAAGATTTGAAAACTGTGGCAGGGCGGACTGGAATGAGGGATCTATGACGAGGTGGAGGGAATAAAAGTGAGAGTGAAGAGACTACGACAGACAAGCAGGGCCGGACTGGCTACCGGGCGTTTTGGAATGCTGCCGAGCTGGGGGCTGATGTCACTGCAGTGGGGGCTAATTTCGTTGATGGAGACCTGCGTGTGCTTCGAAATCAACAAAGCAAAACGAATTTCGTTCAGCACACGCAGGTCCCCATCAACGAAATCAGCCCCCAGCTCGGCAGCATTCCAAAACGCCCGGTAGCCAGTCCGGCCCTGCAGACAAGGAGGCACTGGGAAACATGGGCACCCAAGGGTCTCTTCCACATGGACGTTCACCAGGTTTTCAATAAGCAGGGAGGCAATTCTTTCAACTTTGAAGAATCCGCTGATTGAAAATCGCCCTGAGGCACCTGCGGTAAGTGGCATTTTGGCTGACAAAGGTATTGCTTTCTTACCAAAGTGTGCAAGCACATCGATGGCCACTTATGCTTCTATAATGATGATGTGACCTGCTATAACGCTGGCCATATTGGGGTTTTGGGGGCTGAAGAAGAGTCAAGGCATGTTCAGGTTCTTGACCTCTCCCTCAGGGAAAGACATCTGCAAGAGAGGTCGAAAAAGCTGAGCAAATACTTTCTTAAAGGTGATAAAGGCATATGACGCACGTCTGGAGAGTTACATTATCAGGAATTCCTGAACAAGCGTACAGAGGTTTTACCTTGATTCGCCTAAGAACTTTGCACTGCAGTGTTTACAACCTGGTTTTTTTTTCTCCAGGCAAGGCAGCGATTCAATGAAAAAAATCTTTTTGGTCTGGGCTGGGGTAAAGTGTAGATTCCTGATGTACTGGAATAAAATTCTTCAGAGGAACTCAGTGAATTCATTTATATAGTAAGATAAATTTAAAAAAGCGCTTAGCGCAGTCAATGCTTTTTTTTCTTAACTTTAAGCAATGTTAGTTGCTGTGCAATATGTCTAAAAAAACATTCACAAAGCCAATAGATTTCTCATAGGCGAAACCTATTGGCTTTGCAAAAGCTTGTTGATTGGCTAACAAAGTTTTGACAAATCGTTCTTTCTTGGCTCATTTCTTACAGCATTGTGAATTTACAGAAAAAATCTGTTTTTGAGCTGCTGAGTGACAACCATAAATCTACAACAGTGTAGATTGCATTTACACTAGCACATATCATGTGAGAAGCAGTGTTAGGAGTTTAGAAAGAACCAGAAAGTTTTCAAACAAGCATTGGCAAAGTCAGTGGGTCTTGCCAGAGCAAACCTGATTTGTTTTCGCAGACATCTGTGATAGACCTTAAAGGTGTAAAAGTAAAAAACAAGCTAAAATTGCTGCAATTTGCAGGTGATGTGCATATGTTTGCAAAAAAAGTAAGTAAAAAAAGTCACATCACAAAACTATATAAACAAAAATATGAAATGCTACCGGAAATGAAAGCAGACCTCCTCTGGCACTGAAGTGGACTACTTTCTAGACATGCAGATGTGCATAGGCGCATATGTGCAAAAGCAACCTGCCACTGCTCACAGTAAAGAGAGGCAATGGCTGAACTGGAGTGACTCATTGTCCCATTCTGGATGCTGTGGGGGTAGAAGCTAAATATGAATGACGAACAGACAACAAGATGACCAGGGCTAATTGAAAGCCCCTCTATGTTTATGTATATGTATGTGTTTGGGGACATGAGGCTGGCGACCCCTAGTGATGTCTCTAGGTCAGACCTAAAAACCATTTGGTGTGTTCAGAAAGCCCACAGTAAAAGATCTGGGCTACTTTGATCTCTCTCTCTCGAGAACTTTTCATCTTCTATGCTCCAGCCATGTTCAGCCTCCAAATCCATCAACTAGCCCAGACAATGAAGTAACAAAAAGCCTTGTATATGGAAACCCATTATCAGTGTTACAAAAATGAAATTGAGAAGCTTGCAATGGGATGAACAAGGTCCCTATGATTTTAGTAATATGACCAGAATGTCTCCGAATACCATTAAGATGAAAGCTCAGGGACTACCTTGCATTATTTTATTCTAGCCCCATCATGAATATATATTGTAAGCACATAGAACATCTTTGAGACTAATAGCAACCCATACTATAACATGAGAACCTCGTATGGTTGTGCTATGTAAAGTCGTTTTGGTTCCCTAGAGTAAGCAATCATCTACACTTCCAAAACATATGTAACCAATGTGAAATCTTAGGAAACACAGTGACCAAAAACTAGCCTTTCCAGAGTGTGGCTCTATTTTTTAAATCTAAAAATTGGCAATTCTGGCACATAATTTCATTTTAATTGAGAGACACAGCTCTGATAATATTTGGCTTGGGTATTATGGACGTCAATTAGAGTTAGCTAGGGGCAGCAGCTGCTACCATTGGTTTGCCCTTTGGTTCTCCTCACTCTTCCGTTGATACCTCTGGTATCGCGAGTATGAAAGCAGAGATCTAAAGTCCATGTTTCCTTTCTGCAGTTTCTGTAGTTTGTCGTTACCTTAAGCTAGGGTCTGGGTGGAAACCAAAATCAGCCCTGGCAAAAATGTTGAAACCAGTTCCATAGTGCAGGAATTGTTTCTCATCATCAGATTTTAACGCTGAGCGCGACAAAGAGAGGGAGAAAAGTCGAAAAAGAAGAAATAAGGAGGAGGAGAAAGATAAAAAACACAGAGACAAAGTGAGAAAGTAGGGAAAAAAAAGAAAATTCAAGAGGGCGATAAAGAGAAAGTGTAGGGTAGCGGAAGAAAGACACGCGAGGTGGAATCAAGACTGGGCAACCTTGGTATTTTTTATAGCCACGGCTTAGCCACCAACTCTTTAAGAAAAACCTTGAGCCCTTACTTTTCTTTTTTCTTTTTTTTACACATTTAGCACTGTGTACAGTGTAAATTTGAGCAAGTGCCCTCAACTTTTGGCCTTTCCAGGCATGTGACCCACCTTTCATATAACCGCGTTGGATGTCGATAACATTTCCCTACATATTGATACCTGCTGTTTAGCTGATGAAGATCTGTTTCCTAAGTAAACGAATTCAATTAAATCCTCAAAGGATTATGTAAACACGCAATCAGCGTTCATGTTACAGATCAATACAAAAAATGCATTCTCTTCCAAGTTTAGATTAAATAAAAACATAAGCTCAAAGGAAACATTCAACGGTTGTGAACTCGTTCTGGCCATCTGGATGTTTCCATAAATCGCCTTTATTTACCTGTTCAGACACAGTGACACATTATGAGAAGCTCTGTGCAGTTTCATGATAAAGATGCTCTGACTCATTCATATTAATCTGAGCAGATTAGATCATTTTATGCCACAGAAACATCCCTTGCATATAAGGTGCAGAACCAACCCTGTATGCTTAAATCCCCTGAATAACAGCTCAGTCTTTCATTTCCTGAGGTTGGTGAGGTGTTGTCAGATTAAAAAGAGGTCCACAATACAAATAAAAAAACACACTCAAAACAATTAAAGCATGTTGTGACTCTAGTGCAGAGGTCTTCAAACTTTTTGATGCCGAGACCCCCCTGTCAACATTTTCTAGGTGTAAGGACCCCCTCCTGATAAAAAATTCTAGAACCAGGTACTCCTCATCATCAACAACCATCGGCAACCATAAATGCCCCCAATTCTCACTGCAAATCATGTTTATGGTGGGGAAATAATATTAAACAGTGTTTAGCAGACCAAAGGTTTGTGGGTGACGGTTGTTCGGTGTCAGAGGCTTACCACACAGTTCTAACAAAAAGTCTCCAAAAAGAATTGCCAAAAATGCACAATGGTACTTCTTTCACAAACAAAACATAATTTGACAAAACGTATTTGGATGATAACACCTTTCTGAACTAATGTGATGGGTGTCCCTGTTTTTCACCAGAGAGACAGTCAATCTGTGTTTGCACCTCATTAGTGCCAGTTTAAAACCCAAATAAAGCAATAAGTAAATAAAAGGTGACCAGTCTAGCTTTGCAAAGGGCCTTCAATTGCGCTGCAAGATGCGTTGCTGCTTTTTAGTAACCCTGGGCAAAGCACTACTCTACGCTCGCGTAGTTTGCGAAGTTTGCGCTACTTCGCACTACGCGAATTGCACGTCGCACAGTGCGAACACGCGTAGCGTAGCGTAGTGCAGCGGTGATGCTTGCTTGCTCGCGGTCCTCAACGTCAAGTTGGCGACCGCGAGCAAGCAAAATGACATCCCGGCGAGACTTTTTCTCGTTCGCGATCAGCAACATCAAGTTGCCGATCGCGAGCGTGGAAAATAAACCTCCCGGCGAGATTCTCAACGCGGGAGGTCAGGTTTCTCATTGCGAGTGGTCGCGTATGTTCGCGACCGCTCGCTATGAGAAACTACCAGTCCGCGTTGAGAAAGCTGCCGCTCGAGTAAAGATCTACTCGAGCGGCAGTAAAAGACAGCTCGCACTGTGCAAGATGCCGTTTTCAATGATTGCACAGTGCGGACTGTGCAATCATCGCGAACAGCGCACTACGCAGTTCGTGTAGTGCTACGCGTAGTGCGAAGTGCACTTCGCGTAGCTTCGCATAGCGCTACTTCGCGAACTACGCCCAGGGTTACTTTTTAGTAACTTTTGAATCGTTTGAGCTATAAACAATTTTGTTTTGTTAAAATCAGCAGATTATGTGGCAAATGATGGATTTTGAGGCAAATGCGGCAAATCTATAATTATGTGAAAGTCACTGCAGTCACACAATTGCATAATTCCAGTGGCCCTTGGTATAATGGCTGTAATGCATGGGCTGCAACTCTAGTACAAGGCATCCGAGGAGAACCATACTATATTTCATGGGCTGCTGACTGCTTGGCTTTTACAGCTGCATGGAACTGTAGGTTGCTGAACATCATTCATCATGATTAAAACATACCATTTACAATCATTAATGATGGACTGTAAGGTCCAAGTAGGATACTTCCTTTAATTCCATGGGAGGAATTGATCCTTAATCTTCTTTCACACTGTATTCTAAAAAAGGTTTTTATATTCAACATTATGAAAACAGATGCTTCTATTTTAGCAAAAACTGACTCCTGGTTATATTAGTTTGCGGCTGTTGTTAACCTTCAGTCATGTTTCGGGGGGGGGGCTGGAGGGCCTTGAGAATCAGTGTGGGGGAGGGGTCAAAGGTGTGGCTAAAAATTAAACTAATTGTACATTTTTTAGGTCTTTTTACAGTCGGGTAGCAACATACAAAATAACGGGAAGCTTAAATGAAAAATAAATAAATGAAAAAGTTGTTACTCTGAGAAATGCACTATAGTACACTCTGAAACCTCTGTTAGTTAATGCACTGCAAACGTCTGAGTGTAACCAGAGAGATACAGAATTAAATCTTGATTGGTCAGTGGTGAGTAGTAATTTGTGTATTTTTAGTGCTACGAGGTCACAGCCTGTGACAGAAGCACTGTGGATATGTAAGTCATTATTTTATATATGCATTACACACTGTATAAGATAGGCCGTTTTATGATAAAATGGTGCTTCCAAAATACAAATTTTAGTAATACCCAGACCGTACGTAATGGACTTTTTTTTACATAACTGTCCCTTCAACATCTCCTCAGGCATAGTACATGCTATGTATATACAATTACAAATAAAAGCATGCACTTCACAGCTCAGTTGTTAACTCTTTCAACTACCAATCAAAAAGAATAAATCTTTGTCATCACAAAGCTTCCAGTGATTTGATCAATTAAACCCAGTACCGCTCCCAAGCATCCTATACGTTTGCAGATTACCCTTTACATTTGCAGATTAACTCGTAGCGCATATTTGCATTTCTTTCAGGTAAGCAGGCACCCTGGGCTTGTTTAGCTGTCTGCCCGGCTTCGGTTTGACAACACAGGATGCTCCCTGAATGACTCTCCAGCTGAAGTATCTTAGATATTGGAATTAACAGTCCATGGACAGTTGTCTTTTTCCAAAATGAAGAGCAAACATTTTGGATTCCAGACAGAAGTGAGGCTGGGGAATAGGCACCCCCTTCCCATGACTCCACAGCCCTCCTGGGGGTCGTGCCCCACAGATTGAAGACCTCTGCTCTAGTGTATACAGTTAGAGGCAGATTACAGTAACATGTTTTCTGATAGATATCAAAATGCTGTCTCGCGTACAGCGTCTGTGAGTATGCTTGAGTGAATCACTCTTATGGCAAAAAACAAGCACTGGCAAAGCCAATAGATTGCTTCTTTGTGACCTACTGACTTTGCCAGTGGCTTTTAGACATGCTGCACAGCATAGCTTAAGTTTAAAAAAAGCCTTTGATGCAGCTGCCCCCATCATATTATAGGCGTGTATGCTCATGCCTACAAAATTATTCTGGTGCCTTTTTTTTCTTTTTAGTTACCAATCTCAGCTGCATCAGTAACTAAATATAAAATAAAACGTGCAAAAGCATTTTTTAAAAGAGGATGGAAGCAAAACGGGTGATGTTAAGAGGTACTGCAAAGCAGCACATGGGACGGTGGAGGCTGAATGGCAAAGCAACACGGAGGTGGGTGGTCGAATGCTGAAGCAACACAGGAGGGGATGCGAAAGCAACAAGGGGGAGGCTAGAGGAGATGCAAAAGCAGCAGTGGGGAGGGAGGGAGGGAGGGAGGGAAAGCAACACAGAGGGAACATGTAGGGGGAACAATGGTGAGATGTGCACGACTGCTGGGGTGTGTATGGGGGAAATAATGGGGAGAAGCACATGGTGTGGGTGAAGCAGTGGCGAGAAGCACACAGATGAGCACAAGAGAGAGGGGGCAGGGAGCTAAAGGTGGGCACAAGAGAGATACACAGCATGCAGGAGAGAGACTACTTTAGGGAGGCAGGTAATAAACACACTCACTCAAATAGAGTGGTTCTCACAAAAGAAAAAAAGTGAGGTTGAAAATCAAGCAGTAGAAGCAGCAATGTCATCTACTCAAAGAAACTGTAAAGAGGAAATGCTCCATTAGAGGGACAAACACAAGATTGAAAAGCTTGGACAAAACAGACAAATGAGAGTGACAAGAAAAGCCAAACAATGGTAAGAAGAGGGCGGGATTCAAGTCCCTATTTCTTGGTACACCACAATAAGCCTCGTAACAGACATCTCATGCTCTGTCTAGTAGGCTCAACCTAAAAAACAGTTAGCTAAGGGCACCAACTATTACCTGTGGCTTGCACTTTAGTGTGCCTGCTTGTCTTTTCTCTTTATTCCCCCAGTATGGCAAGTATGAAAACAGCAGCAGGAACAGTACCGAACCAGGGGTCGAAGCTCCATGCTTCCTTTCCGCAGCTGAAACAAGGATCTGGCCAGAAACTAAAATCAGCCCTTGCGGAAATGTTCAAACCAGTTACCCATGCAGGAGTCCATGGCTGGAATGGGACCACAGGGGATATAGTTGAGTGGTGGCAACCCACCCTGCTCTGAAAGATGCCCATTGGCTTCCACAGTTCCAGAATTACCCATCTGGCCATGACCTCTACTTCTCACCAGCAAATGGGGATATGAAGGGGTTAAGAATGAGACAAGCCATCAACCATGTAATGATATCAGGGTAAAAGGGTGTGTAATATCACTACCGCTCACACTGGCCTTTTGGTAAATCGACATCAATGCAAAAATATTATTTGTGAGGTTCAGTAAATGGGCCACAAATTAATCACACAATATTTTCATGAAGGGCAAGTGAAGTTTTCCATCTTAGCCGTTTATTTTGTTAAAAAGGACGAGCTGTAGAGAAACATTGTACTGAAAAATTGCAATGATAGATCTGGACAGTTGTTCTACCGAAATGTTTTTTATGAAAAAGGGAGAAGGTTGGTCATTCTTAAATCATCTCCAGCCTCTAATGTTAGTGTATATAAAATCCACAAAACCATAAAATTAACCCAAGATAATGAAATTGTCATTGGTAACATGAAATGCAATAGCATCGGTTAATAAAATCCAGCATGAACCAACGAACAACAGCTGGTCTCTAGAAATCACTTACCTAAATTGAGATATATCATGAATGTACACAGGTTTAATATTTGCACAAATATGGTGGAATATTTTAAGCCATTTATGAAGCTATTAATTGATAAAATGTTTAAAATTGTAACTGTTTTTTTTTTTTTTTAAATTGCATGCACTTGGTAATATCCAGGGAGTAAAATACATATGTATACCGCTTGGTAAACATCGTTTACAATGAAAACTTTTGCCCTCAGGGAATTACAACGCGGTCATTACAACGACCGCGTTGTAAACACGCATACCATTACTCCGCAAGTCGGAACAACGACTTGCGGAGGGGGGAGAAGGTGTTGGATTTGAAATCCAACACCTTCCCTACTGTCCGCACAGACTGGAGTTGGAATAGTAAATTATACTATTCCAACATCCAGCGCCCCCCCTCTGCAAGTCGTTGTTACGACTTGCGGGGTAATGGTATGCGTGGTTACAACGCGGTCGTTGTAACGACCGCGTTGTAATTCCCTGCGGGGAAAAAGGATGAGTAAAAAAGCGGTATATTCGCTAACAAGACCAATAATGGTATCCGCGATTCACAGCATTGCCACCACATTAATCTTGAAAGTATGAAACACAAATAGAAATAGTTCCCATGAATTCTCTAATATGGACTGTGTTCATGTCCCGTCAAGGTCAGACACCCCACATTAATAGTGCCCATACATTTTAATACACAGATACACTTTGAAAGAGCACACAGTAGTGGTACCTTCAAGTAACCCAAACTCTGTGTTAGGCTTTACATTGCAACATAGTCAGTTTGCTTTACTAGGTACCAATGGGTAATGTTTACTAAAAAATAAGTAGAGTTGGTGCATATAATTTTTTTAAATGATACTCCCACTAGATGAAAACTAGCGATGTGCTATGTCAGACGAAATGGACAACAAGATAGAAAGTAGGAGGATGTATTCCATATTCTTGCATTGCCAAAAGGGTGCTTCCATTGCTTGGCATGGCTAGTGATGTTTATATTTGGTGTAATGTTGGCAAATTGATCTTCTGGCTGCAAATACGGATTCATCATCTCATCATATTGGAAAGGCATTCTCCCCATTGTCTAACTTAGACAATGCAGAAGCAGTAACCATAATAGTCCTCCTTATGCATTGAGGATATGGGCAGAAGAGATGCTCCATGTTCTACATTGTGTTCTCCATGTTGGATTGGGAAATGACTAGACCGTCGTAGCCTCCTCAATTGTAGCTCAGACTGCATTGTAAATCACTGGGCAGTAAGGCTCCCTTTGGCTTGTTCTCCCGACTTAGCCACTCAGCAGATTTTAATGGTCATCTCTTCTGCACCGTATCTCTCACTCTATGCTCCACTCCCTCTTTCACACCCGCCATTTATGGCCCATTAGCCTACATCCCCCAATGTCATTGGTGCCCAGTTTGTATCACATTTCCCCTCGTACAAGTAGACGGTCCCTGCCTTTACTCTATTCAGCCCTTCCTCGCCTGCCTGTGTCGTATCCCTACCTTGACCGTCAGTCCCCATTCCCCTCAACTCCTGACTGTAATCACCCTGTACATGTTCTGTGAGGGAGAGAAATGTGCACTGCTGCTCACCTCCTGTATCGGTTCTTAGAAGAAGGGTACTGCTGCTTACATATCAGTGTCGACGTTTGTTAAAGCAAGCTAACACTACTGCTGCTGTTGAAGTTGTAGATTTTCTGGGAGCGAAGGATGTGTGCACTGCAGCTGCTGAGCTCTACTTATTCTGTAAGGGAGATAAGTTTGTATTACTGCAACTGTGGTGTATTTCTGGTAGGAAGCAATTTTGCACTGCTGTAGACTAACAGTCTTTGGTCCAAGCTCTTTGAAATGGATGCATTTTGCGTGAAGAAAATAGCGAAGCCAACCACCCCTCTGCACCCTTACGTACTCTGCAGCGATCACTGCAGAGTATGTTAGGATGTCGCCGCCAAATGGTATGCCATGGTTTATAAACTTCAGAAACCAATGCTTATCTCTCTGCAGTGCATACCCCTTGCCGCCCCTACATATTCTGCAGCGATCACTGCAGAGTATGTTAGAACGTCGCTGCCGAGTGGTATGCCATGGTTTATAAACTTCAGAAATCAATGCATATCTCTCTGCAGTGCATACCCCTTGGCGCCCCTACATATTCTGCAGCAATCACTGCAGAGTATGTTAGGACGTCACCGCCAAGTGGTATGCTATGGTTGCTAAACTTTAGAAACCACTGCATATCTCTCTGCAGTGCATACCCCTTAGCACCCTTACATACTCTGCAATTATCACTGCTGAGTATGTGAGGGTGCCAAGGGGTATGCACTGCGGTGCTGTGCATTGATTTTTAAACAGGGCTGGAAGAGGGTGCAGTCCATCTGTGTTTAAAAATCACTGCAGATTAAAGTTTAATCTGCAGTGTTTTTTTAACATAGATGGACTATTCCCTCTCCCATGCCCTGTTTAATAACAATTTACTGCAGATTAATTGCTCCGGTAGAGCAGTAGAATTTATAAGTAAGTCCGTGTTACAAGGGTAATGCGGAATTACCAAATTCCTCTGATTCCGCCGATGGAATTAACATTCCGCCCAGGCCTAATAGGGACCCAAATCACAGGATATTTCCATTAAGAGGTGTTTGCCAAAAGTGGAATCTCTCCAATTGGAGAAATCTGCCAGCAGTCCTGAAGGTAGTAAAAGTATTTCATTTTCACATCAAGAACCAGCAATTTTCACATTAGGAACCAGCATATGTTGGAGAGATTGTAAAATATTATCACTGTGTCCTACTTAAAATGATACAGGGTGAGATCAAATTCCCTAGGCCTCCCAGCAAAGCAGTCTGGTTCTTGGGTAGAGCAGCATCTTTTCTCTGAGGGAAGTGTATATTCCAAGCAGATTGTTTGAACAAAAAGTTTCCATCATCTTATAAACTGGTTCTATCTCCGGTCATAATTCAAGAGATCAGCGGGAGGTTCAGGACATAGACATCATTGCTTTCTTGTAGAATTCCCAAGTTGCTCTGTTTTTTTCCAGGCAGCCGGAATTATGAGCCAGTTGGGGTAGATGCTCACCTAATAACGTGGTCTCATAGACTTCTTTACGATATCCCTACTTTTTCGTTGATACTCAGGTTTTTATCTAGTGTTCAGAGAGAGAAAAGAGTGTAGTAGTGTTAGTGTCTGTCTGGTCCCGGAGGTCATGGCTTCCCGTTCGGCCTGAAATTGCCATTTGTTATTCCATGGAGATTTCCAAACTCTCCGTCCCCTCATCTTCATGTGGGTTCCTGATCCCAGGGTGGTTGGCTTTGTGAGCATGGAAGTAGAGAGGAGGGGCTTGTAGAACAAAGGCCTCTCTCTACTTTTAACCCTAGCTATTCAGTATTCCAGAAAGCCTTCTACACTCAAATTATAGTCAACGCATACAAAGACCTTTGAAATGGTGTGAGGAACACTATGCTTCTATCTTGAAATGTGGTTTAACCATTTGCTCTGGATGGCTTCAAATTAAATATTTTATTATCTACCTTGAAGACTCATCAAGGGTGCCAGCTGAGTGTTGAGGAGAACTGGGGTCCCTTTGGTGAGGGAGAGGTTTTAGCCACTAGGCTGTTTAAGAGTTTTTCACTCTCTCGTCCTTCTGCTAGATCCTTGTATTCCCCTTGAGATTTGTCATTGGTGCTCAAAAATCTTCAATTTCATTCCTTTGAGCTAATAGTTTCTATTGATATGAAGTTCCTCACCATAAAGACAGCATTCCTTGTGGTAATTTCATCTGCAAGAAGGATTAAGGCGTTTGAGGCCCTGTTGATTTTTCTTCTCTTTTTATCTGTTTTTAATGACAGGCTTGTTCATCTATGTGACCTTTCTTTTATTCCTCAGGTTTCTACTAAATTTCATAGGGACCAAGATTGTGTTTTCTTGACGTTATTCAGTCTCCTTGAAATCCTGAGGAACAGCTTCTTCATACTCTGGATGTTAATAGGACTATTTAAACTTATCTTGATATGGCCTTGTGCTTCTGTAAAACTGACCATTTTTCATCACTTTTGAGGCATGAGGTCAAGGGAGGAAACGTCATCCTTGTCAATAAGTAGGTGACTTAGATCTGCTATTGCCTTGTCCTACTCGTTGACACTCACGTCTCTTCCAGAGGGGAAGCACGGAACATCAATTGAAAGTTTAGCAGCTTCATGGACTGAGGTTCAAGGTAGTCTTATTTCAGAGATATGTTGGGGAGCTACCTGGTCCTCATCACAAAATATTTGTACAACATTTAAAGCTGCAAAGACCGGATAATGATGGTCGGAACTTTGGTGTTGGGGTTCTCAGTTCCATTTTCTCATAACCAGTTGAAGTCTGTTCATTAAATTTGCAGGGTAGCATGGATTCCTAGTGATGAGTTTCATTATTAGCAAAGTCTGTTATTGCTTTAGTATTCCTCATAACTAATGACCAGGGTGAGTACAAAAAGGCATAGTGGTAGTGTCCTGATTAGTTGCCAGCAATCTTAATTGCTCACAGTTCCTATTCTTCCTCATACCTGTCATCACGATTTTCCTCATAGGTAATGACTGGAACAAGGACACGTTGAACTAGTAGTAAGGAAGTTTCCCAGAAATAATTGGACAATTCTTTAACACTGGATAGTCCTGAACAAACATTTTTGAGATTTATGAAGCTGAACTATGCAAGTAAGCACTCCGCATCCTCATGTTCAACATCTGTAAAATTATGTGATATTCTTTTATATACATCTCTTGTTACATAATATATTATGCACTATAAATGTGTCAGACACGCTGACCTCCCTCAAAGTCTTGTTCACGATTACATTAAACTTCACAAATAAATAAATACAATTAATTTAACAAGTATCCCAGTGGTTTTCCTTCTTGGTTTGAGTAGCAAATATATTACATTCTTTTTATGTTGTGGTATGCATGGTATGATACAATATTTCTCCTGGGTAAGACATAATTCAAGACACATTTGGCCATTTTCCCATGTATAACACAACCATTTTAGCCATGCACTACTGTAACAATACAACCTGGTACTGCTGTGAACTTTCTAAACTCATGGATAAAGGTCTCCTGATTACAACCAACAATGCCACAGGGGGACGAGAGACTGTAACCCTACCCTATATTCCGTACATCATTTGTAGAAAGTATAAATGTAACTGCAGTACAATAAAAATAGAAACAGTGCTCATCTAGTAAACAGGACAGAGGTTTTAATATTCCATAGACGATCTGGATGACTGAGCTTTTACAAATACCTGAATTTCCTTCCATGACATAACATGAACAATTAAGAGGCATTTAATAACATAATTTGTCAAGTCATGCCAAACGTCATTACCCTCTACTTATTAGCTTTAGAGAGCCACATAAGAAATCTAATTTATTTATGGTTTTATTTTAATATTCTGTCAATAAACCACTTATACAACTAAACGATACTACAGAGCACTGGATATGTAGGGAGAAGTGGGGGAAGAAACCAATGGCAAGTTAAAAACCATTCAAGTCCAAATGTTTGAAGAAATTGATGGATCTTCATTTGTTTGCAAATTATCTGAAATGAGGCACAGAGCAACAGAATAGAGTTCAGGTTGCAGGAGCATTATTGGGGCATGGGCCTGCTTCTGTAACTTTTCTATCTCAGTGGAAACATTGTAAGACAGAGTTAGGAGGCTGGCTCTAGGCATCTGGTAGGGAGGTACGAGCATAACAATTTAGAGCAGAGAATAACATCATACCAGCTTAGGATATTGCAAGAGTTCAAATTGTTATACTGTTTTCATAGAATTGCAATTCTATTGGTGCACTTTTTAAAGACATAGGGGCCGATTCCGATTCGGGCCGGAAATCTCTCCGACCGAGCCGGACCCGGAGAGATTTCCGACCGAATCGGACTCTGGCAGTCCGACCGAACGAGTACGATGCGCACGCATGCCATCGGACTCGAGTCGGTCGGACTCCCATTGAAGTTAATGGGAGCCTGTCGTACAACGCGTACGCGGGCTCCCATTGACTCAATGGGTGCGAGGCGGACAAGGACGCCCCCTACAGCAGGTACGCGTCGATGCGCATCGCAGCGTACATGCACAGGTAGGGGGGACCCATGGGTCCCCCCTGTGTGCGACTCGGGTGCCTACGCGTACAGGGGGGTCCGATGCGGACCCCCAAAGTCTGGCTCCGACAGCTTTTTCGAGCCGTACGGCACGAGTCGGTCGGACTGCTCGCGGCGCGCATCGTACTCACCCGGCCGGGATACGTCTCCATAGCGCGGTGCGAGTCGTGTCCATGCGAGTCGGTCGGAGCGTGTTGAAGCCGCGTTCGAGTCGGTCGGAGATTTCGCGGGTGCCTGCATCGTACTCGCTCGACAGGACCCGCGTACGATTCGGTCGGGAAACAGGGCTCCGAATCGGATCCGGTAAATCCGAATCCGATTCGGAGCACTACCGGCCGAGATCGGAATCGGCCCCATAGTCACAAAAGCCAACAGTAAACTTTAAGATAAAGAGTTAGATTTCAATTACCCACAGCTCAATTTTGCAATTGTTGTGGATTACAAATATCTTTATTACACATTCCAACTTAAGCATGTTGAATGGTGATGGGTAAATCCTTGTACGGTACGGAATACGGCACAGCTGAAACTCCCAAAAACCAATTGAGTAATCCATGTGAACCTGTTATTTTTGAGTGAATATCCTGAAATGATATGATAATAGTGATCTATGCTCAGAATGAATGGATTTATGTATTGATCACAGAGGTTGGCTTGCTCCACAAACAGACATATTATTGTAAGTGTTCTGTTCAGTCTCTATTGGGGAGTTTCTCCATCTATGTTTAGTCATACTCTGCATTTAGGTTGTTAGATGTTCCACTCTGGACATTTCCATGTTTATTAAGCGGGTTTGCTTCAAAATGTGGTCTGCCAACATATTGCAGCTTATATACCATAAGGGATACACAGATATAAACATAGCATTGATCCCAAAGACTTGGTAGACAGTGCCCAATTGATGCATAGACCAAACATTCTTTCAGTTTTCCCAAAAAAGTTACCAGTATTCGTTAAATTCTTGATTTCTCAATGAGTTGGCCTTGTAAATCCGGGAGAAGTTCCCTGCTATAGTCCAGAGTCTTCAGTTATGAAATAAATGTATTTTAATTTAAAAAATAGTTTCTTTCGATTTTTTCAAACATAAGCATTCAGTAATGGCCAAAATATGTTTTGAAGAAACCATTAAAACCTCCAAACCTCCACTCTGCTTTTCCTGCATTCTGCTCTACTAACTACAGCCATTTACATTTTTGACTAATGACTCTCTGGTGTATAGTCACCTCAGTCATAACATGTACTTGGAAAGCCAAGCACACCAAATGGTCCATGAAACAGTTTACTTGTCTCAGTCCACTTGTCATTGTTTCACTAACTAAGAGTGGTGCTAATATCTACACGTCTGTGAACTCATTGACCAAGCACAGAATGTCTATGCCAGTCTGCAGTAGATCAGGAGAAAGTGGAATGAAAAAAAAGAGAGAAACAGAGACACTGGATATCCTCAACTCTCCTGTTCTTACTGCTAAACTCAACCTTTACTGCGGAGGCATTGATACTGAGAACAAGAAATAACTTTTTTAGTATTTGTTCAATAATATTACAGTTCACTATTTCTACTGTGGCCTCTGATATACCTTTTGACAATCTCTGTATAACGCACTCTCTGTAGTTGCAAATAATAGAAGATAAAAAAAGATATTAAATAACATTTGTGATTAATGTATGGAACTGTAGAAAACGTTCTTATATCTGTAACTATCTTCAGCAAGTCTGTACAATATAGAAGATTCACTGACTCCTCCTGGGAATATAGGCAACAAAGTTTTAAATCCTAGAAAGGACGTCACTGGAATTTAATGTTTGTAATCCTTGAATGGATGACTCTAACACTAAAGCACAATCAAAGTAATGTTTATCCAGAATACATCTCTGAGAACAAGGTCCTTGACAACTTTCAATGAAAGTGCGAAAAAAAAACCTCCAGGCAACATGATTCTGTCTGCACCACCTAAGTATCACAATTGCATAGCAGGTGACCCTCTGATTCACAACTAACTTATACTCAATGGACCTAAGATGGCTGCCCCATTGCAATTCTCGAGTGTGTCCCATGGCACTCTGGGAAATGTACTTTCTTTTGATACTTTATGTCATCTTGATTGTTCTGCGTAACACAAACGTTGCAGCGGCGAAGCCTCGCTCCAAGCGATGCCTTCACTCCGGGTGTAGTGCTGACCTCTTCTGGAATAAAAGACTCGAGCACCATTGAAGTTTGAAGGAGCAAGTCTCATCCGAACTTACCTATGTGGCATACGTGGGCTATGGATCAAGACAGAGCCCCGACCTCCAAAGGGCGCCATCCCAGCAGCTGGTTCCAGTTGCATTTGCCTTCTATCAACTCATACAGCTAAGATCTTGTATGTTTCACATTTATTTTCAGAATTCACTTTAACAGAAGCACAGTTTGGAGGGAGAACAAGGGTTTAATAAAGAGACCTGAAACACAGGATGAATCTTCATCGATTGTGGCAATTTATTACTGCACCGTAAGCAATTTGCTGAACCCTACAACCTTAAACATCAAAATTGAGTCCCAGCAGATTAATGAACAAGACATAACCATCTAAACAGGACTCTGCCTAGATTACATAGGAATGAAACACTATCACAAGCTTTGAGGTTTGATGGCAATCTTAATACAATGTGAAACGTACCAGACAGCAGAAGGTGGTACGAGGGTATACCCATAGCAGAATGCGAACCATACAAATGGCAATACCATATAACATAACATACCATAGAATGGATTAGTGAGACCATTTCCACTATAAGCGCCTGAGAAGCATCTAATAATTTATTTCTAAGTATTACCCTGTGCAGAACAAAAATTACATAGGAAATGCACTGTTTCCATACACTGATTCTTGAACAACTAAAGAATAAATAAATAAATAACTAAAACAAAATGGCCAGCCACAGAATGTTCAAAACCTGGCTGCTGCAACCCCCACCCAGAGCAAGTAATTATGCACACAAGTCAAAAACAAAAACACTCCATCGACTTCCTATTAAATCATTCTTTCCGCTGATTCTTAGTGTCATTTATGTCATATTTCCAGTTTAAGTAACTTTGGAATACATAAGCAAATAAGTGATTTAATTGAACAGTTAATTAACCCATAGTTCATTCAGGCGTTCTTTAATAACTAATGAACTTTTAAATGAATGAAAACGTATGAATGAATAAACTGCTTTTTTCTCTTAGAGTATCATAAGCTTCTGACTGAAACTCCACAATTTGGGCTAATCGTCAAACCGGAAGTTAAATGAAATGACGAATCACTTCCAAGAACATCATCCGGTTTGTGTCAGTGATAAAAGTAGTCTTCATGACAGGTAACTGTATTTATTCATCAAGCTCCCCTACAAGTGGTTTAAGATTAAAATCTTCTGAGGCGGTCAGGTTTGCTATGATAATGGGATTTTAAAGTTGAGTTTATAAACAAGACTGAGGTGTTTTATTTCAGTGATAATCCTGTTGTCGCTGGTTTAAGAATGGTATGATATTTATCCTGTCAACAGTGTGATGGAACCAATAGACTATCTGCTGAATGCTGTTCGACAGAGCAAGGTTAGACCAATCAGCTGCGTGTTAACATATCAATACGTTTTCTAAACTGGAAGGCTGGAATGTGGCTGCCAACAGAAGCCATATATTATTGGGTGGATTGCCTTACATTCAGAACCTTAGCATACCGTCCCAAAAAAAGACTGAGCTGGTGTAGGCTGGGCGGAAAGCAAGGACTGCCTTTGTGTTTTTACTACAAATATGGAGTATGAGCAGAGCTTCCTTTCTAAGGCACAGATGAACCAGTTCGCCGTTTCAGTCTAACAGTTGTCTCTTTAAGCACCGGCGGAGCAGGGCATTGGTACACGCAAGTGCAATGAGTAAGAGTGCAAGTTGTCAGCCCCTTGCGCCGCCAGTACGTCACTTTTTCCCATTTTGAGATAGTAATACTGCTATGCTATATTATTTGTATTATCTTCTCTTAAAAGACGCTGTTCGGTTGAGAGAACATATTATAGGGGCTGGCAACTGACCTTCGTCTTCAGAGCCTTTTAAATTGAGTCTGGTGTTTTCTTATATGTGAGCAAAGCAAACGATCTTCATTAGGAAGGAATAACAGAATTAAAAATGGCGGACTGAGATCCTGGTAGTTAACCCCTTGACCGCGATCGGAATTCCGCTCGTGTGCTGGACATTCCGATCGGGGGTGTGGTCGTGACGAGCTCAGCTCGTCATGCGCACAGCGCTACCGCGCAGCATGACGAGCTGAGCTCGTCACGCGCATCGAAGGGGTTAAAGAGACATTATCGGTTTCAAAAGTAACTTGGTGGACGAAGCACAAGGACTTAAAACACAGACGACTTGGCTAGCGGCAGTCAGCGCAACAGAGGCAAACCTGAGGCTATGTGTTGGCACATTTGAGATTTCGAACCAGGTAGGCAGTGGTATTTTGAAAATGCTAAATGCGCTGAAGAAGATAGGGTGGAAGAGTCAACTGAAGTTTCTTGCGGTAGTGATGTCATGTGCAGATGCTACCCAGCAACTAAGCCAGGATGACGGAAGCAAGTGCACAGTGGCAAAAAAGCACATTTTCACTCCTTCAATCTAAAGAATAATTTTTGGTTCCTCATAAAGCTCTTGGCTCCCAACATCTCCTGTTCTCAAGACCAGTTATTCGGGTGTTTTTGTACTTCATGGTCTTCATGTACCAGCATCACTCTCACCTAACTTACCGTTTCCAAGACTGTATTTGCCCTTTTGCTTCTATGGCTACATTTTTGCCTTTACTGTGGCTCCCTGTCCCTGTGGCTTCCTGTCCCTGTGTCTCCCTGTCCCCATATAGGAAAAATAATTGAAATGTAAGCATTCTGGAAAGGCATTTGTGATTAAAAACGTAGAGACTGGTTGCTGGAACATAGATGCATCCATGATGCTTGCCTATATTTTTGCATTTATTTTAAGAACATATTAAATTCGGTAAGAAAATAGTCTGAAAACGATAAGTGACAGGTTGCTGGGGAGGACACAGGAAGAGTAGTAAGTTGGGTGGGTTTGTTGAGAGTTGTTGAGAGGGCGGACGCTGGTGTTTTGGTGTATCTGACTGGGGTGCAGTATGCTTGTGTTTGATAGATTAAGATGCAGCGTGCAGACAGATTTTCAGTTATGTCAGGGAATAAATAATGAGTGGTCTGGGGGTGTAGGTAATTTAGATGTTTATGAGAATGTTCAGCGGGGATGTGTCTGCATGCTGCACTGGGCGCCGGGCGTTTGTGCATACCAGGTTGTGAAGGGTGAGATGAAGTATATATAAAGGTGTTTCAGTGCACTCTGTGTGTACTGACGTACATCAACGTGTATCTGGGTGTGCTGTATGAGGGTAATATATTTGCGTGTATATAGGGAGGGGCGATATGTTTGATATGTCTGTGTGTGCTTGGGTTGCCATATTTTCTGAGTCAGGTGAATAATGATTATGTGTAGTAAGTCTGGGTATGTCTGTGTGTGCTGATTGGGGTACAACATACCTCCTGGAAGTGGGAGGACAATATAGGGGGAAAGGTTGGGCAGAGGAGCAGGGGGAGATGGGAAGAAGTTTGTAGAGAGGCTGAGAGGGGAAACTATCGAGAGTTGGTACTTTGTGGAAAGCAAAGTGAAGGCGTAAGCTACAGAGCAGAGAGCAGTGAGGCAAAAGAGGGGTATTGTACTGAATGTAGTACAGTATGCTTTGGGTGTAAAGGATGAAGAAAGGAGTGACGTACATGAAAGAGGCAGTGTTAGAGAGGCGAGAAAGAGAAAAGGGGAACATAGAAAGAACAAGTAAGTATGAGGTGAAAGGTGGTGGTGGATATGGTGGATGGAAGGAGTGAAGAGAGGAACGAAAGAGAAGGAGGATGGAGAAGGGAAAATAGATGAAAGAAGAAGTGAGCGAGTGCAAACAGAAGAGAGCAAAGGATGAAAGAAATGCGAGAGAGGAAGAGACAAAAGTTATGGGAAAAGAAAGGAAAACAAGAGAAAGGAGAAAGGAAGAGAAGGCAGGCAATGCATGTTACCCCTTTCACTCCCCAGCCCTCTGTTCTCTTCTTATCTCCTATTCAGTCCTCCCCTCTTCTGTACTCTACCCTACTCTCACATTGCCTCTTCACCACATCTTCCTGTTTTGACCCTGTTTTCACTTGTGTATATGGGAGGTTAATACACACCAGGGTTTTCAGGACACTGGGGCCTCCACAGGAAGGCCCTGGGTAACTGAAATTTCAAGCATTACCCATGTTGTGACATTTACTCTTCTGCAAACATAGGTAAAGTTAAAAAAAATACCGTTCAGTGTACTGTCCAAATTACCTGATCCCCACTCCCTCCTTTTATTTTCAACCAGAGGGCAAACATACATATATCCGGTTATTTAAGATGGAAGGGCTGTAATACCAATATTCTCTGTATAGTGATGTGTTGCTGTCAGGAGCAGTGTTTGTGGTGTATCAGATAAAAGAATAAGTGAAATATGTTCCAGTAATTACAAAAGAGCAGGGCCTACTGTTGTTTGTTCATTTTAGAGGTAGGACATCGCAAAATCTGCAGACATGAATTAGGCCTCTGAATAAGGACGTCACAGCTCGCAGAAAACACAATGAAACCAATCTGCTCTAAATGGCGCCTTAGCAATTGGCCGCTGGTAAAGAGATGCGTATTGAAAGAAAAACTTCGTTTTCTCTCAGGGGTCAGTTCCTTACCGGTCGTTGCTCACCGGCCGAGTGTCTTTTCAGCCTAGGACAGATAAGCGCGGAAAATGTACTGTAATGTTCCACCACTCTTTACACAAAGGGCAATTTCGCCCCACGGCCCAGATATGGTGAAATGTTTTATGATCCCTTGATGATAATCGGTAGGCACTGACGTCTTTCCCTGCTGAGTTGATAAGCCATCTGAATAAGTGGAATGCGAAATGGAAAGGGGCACAGTTCATGTCTGGCGAGTTTTAGAAGTTGAAAATCGGTTGTAACTGTACCAGCTTTGAGGTCAGTAGAAGACCTTGGTGCAAAGCGTCTATGGCACCTTGATGCTCTGAAGGCACGTGCCAAAGTACTGCTCCTTCCCAGTTGTCGAAGTGGGGGAAAAAGTAGGGGAACTGTGGGCGGAGAATCCGAGGGCGGGAATAACCCAAGGATTGGATAAGTGGGCGGAGTCAGAGGTGTGGCCAGAATGCACGAAATTTCCCAATTTTTAGTATTTGATGGCATTTCACTGCCCAGTTACAGCTGATTATGTTATTTAATTCAACCAATGGATACACATGATTATTTAAGGTTTAATATAGCCTTATAGCCCGCCGTAGCGGGCTATTCCGGCTATTAAAGGCCCACTCCAGCGTTAAAGGCCCGAGCCGAAGGCGAGGTACTTTAACAAGGGTATGTTCTAACAAATAAAACAAAGGCCTCTCGGAGTTCGAGGGGATTTAAATCCCCTCGGGCTCCGAGAGGCCTTTGTGAAAACAACATTGGAATGTTGCTTTGCGGGCCTTTACCGGCCCGTAGAAGCACGGACCACTCCATTGTCTTCAATGGAGTGCTCCACATTCCAATGTTCTAATATGAGTTATTGACATTAAAATAATTCACAAAGTGGGATATGTTTCCAATCACAGAATGTCCCAAATGCGCTTAAATTTGGAAGCACCTGCCATTTGTGTCCAAGCTGTAGGAGAGTAGGATCTGCTTCACATGGGTACCCCCACTTTTTGCTGATGCTTCACTGTTTTTCGACCTTAGTCTGGCTGGGGCCCTGCTAATCAGAACCCCAGCCTAGCTGCTTCCTCTCTAAAATGGTTTCCATGTGCCTTAGGCACATCTCTGATTGGATTCTGGAGTGCCCTTATAAGTCCCTAGTATATGGTATACTATGTACCCAGGGCATAGGTACCTCAGAGGCCTACCAGGGGCTGCAGCATGTATTATGCCACCCCTGGAAGGCCATCCAAACTGACACCACAGGTCTGCTACTGCAGCCTGGGTAAGGTGGTGCATGCACCCCTTACTGTGATATAGGCTACCTATATCACTATATACATTCACACATATAAACCTATAAGTCACTCCTATGGCAGGCCTTATCAATCCTGAAGGCAGAGTGCGTGGTTTCTATGTGAGAGGGTGCCCCTGCATGAGCAGGGCCCCTCTGCAGTGTTCGGAGACCCTTCACTGATGCTGTTTGTAGTGCAGCCTGACCATATACTCTTAAGCGCATTATAACCTCGCGTTAAATGCTAACTTTGGGATGGCTGCACCGAAACATGTCGTGTTTGGTGTCAAACATCTTGGAATACTACCCCCCGCCAATTCTGGCGGCGGGGGTAGCATTCCACCCTTCTAGAGGGAGAGACATGTTAACCCTGGCCTGGCCGGTAACTTCTTTCCAAAGCCCTGGCATCACAAAATGGATGCTGCTGCCACAGACACAAGTCTGGCCTCCTGCTGCTGACCGAAACTCCGGCAGGGGAGGCCTGGACAATAGTTTTCCTGTCCCAGGGAGGTGTGACCACCTCCCCAGACAGGATAGTGTGTATTGGGGCTGGGCGGGAGCACTTTCGGGTGCTTTGAAGTCCTGCACTGGGGGCACATTTGGTGTCCCTGTGCATACCCCAGTTCAAACCGGATCAGGGGCTTGCAGCCCCTGCTTTGGCGCGAACTGGACAAAGGGAAAGGGGTGTAGCCACCCCTCTGCCCTGACCCACCCATAGGTGGGACCACAGAGTAAGTCCAACCCCTAAACTTAGTATAAGTATAGGAACCCAGTCCTTAGGACTTTAGATTATCCCTGGACGAAACTCTGACACAGAATCCTGGACCTTCGACGCTCTACTACAAGATTAGAGGACTGAAGAATCTCCCTTGGGGTCAAGGAGTGACTCCCTGCTTGGCAGGCACCAAAGAAGCAATTGTCCGGTCTGCATCGCCGAAGCTCCGTCGGACGCCGAAGTCTTTGCATCACCAGAGGTAGATTTCCAGACTTCCCCAAGGCTGCCCTGAGTCCCCAGCAAAGCTGAGGCCCGTAGCTGTCGTGGGTAATGTGGAACCGTGACCCCTGGACACCGCATGCATTTGCAAGTGCATCCTCTTCTGGGTCTCCCACGAAGTCGTGCTTTGGGCTCCAAATAGCCCCAGCCTCCAGCACCAACTGCACCGAAGATCACTGGCCTCCACTCCACGAGTGTCCTGTGAGCCAGCTCCACGTGCACCGTCTCGAGGCTCCTTCGCGGTCGCTAGCCCATTGGCTAGTAGCCCTTCACGAAGGCCAATCTTTTTCTACTTGGGCTCCCTGGTTGCTCCAGGCTTGCCCTCACTTACCCTTGCTGGGTGAGTTCCTCAGACCTTGCTGGTCTGCACCATCGTCAATCTTCATCTTCATTGAGACTTGCCGTTGCCAAGGCTTGTTGGGTCCAATCTGGTCGCCGACACCTCAGCACTCGACAAACATCGTGTACCAGCCCGAATCCTGCTCCTGGTCACCGACAACACCTCCTGGACCTCGTGGCTGAAGAGTCAAGATGACCGTCAACCTACCTGAAGCACTCGACATCGGTGGGCATCTGCTCATCGCCTTCCTGGTCACTGGCTAGTGACCCAGACTCTGTCCCCTCTGCTTTCAGGTTCTTCAGATCTCCGATCCAGCCTTGGATCCACCCGGACACTTTTCACTTGGTCGCCAGCAGCACTTTGCAGCAGATCGCCATTCAAATCGACGACGAAACCCGACCCCGAAAGGCACCTATGCACCCGGCTCCCCTGGGTGAGGTAACAAGAGTACTCCGGTGCTCCCGTGGGTAGAGACTCTAGAACGACCTAGTTCTCAAAGGGTTTGCTCCAAGTCCTCCTTTAAGTGTCCCTTTTCTTTAAATTCCCAACCGCGACTTTCTCCATAGAAGTTAACGGCGATTCGCGGCTGTGTTACTACACTGCACGCGTCCCCCGTGGGTCCCGTGTGTCACTACCTTGGGTGGCTCCTTGTGGTCCAAGCACTTCTAGAGGCTCTAGGCCTAGTGTCTAGCTCAGTCGTGGTTCTTATACCACTTTATTGGTATATGGTTTGGTACGCCCCTAGGGCCCAAACGTGTATTTGTGCTATTACTGTGTTTAAATAACTTATAACTTATGTACTTCGAACTCTAGCCTCATAAAGAGACTAGAGGGGTGTGTTTAGTAATAAATACATATATTTTGAATATATACCTGGTGTGGTGCTCTTTCATTTGGTCACTCAAGAGATTATAGACTGGTAAAACAAGCTGCTTTACATTCCTTCAAGACTTAGCCTGAAGGCTGCTCTCCATAGCTACCACTAGGATAGCTTTCAATAAAGGTTGTCTTTAACCTATCTCCAATAAGGGGTTGTTTGGACTGGTGCAAGGTGCCCACTATAATTAGTGGACAGCATATGCCAGGCCAACTTCTCACATTGGTGTGCAGCGTGTGGGATTCCAACTTGCTATTGTTTTACCAGATAATCTCAATTGAATTGATCAACTGAAAACCACTAAAGGTACCTAAGGTACATATAAATTAAGCTTAGTATACAGTAAGTTCTACTGAACTTAGAGTTGTGTGTCAAGGGATAGCACACCCTTTCTACAACTCAAGAGAGTTTAGTAGGCCACACTAGAGTAGGTAGTGCATACACCACACCTCACTAGTGATGTCTTCAAAGCCAGGACCCAGTGAGTCCTTGCCAGAAGCCACTGGGCTTCTTCCCTCCAAGTATGATACACTCCCATTCTTGGAATTGAGAGCAATATGCAATGTGAGGAAACTGAAGACAGGTCAAAGTCCCACCACCCAACATCTGAGAGAGATGTTAATGGCTGATGATCTCAACAGGCCCTTAGGGACTGAAGGGGTAGGTGCAGAGGGTGGGGCAGAAGATGAGGATGGGGCCAGGGGTAACAATACCCCCAACCCCCCCTCTGGAACTGACCAGGAGGGTGACAATGACCCTGACCTGGAAAACCCAATCCCTCCTGTGGACGAGGAAGAGGAGGATCAGAATGACCTCCACTTTGTACCCCCCAGGAAGGATTAAGAGTGTGCCTAGAAGGTCTATATCTCCTTCTCAGGAGTCTAACCACTCTGACACCTCAATAGGGACCTCTGTCTCCTCTCATAGGAGGGAATCCTCTCATGAGAGGAGAAAGAGGCTGATTCAGTATGAGCAAGCCCAGCTTGAACTCAGAAAGCAGCAATTGGCTCTAGACAGGGAGTCCCTAGATCTCTACAGAGAGAGAAAAAGTTGGGACTAGAGTCCCATGGTGGCAGCAATATCCCTAGAGATAGGGAAAGGTCTTATGACCATAGAAACCTGACAAGATTGTCCCTCCCTACCAGAGTGGGGATGACATCCACAAATGGATAACTGCTCTAGAGAGGGCCTGTAAAGTACAGAAGGTCCCTCAGGAGCAGTGGGCAGCAATATTGTGGCTCTCCTTTGCAGACAAAGGTAGAGACAAGCTCCTCACTGTAAGAGAAGAGGATGCTGATAATTACAAGGTCTTGAAGAGTGCTCTTCTTGATGGGTTTGGCCTAACAACTGAACAATACAGGTTAAAGTTCAGAGATGCCCAAAAAGCACAGACTCAAGACTGGGTAGACTATGTGGATTGTTCTGCTAAGGCTCTGGAAGGCTGGTTGATGGGCAGTAAGGTGTGTGACTTCACAGGATTGTACAATCTGATAATGAGGGAGCAGATTCTTAATAACTGTCAAAATCAGCTGTTGCATCAGTACCTGGTGGACTCTGATCTGACCTCTCCCCAAGAATTGGGAAAGAAGGCAGACAAATGGGTCAGAACCAGGGTGAGGCAGAAGGTACAGAACCAAGGTGGTGACCCTAAGAAGCAAGATTCAAAGAACTCTGATAAGGGTGGGGAAAAGGGTAAAGACCAGAAGTCTTCACAAGGGCCCCAAAAATCTTCTTCAGGTGGGGATTCACAGTCTAACAAAGGGAAAGGCCAAAAGAAACCATGGTGCAAGGTCTGTAAGCAAAAGACCCACTGGACTAGTGATTGCACCAAGTCCAAAGACTCGACTCCAGCCCCCACCAATGCCCCTAAGGCACCTGTTCCCCCTAGTACAGTTACAGTTGGTGGTGGGAGTACTACAGCCAAGGGTTTAGTAGGGTTGACCCTGGGTACTGAGATGGGCTCTGACCTAGTCAGAGAACTCACTCAGGCTGTCCTAGTCTGTGATGGAGGCATGGATATGACCTCCTCTATGAGTCCCAGTAATCTGGGCAAGTACAGACAACAGCCGTTAATCAATGGACGAGAGGCTTTGGCATTTAGGGACACAGGGGCAAGTGTCACCATGGTGACACAAGACCTTGTGAATCCTGGGCAAGTTATACTTGGTGAGATGTACCAAGTGACCAATGCTAGCAATGTCAGAACAGACCATACTCTGGCAGTTGTTAACTTCTCCTGGGGAGGGGTAACTGGCCTTAAGAAGGTTGTGGTAAGTGCAGACCTACCAGTTGAATGCTTGCTTGGCAATGACTTAGAAACTTCAGCTTGGGCAGAAGTGGAGCTCAGGACCCATGCAGAAATGCTGGGGATCCCTGCAGATGTGTTTGCTGTGACCAGGTCACAGGCCAAAATGTCTAAAACTGAACAGGCCTTGGATTCTGGAATAATGGACCAAGTGCCTTCCAAGAGGAGGAGTAGTAGGGTAAAGGCAGTGCCTTCCCCTTGGCTCAGAAGGAAGATCAGTCCCTTGAGGGGGATGATCTCAGTCCTGAGGAAGGAACTGTCCCAGAGGAGCTTGAACCTGACCAGGTTGAGTTCTTGGGGACAGGGGGACCTTCCAGGGCAGATCTGAGCCAGGAGCAGCAGAGCTGCCCCTCTCTTGAACCCCTCAGACAGCAAGCTGCTGCAGAGGCTGCTGGGAAAGCTAGTGGTCCCCATACTGTGTATTGGGATGATGGACTCTTGTACTCAGAGTGTAGAGACCCCAAGCCTGGTGCTACCAGGAGGTTGGTTATACCTCTGAAGTTCAGGGGCTTCCTATTGACCCTAGCCCATGATATTCCCTTAGCAGGTCACCTGGGCCAGAACAAGACTTGGGACAGAATTGTCCCTCACTTTCACTGGCCCCACATGTCTGAAGACACCAAGGAGTTTTGTCGCTCCTGTGTAACCTGCCAGGCCAGTGGCAAGTCAGGTGGCACTACAAAGGCCCCCTGATACCACTACCTGTGGTGGGGGTTCCCTTTGAAAGGGTGGGGATTGACATTGTTGGTCCCATGGATCCCCAAACAGCATCTGGGCACAGGTTTATCCTGGTGGTAGTGGATCATGCCACCAGGTACCCAGAGGCTATACCCCTTAGGACCACTACAGCACCTGTGGTGGCAAGGGCCCTCCTGGGAATTTTCTCAAGAGTGGGCTTCCCTAAGGAGGTTGTATCAGACAGGTGGTGCATGCACCCCTTACTGTGATATAGGCTACCTATATCACTATATACATACACACATATAAACCTATAAGTCACTCCTATGGCAGGCCTTATCAATCCTGAAGGCAGAGTGCGTGGTTTCTATGTGAGAGGGTGCCCCTGCATGAGCAGGGCCCCTCTGCAGCGTTCGGAGACCCTTCTCTGATGCTGTTTGTAGTGCAGCCTGACCATATACTCTTAAGCGCATTATAACCTCGCGTTAAATGCTAACTTTGGGATGGCTGCACCGAAACATGTCGTGTTTGGTGTCAAACATCTTGGAATACAATTCTGGCGGCGGGGGTAGCATTCCACCCTTCTAGAGGGAGAGACATGTTAACCCTGGCCTGGCCAGGCCGGTAACTTCTTTCCAAAGTCATGGCATCACAAAATGGATGGTGCTGCCACAGACACAAGTCTGGCCTCCTGCTGCTGACCGAAACTCCGGCAGGGGAGGCCTGGACAATAGGTTTCCTGTCCCAGGGAGGTGTGACCACCTCCCCAGACAGGATAGTGTGTATTGGGGCTGGGCGGGAGCACTTTCGGGTGCTTTGAAGTCCTGCACTGGGGGCACATTTGGTGTCCCTGTGCATACCCCAGTTCAAACCGGATCAGGGGCTTGCAGCCCCTGCTTTGGTGCGAACTGGTCAAAGGGAAAGGGGTGTAGCCACCCCTCTGCCCTGACCCACCCATAGGTGGGACCACAGAGTAAGTCCAACCCCTAAACTTAGTATAAGTATAGGAACCCAGTCCTTAGGACTTTAGATTATCCCTGGACGAAACTCTGACACAGAATCCTGGACCTTCGACGCTCTACTACAAGATTAGAGGACTGAAGAATCTCCCTTGGGGTCAAGGAGTGACTCCCCTGCTTGGCAGGCACCAAAGAAGCAATTGTCCGGTCTGCATCGCCGAAGCTCCCGTCGGACGCCGAAGTCTTTGCATCACCAGAGGTGGATTTCCAGACTTCCCCGAGGCTGCCCTGAGTCCCCAGCAAAGCTGAGGCCCGTAGCTGTCGTGGGTAACGTGGAACCCTGACCCCTAGACACCGCACGCATTTGCAAGTGCATCCTCTTCTGGGTCTCCCACGAAGTCATGCTTTGGGCTCCGAGTAGCCCCAGCCTCCAGCACCAACTGCACCGAAGATGACTGGCCTCCACTCCACGAGTGTCCTGTGAGCCAGCTCCACATGCACCGTCTCGAGGCTCCTTTGCGGTTGCTAGCCCGTTGGCTAGTAGCCCTTCACGAAGGCCAATCTTTTTCTACTTGGGCTCCCTGGTTGCTCCAGGCTTGTCCTCACTTACCCTTGCTGGGTGAGTTCCTCAGACCTTGCTGGTCTGCACCATCGTCAATCTTCATCTTCATCAAGACTTGCCGTTGCCAAGGCTTGTTGGGTCCAATCCGGTCGCCGACACCTCAGCACTCGACAGACATCGTGTACCAGCCCGAATCCTGCTCCTGGTTGCCAACAACGCCTCCTGGACCTCGTGGCTGAAGAGTCAAGATGACCGTCAACCTACCTGAAGCACTCGACATCGGTGGGCATCTGCTCATCGCCTTCCTTGTCACTGGCTAGTGACCCAGACACTGTCCCCTCTGCTTTCAGGTTCTTCAGATCTCCGATCCAGCCTTGGATCCACCCGGACACTTTTCACTTGGTCGCCAGCAGCACTTTGCAGCAGATCGCCATTCAAATCGACGACGAAACCCGACCCCGAAAGGCACCTATGCACCCGGCTCCCCTGGGTGAGGTAACAAGAGTACTCCGGTGCTCCCGTGGGTAGAGACTCTAGAACGACCTAGTTCTCAAAGGGTTTGCTCCAAGTCCTCCTTTAAGTGTCCCTTTTCTTTAAATTCCCAACCGCGACTTTCTCCATAGAAGTTAACGGCGATTCGCGGCTGTGTTACTACACTGCACGCGTCCCCCGTGGGTCCCCTGTGTCACTACCTTGGGTGGTTCCTTGTGGTCCAAGCACTTCTAGAGGCTCTAGGCCTAGTGTCTAGCTCAGTCGTGGTTCTTATACCACTTTATTGGTATATGGTTTGGTACGCCCCTAGGGCCCAAACGTGTATTTGTGCTATTACTGTGTTTAAATAACTTATAACTTATGTACTTCGAACTCTAGCCTCATAAAGAGACTAGAGGGGTGTGTTTAGTAATAAATACATATAATTTGAATATATACCTGGTGTGGTGCTCTTTCATTTGGTCACTCAAGAGATTATAGACTGGTAAAACAAGCTGCTTTACATTCCTTCAAGACTTAGCCTGAAGGCTGCTCTCCATAGCTACCACTAGGATAGCTTTCAATAAAGGTTGTCTTTAACCTATCTCCAATAAGGGGTTGTTTGGACTGGTGCAAGGTGCCCACTATAATTAGTGGACAGCATATGCCAGGCCAACTTCTCACACAAGCCATGGGGTTTCAGCACTTCTCCTCCCTTTTTCCACAAGAGCAGTTTAAACATAAATGGCAAAATATCCAACTTTGCAAATGTTTTCTATATAATTATGGCTCTGCCTTATTTGCCACATAGTGCAAGATCTGCTGCATAATCTGACAATTTTAACTAATAAATTGTTTGTAGCTCAAAAGGATCAAAAGTTGTGTTGCTGCAAAGTGGACGGCCCTTTGCAAAGGCTGACTGATCACCTTTCTCACTGCTGCATTTGTATGTTGCACTGGTACTAACAAGGCAAAAAATTTCCAGAGACTGTTAGCATATGTACAAATGTCAAAATAATAAAATATCAGAAAATATACTGCATTACGCTGCAGCCTTTTTTTTGCTGCATAATTTAGTCAACACTGCAGCATAATTTTGTTCTCCTTTGCTGCATAATTCCAGTGGCCCCAAAGCAGGCAGCACATGTTAAAAGTGCTTGTGAATGAAGCAGAGAGACTGTGAAGTTTGCGAACCTGGGGGGTCATTATGATAGCGGGTGGATCGCCCCCGCCGGGCCGGCGGTAGGTACCGCCTGCCCGGCGGGGGTGATCCACCCGCCATCCACACTTCAAAGACCCCCCGCCATATTAGGATGGCTGGGGGGTCCGCGGCGGACGGAAAGACCATCCGCCGCTTTTCCGCCGGTCGACTCGTCGACCGGCGGAAAACATGGTTAATATGGTGGCGGTGTCTGCAAGACACCGCCATCCATATTAGCATGCAGGCGGAGATGTGCCTTCCCATGGCGGCGTTGCCGCCATTGAAAGGCATGTGGTCTTTGCCTGTGGGGGACCGTAGCGGGTCCCCAGAAAGTTGGGGGGGTGGGGGGTGCACATGGGGGGTACCTATGGTACCCCCCTGCATTGGCATGGACAAAGTGGCAGGCACCGCGCGGTGCCTGTCACCTTGTGCATGCCAATGCACGACGTCTATTCCCAGCATTGTGGCGGGCAGTGCTGTGAGCACCGCCCGCCACAATGCTGGGAATAGGGCTTGCCACCGCCACCGTGGCGGTGGCATCCTAATCTCAGGTGTGGGACCGCCGCACCCCTTGCAGACGGTCCCGCATTCCATTGCGGTGGCGGGCGGACTTTGTCCGCCCGCCATCGTAATGATGCCCTTAGTTTGGTGTGCTTGCAAATCCTGCATTGCCAATCCCTGGTGAAACTGCTGAAACAAAGCCAATGGAGTTGGCAATGGGTGAGGCTGACGGGCCTCAAGGGCACGGCCGGCTTTGGCCCTGGTGGTGCACTGTGCAACAATGTTTGTTAGTGCCCCCCAATGACCACCTCTGCGATGGATTCCCTTACTACCACCCTTTAACAGCGCCCCTCAAGTCTCCATAACCACACTCTGTCTCACATGCATTTAATGTTATTTAGGGTGCCACTCATACCAGTGTAGGGTGTCAGAGTACTTTACATCACACACATTACACAGAGACAATCAATTATACATGTGTAAATCACTGTATAGAAAATGTTACATAAGACTAAGGACTATAAGGTGAAGGAGTCACATGGCAACAATACTAGTAGGCAGTATAGTTTAGTAGTGATTGGTCTGGAGAAACACAAACTCAGATTTTGAAACGTAATACCAAAGTTGGGGGTTCTCTTTAATAATCAGAATTGATTTCTATCCAAAATAACACTTTTTGCAAAATTAGGATAATCAAAGACTTGGGGGAAACAACATAACGCTCTAATTTATACCTTGCAGTTTGTATGCAGCTCTTAGATGACAGTTAATAGCTCACTGTTTTATGTTAGGATTTTAACTTATAACATGCAAGTAACAAAAGGATCTCTCTGACAAAAGCAGTAACCCACTGACCTATTTACATTATGTGCACTTTGTGATCTGCATGGTACATGTTCTTTGCAGCAGGCACATTAACGATCTGTGCTACCTTTCCATGATTCAAAACTTCCACTATAAAAAACTCTGATCTCTCTCTAGGAAGAACATTAATCACCAGAGTTATCATGATATTTTTATTGTTGCCGAAAATTGCTGGAGGCCAGGAATGAGGTAGCAAGTGCTTTTGGAAACATAATATACTTGCAAACATGATGCCCCCACCCAAAGTCAGATCGCACCGCCCTAGAGCCGGCCCTTCTCAAGGGTCCTGTGACCTCAGTGGTAGAGTCACTGTTGCTCTAGGGTGTGCTGCTTCATAGTCCTGCCTGCAAGACTGGAGGTGAACTTCAGTATGGATTGTGGTGGACAGGCCTTCAAGGTTAACCCACACTTGCCACTGCTAGGGTCCATCTGCTGGTGCTAAGACACCAGGGCTTTTAAGGTCTTGCAGGGCCTTCTAAGTTCTAGCACGGGAATGTGCTCCCTCAGGAGAGTGGTCTGGTGGACTGGTCATGAAGGCTAAACCTGGATCCCCAGTTTCAAATTCGGCAGCTCTGACGATAGTGCCACATCCTCTCCCCCAAATGAACACCATACTGCCCCATTGGGAGAAACTCACACTGCCTGAACTACAATCCAATTGTGTCCCGCTATAAACACCTGGATGCGGCTCAATTTAAATTACGCACTAGACGAGCAATATGCTGCATACAAAAAAAGTAACATCCTGGAAAAAGCAAACACTCGTATGGAATGCAAGATTAAGTAAAGCATGTGAAATGTAAGCAGGAACAACATGGTTACCTTAGCGCTTTTACACTCACTATTCAGAAATCAGTGAGTGCTTTGCCTGAAAAGTTAAGGAAATGACTACAGGGCACGGAATGGACCCATTTCAATGTCCATTGCTTATATCCTTACAAAACTTAAGTAGTATGGTAAAAAGACCACATCCCTGAACACAGAGCCGCAGTACACATTTTGTTTCCCAATCCACGCATTGCAGTTCCTCCAAGATTGGTGTAAGAGTTCCCCGCCCGGGAAAAACAATGTTATTCAAAGAAAGACAAGAAAACAAAAGTAGTGCTTCACTGGCAAACTCTGTAGAGTGGCGCTAATGTGTTTGGGTGTGAATAAAATCAATCTGGCCACTTTGCTACCACTCTGTCTTGCTTTATTTAGTTATTTATTTATTTTTCCTATTTTGAACCTTTTATTCCAGAGGCTGCACTTTGGAATAGAAAAATGTCAGAAAAAGAGGACATTTCCAGTAAAAGTGTTTTTCTTTTTTGGATCCATTTCACAGTGAAACAAATAAACGAAAGGAGGAAAGAGAGGGTGAGAACCGTTTCTTGAAGTCACGGTTTTCAGTAAGTGAGGAGGAGCTGCTAGACAGAAAGAGAGGGAATAAGAGGAAGAAAGAAAGGGGGGTAGCTGAAGAGACAGAGCAGAAGTGGACACTGTCTCTGTATTCTCTGGGCAAGAAGGAAAAGACAAGAGTAATTTTCCTTCTCTGCCCGCCCCGCCCGTCCCCGAACGGCCAGGAACGCCGAGCCTTATCTACAAGCCTTGGCTATTTCTGCCGTCCTGGGACGCATGTTCAAAATACAAAAGTAGGGGAACGGAATTTATGGAATTAAAGAAGTAGGGGCACGCCATTCCATGCCGATCCCGCCCCCTTCGACCACTGCTTCTTCCACACTTAGACATGTGGGCCCAGTTTAAGTAAATTTTTGTGTCACACAAAATGACGCAAAGTGATGCACTGGTGTTTACTTTCCGATGCATAATGTATTTTGCACTGGAAAGGTGCCCTTTTTTCAGCGCAAAAAGCGTGCTGTTCTGCTCTGCATCATGTTGCGTCAAGTGGACATTACTGGTGCATTATTTGGGTGAATCCGTGCAAACAGCCATAGCTTTTGACGCAAAGCCCAATCTACTATGATAGATTGAACTTTGAATCAAAAACTGGCACCTCCTTGAAGCAGGCGGTAACAAGGGGATATGTTTTAATTTCTCAAAGAAGCCCATTTATTACATGTGTGCTGAAGTGCACAGTAAACTTTCAATGCGTGAGATCTGTATGAGTTTCTCTAGGGTTAGGAATTTGTACTGGAAATGCACACAGCAGGTCAACCTTTTTAGACATGATTCTGCGCTGTATTTTCTCCCTGGTGCAACACAGCACAGCAAATTTTGTTGTGGCGCTGTGACAATTTAGTGAATCTGCCCCATGACCTGTTTTCATTATGCATTCTACACTCCTTATGCAACCTTAGAACTTAACAAGAGATGTTTATTATTACCCAAGTCAATGGCTTTCATTTTATCAACCTCAGAAGGAGGAAAGCCTGGGTGGACCTGCCAAGATTTGAACCTATGACAATGAGGTCAAACACAGATTCTTGGAGTGGGTGTGTTAGAAGCTTGAGCAACCAGACCTTGCTCTTCACATAAATAGTCTGGGTCTGAGCAACATAGAAAGTTGTGCGAGGAGAGTCAAGTAAATAAGGAGTGAAAGGCACCAAACGTTTAGAGGATGGTTTAGGAAAATGTCTGGGGTAGCAAAAGTGACATAATGCCTTTTGGCCCCCCCATTGACATCACAGGAGTGATCACTTGGTCCTCCTTTGGCGCTCAACAGTTTCCTATCTTCTACTGAGTTACAAGGGGAAGGACCAAATACTACAGAAACCACAATTAAAGTCTGAGAACCCTTGGACAGGGGTTGCAAGCTCAGTGCCGGGGTACCCAAGTTTAAGCCCATCCCCGGCTCCTTAAACTGACATCCATGATCAGTCTGCAAGGTGCTTGCCCCTTGAATGTGTGAGGAGTGGTAGGTCCCTTCCAATGAGGCAACTCAACCATATTCTTCAATCGAAAACATTAGGAACAGTTGGAAACAGATACTGCAAATGACAATGGATCCGATTACCCAAGGGAGAGAACGTTGCTCTAGTACTGTTACTCCAATGTCTGCAGTATGCTTTCCACTTTTTAGATACTCGCAAAGAGTCCCACGAGAACTCAAGATAATCTATCCCATAGATTTTTGGAGCACACTACTGTGAGACAATTATGCATCCTGAATGTCTACCGGTGCAAAATTCTGCATGCAAAAATGAGACACCTATGTGTTTTTTTCACATTTAACTATTTCAGGGTTTTTGTCTTTATAGGGGGATTGTTTTTCCCATTAACTAAATCCCCCATTAAATTTTCGGATGTTGTCTCATAACTTCTGCATGTGCTTCCTGGGCGTAAAAGAATCTGGAAAAGCTATGGGAATTCCAATAAATTTACAAGTTTGCTGATGTCCACCTACTGTTGCATGGTTGCCCCCTCACCAACATACACTAGCAAGCATAAACTTGTACATTTCCAGAATCCTGGTAAACTTCCAAAATCAGAAGTACACTTTCTGAATGTACAATTTCACCACACTTGATTCTGTGACTCAGAATTGAGAACTTACGTCAATAAGGGCTTATTTCCTTCACCAAAGTTGAACTTAGGAGTGCAAAATGCTTTGTAAATTAGGCCCAATAAAAGTGTACAGCGCGGCAGGGTAAGGTTCAAAGTGTGATCTTCAGTGCGCCATTTATGCTGAATTATTATATGTGATAAGCTAGAGGAATAAAAATTCAACAGCAGTAGACTACCTCTATGGATCAGAGGAGAAATTCAGTTTTCTTTTAACTAACCTAAATATATGCCTTTCGTGTCCTTTAGGACACTTGTGATTCAAGCTGATAAACGTCTGACAAACCTCTCAGCATGTACCTCACAAAACTGGCCAGAGTCTTACCAACTTGTATTTAACTGTAGATTAATTTGGATGTCATTTTTATCTATCAATTGTTGGGGTTTTGTGTGGCCTTTTCCAATTGCCCGTGAGAGGAACCTAATAAAAGGGTCTGGAAACAGTTGCCCCTAGACGTATTCCATATGGTAATGATTACTCTATTTCCGCTTATTGTCCAACTTCTCTCTAGAGAGACCAAGATCCAAATTTATTATGGTTTAGCGCTGGTGCTCTGCCGGTGTAAACAATGGTACTGATCAACTTTCTTGCACCACACATACTTTGCGTCAAAAGTTGACGCAGCTGCAGTGCCAAAAATGTTTTGTGTTATGCAGGACCAACTCTTTCTTTATGTATGCAAGGGGCATAACCGGATAGGCCAGGAAAAACAATAGGATTTAACAAAAATAGCGTGTCCTAGCTGTGCATGAATTAGTAAGGCCAAAGGAAACCAAGTGCAAAAAATGGCCAAGTGGAATATTGTTTACTTTTCGTATGCATAATTTCCGCATAATTACACATTTCATGCATCTTACCATGTGTTGACTGTTCTCATGTAGGAATTTGTACTCAAGGGTATACCTCACATGCAAGTTCCAAGCAAAACAATGCTGCTTCACCTTTGCGACTTAGTGCAATGCTTAGAGTCACACAAAACCAGTACTTATTGTACAAGCACCACCGATGACATCATTGGTGTACAACTCTTTGTAGGTTTGGCGAACTAATGATGGTACTTGTTGAACTGACATCACAGACACTAGCTCTAGCTTTCATTAGCATCACTGTCGAAGTTTAAGCCAGTTCATTTACGTCCTTGGATAAAATGGGGAAGGTGGTTTTGTAAGTGGGTGCATAAGAATGTATAAAAGTGCATAACATACCCAGCTGTGGTCCGTGCAAGGAAGAGCGGTGGGGCCGGGTTGGGGGGGGATTCCACAGACGACCACAAGGGAAAATTAAATAAATAATTATTTTCCCCTGTCGAAATCCTCCCCGACCCGGCCCCACCACTCTTACCTGCACAGGCCGCGGCTGAACATATCCCTCTGTCCTCCAAAATAATTTCACACTGTACTTTGAAGAATCGTAGGAGAGGTCATGAATTCAGCCTCCGTACTCAGCTCGTACACTAAAAAGTTAGTCACACTGTCATTGTTGACCCACTACTGCTTCGTGTTACGGATGTATTTTCATTCAAGAGAGTGTGAGAAGGAAAACACCAATAAAGAGAAAGATCACAGGGAAGGGAAAAGAGGGGTCATTGTCGACCCTGGGTCAGTAGTATATGACTGAATGAGTAGCAATGTAAAGGAGCTGATGATATTCAGGCCACGTAGACCCACTAACCCAATGAAACTTTCATCATTTTCAAAAAATTTGTTTCATATGCCTTATTTTCAAATCAGTGTTTCAGCTGTAGTAAAAGGTTTGTGTATTAAAACCCTTGATCTTCAAAACAGTTGACACTTATCCAACTGTGTTAACGTGTACAATACACAACATATAAACACACATACATCTAAAATTCCTAAATGATTTCCCCTTTCAAATAGGGCCATCAAAAATCTGCTGACAGCAAAGGTTACATCTAAAAATTACATATCATATAAAAAGCCTATTGCGTCACATCAAGATTTTATCCCATATTTAATCATATTTAATCAAAATAAGTTTTAAAATACAACGCCTCAAATCTGAAAAATATAAACAATCACATAAAAAGAGCACAATACACTCACATACGCTAAACCCACAAGAGCAGACTCCTAACTCATTTAAAGTAGGCTTAAGGACCTCCTCATAAGTGCATAAGGGGTTTAAGCCTATCCTAAATCTTAACAAAGTTTCCCGCATTACCTATTACAAAATAGCAGCAGTGGAATGAAAAACCAGCACTGATACCCACGCAGATTGTGGTCAGTGAATAAAACACTTATGTGCTACAACAGACGGCACTACTGCTGCAAGGAAGTGCAATCATAAACATTGCCAAAGGCGATGCTAAATAAGACATTTGATGTAAGTCTGGCACACAAAACAAACAAATTATAAAGTCATGACTTGCAGTCAAAATTAATTGAAAACTATTTTTTATTTGGCATACAGATTTATAGCACTGGTGTTACAAAATGCAATTTCAGCTGTCTTAAATGCTTTCCACATGAGGATAACAAAAATGCTGGTAGTGAGTTGCACAGTCCAAGCACAGCTTTAACAATGTAGTCAGATCTAAACACAGCCAACAAGTGTTTCGTCTGTATCCAAGACTTCCTCAGGACTGTAGAAGCAGAGAAATACATGATGATAAAAACTTGTTATCCGCGTCAGTACAATGTCTGGTATCACTATTCCAATCCAGTGGTGTCAAAACAAGTAGAGAAAGTATATGAACCCCTTGGTAAGGTAAAATCTTCAGTAACACGATCAGTGTCCAGAAGGAATCTCAATTTTCAGAACACAGGATATTACGTGCTATGGAAGATTGATACCAGACATTTAACTGACGCAGATAACAAGTTTTTATCAGAGATTATAGATGCACATTTCGCGATTCTACTAGTAATATGGATATACCTTTACAGCATCTCTACCACATGTCAATAGGTAATTATTAACATAGGTATTGATGCATGCGATATGACTCATGACTTTCTCTGCTTCTACAGCCCGAGGAAGTCTTGGATAAAGATGAAACATGTGTTGGCTGTGTTTGGATCTGGCTACATGTTGTTAAAGCGGTGCTTGGAATGTACAATACACTCTCAACATTTTTGTTATTCTCATGTGGAACGCATTTAAGACTGCTGAAATTGCATTTTGTATCACCAGTGCTATAAATCTGTATGTCTAATAAAATATTGTTTTTAATGAACTTTGACTACAATAAGTCATGACTTTATCATTTGGTTTGTTTTGTGCTCCAGACATGTATCAAAAGTTTTCCGCATTGTATGGTCACGTAACTTTACCAGACATGGGTACACAGTAGCTTCCTGCCAAGATACTCTCAAATATAATGTAGATTTCGATACACATCCCAAGTCACTTGAACTTGATTCCCCTAACACCCTCATGTTTAGTTCTGTTGCAGCGAAAGCGTGGTAATATTTTTATTTTACTCTTACTCTCCATTTACTACTGAGGCAATGATCCTCTGATGAATCTTTCTCCGCCGATAGGACGGGTGGAAACTGGGGTGGCCAAAACACCACATTAGCTATTCAATGACGACCATTACTTGACAGCTAACTCAGAAATTTGAGATCAGATTTAGGTACACCACTCTCATGACCATGCTATAGAAATAAAGAACAGCAACAGGGAGACCCAACCTCCTGAAGAAGTTAGGTCGGGCTAGAATTATGCAGACTATAAGCTCTGCAACAGCAACAAAGAACAAAAGAAGAAATATCTGATTTTTTGACAGAGCTTGCTGATTCTCCCTACAACGCATTTAAGATGTCAGTAAACCAGCAAAGTTTGAATGGAGGAACCAACAGGACTCAATTTGGATTAATTTGGTTGTTGTATTAAGGATTAAAAATCCATAGCAATAAGCAATCTTTTGAGAATTTCACTTAAGAATATCACAGATTGTAGTAAAGTGCCAAACATTTAGGCAAGGCTTTATCGGATGGTCATTGTAAAAATCTGTTTTCAGAGTTACAGAATCCCACTACCATTAAGACAGAAGGATAGTTCATTTATTTAGAAGCTTTAGATTTAAAATCTATTAAGGGCGAGTCCATTAGCATAGAACAAGGGAAATTAAAAAAAAATGAAATTTAAATGGTTTGGCAAAGAAGGTTTCAGTTCATCAGCTACTGACTGTAGCCTCAGCAAAGCAGTCCAAAAGTAAAAGGATAGCTCCTAGTACTCATCAAAATCGATTAGCATAGCATTCAGGTCTCAAGTAGGAAAAATCAGAATGGCGATCGGTGGCCCTCCTTTGGGGTTTCTTCATTTAAAAAGTCTCTAACAAAGTTCCAGTGATGTAGCATCACATAACCATCGGAAGACTATGATATGCTCAAATTCACATAGTGTCACCTAGGACACTCGCAACAGTAAGATGCTAAAGATTCAGAAGTCCACATAGGCCTATTATCGGTGAAAAAGAAATACAAAGTAACCATCTATACAGCAACAGCTGAAATCCTGTTCCCACAGGAATATTTCACTGTGAACGTTGAAGAAACATTTAGGAATCTCAAAATTATACATGTACAGAACAAATAAAGCAACATTTCACTAGCTGTAGATGGACCATTGTATTAGGTCAGGGGGAAAGGTCAGCATTAGAGAAAAGGCATTTTCGAAAGAGCTTTTAAGTTGGCATTGTATATTTTGAATGAAATAAACTCTAAACAAATTATTAAATATAATGTAATTAAATCAGTTCAAATAAGGAACATGTAGAACTTTCACCAAACATTATTACAAGGAAATAGCTAATGTTAGAAAAACCCTACTATCACAATTTTTCTCAACATTCATATAAGTGTATAATTATCTACATTCACCTTATAAAATTCCTTTTCACTTTTCATAAACTACAGAATCTCTATTATAATAATTATGCAAAATTTCAAGATAGCACCTAGTTTCTACACATTTGTGCACCAACTTTTTTAAATGGTGCTTTCTAGCAGAAAGCATTCGAAACACAAGGCCACTTTAACAGAACAATTTCATCAGTAAACATTGGTAAATAACATGTTCATAAGAAATTCTCATTAGTACAACTTGTTTATATGTATTAGTATAACTTTGTATGCATGTTTTCTTTAACTCACATTTTAAAGCATGCTTTTACTGTGCTTCAACTACACCTCTCTTGGTTTCATGTGTTACTGAGTCTAACGTTTGCAAAGTGTACTTTCAGCTTTTCTTGTTTTTAATCAGTAAAGGTGTTGTGTATTATGATTTTCAAAATCTTGCATCATCAATTCCTTTTTGGGAGGCAAACTAGGTACCTTAATATTGAATCTTTTTAGATTAAGGTATTTTGCCAACATTTTTAGTCACCTTCTTTTTTTTTGTTTGATCTGTTTATTAGGTTTTTTAAGACATAACATTAGTATTTCAATCTTACATGTTACCTACAAAAGCATACATTGCATTTAAGAGGAAAACGTATTAATCAAGGTGGTACACGTGATTGCCTAAAAGACAATAAAATTGAAAAACTCATGTCCATACTGCATTAGATCTAACAACAAAAGGAGTCCACTCATAGAGTATAATCTGAACTGATAGCACATCTGTTCACATACATGCATGAGCTGCCCACCTGTATGTGTATGTACTTGAAGCAAACTATGCTATTACTTCCTAACGGCTGTGGTATATTGTCAAGGTGAGTGATCAAAAGCCGTGTATTTAAATCCTAAACTTGTAACAACAATCTGTGAGGGGGGAGGGGGAGGGAGGAAATGGGATGGGCTAAAGTAAAGAGGGGTGACGCATGTCCATAATTACCATCGCATCGCGATAGGTTAAATTGGTAAGTCTAATAACATGGTCCTGAAGTGAAATCTAGGGCAAATAGTATGTGTTAAACACTTCAGCCCTCACTATATATGTTGGCTATAATGTAGGCCTGCAGGTAGGTCAGATCAGTCAACATTAGAGTTATCGGTAGGGTCCTCCGGTGCCATCTCCAGTTGGAGTGTCGTTAGAATTACATTCCAAGCAGTAGCAATAGGGTATTTGCGCAATCCTAGAGTATCTCTCTGCAGGGAAGCACCCTTGGTTTTAGTCCAATTTACCGTAGTCAGAAATAAATTCCCCTTTGGGTTATTTAATACATCCACAAACTTACACTCATACAACACTCTTGTCACCAAAACATAACACAACCATCAAAAGCCAAGTGTCTATATTTATAAAAATATGTTATTCAATTTATCTAAAAGATATGTTAAAAAATTTTTTTGCAATATCATGTACATACAAAATGTATTAAAATCAAAAAATATAAAAACATATATGACAGAAAGAAAGATAGAAGGGAGAAACAGCAAGAAAGATAGTTTCTAATCATTAATAAAGGCTAGTACATTAGACCAAGATCATTTGTTGGATGTATAATTCATATATATAACGTCTTTGCAACAACCAAAACAAATGTCCACACAATCTATAGTACGCCGCTCCAAGTTTGCGTCGACACGTTTCGGTGGATATTGTTGCTTAAAACACCACCTTCCTCAGGACAAGAATAAATATCTCCCATACGAAAATATGGCTCTATACACAATCACAATAACAAAGAAAGAATACAATAAAAAAAACAAGTTAAAAAATATATATAATCACAGAGTATAACTATTCACACACATATGTATACAACAGTTAGCCAATGATGGATGTGCAAAAAAAGCAAAAAACATATTCTGGTGATCCCAATTACAGCAACCAACTCAAACACTCATTCAACGTTCATAAAAAGAATCAATAAAATTCTCCATAAAAATATCCATCGAGGATTGATCAAAAAAGAGATAGGAAAAACTATCTCTTAGGGGCACAAGGTCTAGGAAAATACACCAACCCTTAGTCAACCCTATTAATAGGCTTCCTAATTGACCTATAAACAATACACTACACTATATTGGATTTTCTTAATTCCATACAATATTCCTATGATTACCTGTCTAAAGATCGAGGGCAACACCCAATTTTCGCTGCAATCAAGTTTTATCGTAGTCCAATATGGGGATAGATTAGTCTCCCATATCAATTTCACTATCGAATGTCAAATATTCTGAAAAATAAAAAACTTTTATCAGAAAAATCACCTTAACAGTGTGTCTGGTTATTCATTAAGATAAAACCACGTTTTTACCTGTCAGCTGTATATTGAAACTCCTCAAAAATATCATTGATGGAGAAAACAGATCTATGCCACTGAAAATACGTGGAAAGAAATGGCCCTTTGTGCCTCTGTGAAGAGAAACAAGGCGGGAATCAGGCTCTATACGGGTATCTAAACCCCCATGGTAGATCTACCCATACATCCTAACCTTTTCGTAATTTGTATTACCTTATTATGCCAATTTTGATTATGCGCACTTCAAGTCCGAATAATCGATACTATTAAAACCGTCAAGGCTGTCACTCTATCTTGTTGTTCCAAGAAGAAATGGTCATTTTGTGCCTCTGTAAGGACAAGCATAGCAAAACATAAGGCTCCATACGTTATTTTACGCCCCCATGGTCAATTTCCCCATACATACTGCCTTTATAATAAATTGTGTTACCTTTTCATGCCAATTTTACATATAGGCACTTCTTTTTTTTTTTTTTTTTTTTTTTATGCCATCAGGTACATCATTAAACAGAAAACAAAATAAAGGATATTCACACTTCAGCAATCCATGCATAACCTTTGAAGAAAAAAGAGTAAAAATAAAAAAAAAAGAGCATCACATTACATTGTTTTCCTTTTTGCCCCTCCCTGTATCTATAATCTTATATTACCCTATTCCTATTCTATTCCCCAGCTCGCCATGACTTTTTTCCAGCCAATTTGTCATAGGTTCCCAGATCTTATCCCCTTTCATTCTGGCCCGATGGCCCTTGTTTTTATAAAGAGCCATTTCCAGAGTATATATATTCAGTAGGCGATGAAGCCAGGCAGTATATACCGGTGGCTCCGAATCTTTCCAAGCTGTAGCAATTAATAGCCTAGCGACCGCTATTGTAACAAAAACAAAGTCCCGATGTGCAGATACTAGCCCAATTCGGCTATCATATCCTAATAACATCAGCGGAGCACTGATCTCAATTGCACAGTTAATCGATTCATGCCAACAATTTTCTATACCCTTTTTTAAAGGGATCAAGGACTTGCACGCATAAAACATATGAGTGATATCCGCAGGGCTATGATGGCATCTAGGACACTGATCGTTATCACGTTTCCCCCAACCAAAACGTTTTGCTGGAGTATAGTATAAGTTAAAAAGGGTTTTATAGTGTTGTGCTTGAAGATTTGCAGCCAAAAATATATTCTCGCCCATTTTTAATGACATATCTAGGTCTATATCATCATCCCCTAGTTTTGATGCCCATTTTGTCTCTGTTTTCTCTAAATCATCGGGTATTGTTTCCATTAGTGTTTTATAAAACTCCCCAATCCTCCCATCTCCCCGATAAACCTTATCCATTAATGGTAATACTCGGAAGTTTTCCTGTCTGCCGGCTAGATTCTTTATGCATCCCCTTATTTGAATATATTTAAAATATGATCTATTATTAATCCCAAACTTCCAAACCAGTTCAGAAAACGACAATATTTCTGAGTTATCATTGAGTAGGTTCCCAACTCGCTGGATACCAGCCTGTGCCCACTCTCTGGCCATACCATCCGAGAGCTCAACTGGGAAAATCGAGGTTCCCCACAATGGAGTATATCTGTTACATTTAGGGATTTTAATAATTTTACTTATTTTACTCCATACCATTCTACTGCCTTCAGGCACTTGGAGCCAACTTTTTTATAATAACTAGGTTCTAGCTGTCTAAGGAGAAGCCCTGCTGCTGCCTTCCCCACAGTTAGTTGATATATTGAAGGTAAGCCATCCTCTCTCACACAACTATCCGCTCCCAGTATGTCGCCCATTTCATGCAAAAAAGTTGCCAAATAATAAAAATATAAATTTGGAGCAGCCCACCCACCTCTCTCCCGTGGCAGGGTTAATGTCCTCAGGGCACGTCTTGTTTTTCGATAATTCCAAATAAAATTTGAAAAGATAGAATTCATTTTCTGGAATGTGCTAGCAGATAATTCTAAGGGGATAGCTCGAAATAAGTACAGTATTTTAGGGAAGATCTTCATTTTTAAGACATTGACTCTGCCCACTATCGTTAGATGTAAGTTATCCAGCCGTCGGAGCTCGGAGGTAACCTCCTCCAACACTGGATCGATATTATTTGCCCATAATGTATCCAGATCAGGTCCGATCTTTACCCCCAAATATGTTGCAATATCCGTCTGACGCTGATCTTGTAGATTATCCTGTCTTGTACAGATTATCTGCGTCTTTCCTTTATTCAGGCAGTAGCCTGACCTGCTCCCAATTTCTCTGCCATTCTCTCGATTTCTACTATTGCTGTTGCTGGATTCGATGTAACTACAGCGATGTCGTCCGCGTATGCAAGTATTTTTGTCTCATATCCATTAATTTTATAAGGTTCAATCACAGAGTTCACAATTATCTGATTGATAAATGGATCTAGATATATAGCAAAGAGAATTGGGGAGCATGGGCATCCCTGCCTAGTGCCCCTTGCCACCTCTATCGGGTCTGATACCATTCCCATCATCTGTATCCTGGCATACGGTTTATGGTACATCGCCTGAATTGCTGTTATCATTTTAGGGCCTACCCCTCGCTCCACTAAAGCCCCCCACAGATACTGCCACATCACTCTGTCGAAGGCCTTCTCAGCATCCAAGAGAATCACAGCCAGTCCATCCCCCCTAGCAGCGGCTATATCCAGCAGCGAGATTACCCGTCTAGTATGATCCGTTGCTCCCCTTCCTGGCACAAAACCATGCTGCCAAGGTGAGACCAAGCTGACTATGACTCTCTGGAGCCGAGTTGCTAGAATTTTTGAGTATAACTTTGCATCTGAGTTTATCAGTGAGATGGGACGATATGAACCTGGTAGGGACGGTGGTTTCTCCTTTTTATGAAATATAATTATATCTGTTTCCTTCCACGAGTTAGGCGGGATCCCTCGGTATTGAACATCTAAAAAAAGATCCTGAAGCAGTACGGCCAAATCGCTTTGAAGTATTTTATATAACTCCAATGGAATTTTATCTGGACCAGCGGCCTTCCCTGAGGACAGTGAATTTAAAGCTAAAACAGTTTCCTCCAGCGTGATCTCTTCTTCTAGCTCCAAGCATATGGCTGGGTCTAATCTACTAAGCTGTGGATATTCCCCTTCCGTATCTGATTGAATATCAATGGGATCCTGTTGGTATAGCATACTATAATACTATTTAAAAACCTCCATTATCTTAGCAGAAGAGGTTTCCATTTGCCCCACGGAATTTTTAATTTCTATTATATTATTTCTAGTGGCCTTTTGTCTGGTCCTAAGGGCCAAAAGTCTACCCGCCTTTTCCCCATATTCATATATCTCTTTTCGATATGCTTGGTATGCCTGAGCTATTTGCGTTTGAAACAAATTGTTTATCTCTGATTTGCCAATAATTATCTGGTTCTTAACTGCCATTAATCTATTACCCTCTCCCTGAAATAATAATTTAGTATGTTCTGTCTCTAGCTGTGCTAACCTGGTCATTAGGGAGGAGATCTGATTCCTCCATGCTTTCCGCTGTTGGCCTACATAGCTTATTATCTCCCCCCTTAGACATCCTTTATATGTATCCCACACAGTCGTACGTGAGGCACTATAGCGGTTTATTTCAAAAAATCCTCTAGTCCAATTTTTAATGTACTTTATAAACTCTTCATCAGTCAACAGTTTCCTATCGAACGACCAAGAACGGGGTTCGCTTTCGAGGCCCTGGCATATTATCTTGAGCACAAGTGGATTGTGATCCGAGAAAATTTGTGGTAGCTTTTTAATCTCCGCTTCCCCCAATAGGTTGGCTGAGATCAAAAAATAGTCTAACCGAATATATTTTTGATGCGGGTATGAAAAGTAAGTATACCCTGGATCTGTATTCTTCTTGGCTGCCCACACATCTACCAAGCCATGACTAGATTTAAGATTATTTATAGCCCGATTGACCCGCGGCTTTCTTCCCTTATATTTCTGCCCCACCACATTTGAGCTTTCAGAATGGATATTAAAGTCGCCACAAACTATTAGTGGGGTTGGCCATGTAGCAAGCTCCAACTCTAGCTCTTCCCAGAGCTCGGGATCATCCTGATTAGATGCATAAATTACCACTATAGTTACTCCAATACTTAGCGTTATAATAGCCCACCTGCCCCATTTATCTGCCAAAGTCCGTTTAATACTGCCTGCTTGACGTTTAATAAATATTGCTACTCCTCTTATCATGGAGGTCTGTGTGGAGCACACTGCCAGATCATATCCTGTTATCTGAAGGACACCCCTATTATTCCACGAGATATGAGTCTCCTGTAGACAAATAATTTCCGGGGCGATAAATCGCAGGATTTCAAACACTTTGGCTCTTTTTGCTCTATCGTTCAAACCTGCAACGTTAACTGAACAAATCTGTAGATTATCCATTCCTTGCTACAAAATTAGACCATCTCAATAATCTAGCACTCCACCTTTTATTTATTCCATCCTTTTCTTTAATTCTAGTTCTGTTCAATTCCATGTACCTTGATTGGCCTTTCTTCCCCCCCACCTCTTCCCCACCCATCCTGTCCCCCCTCCCACCCCTCCCATCCCTCCCATCCCTCACCCCACCCATGAAAGCCACTAGACCTTGGTCTAGTAGTGATGTTGCGGCTCTTGGCATGATCCTAGTGTCCCCCCATCCCAAAAAGTCCCAAAAAAGAATCCAAAAACATCTTCGTTTCTTACCAACTTCTTGGTTTACACATTATTTATACCACACCCTACCCCTGTGCACTCCCTCCTTCCCTGACTTAATACCTAGTACCTACATCTAGCCTACCCGACCTAACCTTTCCTGCTCAACTCATCCAAAATTTCTTTTGCTTTAATTTCTGCAGTGAAAAACCTAACCCTATCCCCGATTATAATTTTTAGCTTTGCCGGGTTCAGGAAGAATGCCTGAGCTCCTTTTGCTTGAAAAGGGTTAATCATCTGCCGTAGCCTCCATCGTCGCTCAACAGTCACGTGGCAGAAATCAGGTCTTGTAAAAAATTCAACATCTTCCACCCGTCTTTTGCAATCTGGTCTGGCTTTTTCAAAAATAGACTGGCGTAGAAGATAGTTTCCAAAAAAGACGAGCACTGCCCGAGGTCTCGCATCGACACCAGTCTGTTGTTTCTGAGCTATTGGGACCTGATGTGCTCGTTGGACTTCCTGGGCCCAGTTCCATCCTTCGATCTCGGGGAATGCCTTGGCTAACAAGTCAACCATATAGCGTCGGATATCCGTCCCCCCTTTGTCTTCAAGGATTCCCAGGAACCGCAGATTGTTTCTTCGTTGGCGGTTTTCCTGGTCTTCAAGCTTCCACTGTATGTCTACAAGTCTAGCCTCATGAGAAGTGGTCTGCTGCTGCGTTGTCATCATCTCAGTCTCAATATTACCAGTTCTTGTCTCAAGATCTGTTAAACGATCCGAAATTTCAGTACACACTTTGGCTATTTTGCGAACAGAGCCTTGGATCTTCCGAATAGCAGCTTGGGAACGCCTATTATCTTGTTTAGACTCGTCCCGATGTGCCATAACTGATTGTAGTATTGCATCCAGGGTTGTCGTGGTCACTGATTCCACTTTAGAGGGAGATCCGGTTTTGTCTCCCATCAGATGACTAGAGGATGAGTAATCCCAGTTTAGATCTTGTGTTCCCCCTTTTTTTCGGGTTATGGCTATCAAGGATTTAGCTGACCTCTGTAACGCTGTAGCAGAGTCTCTACCGTTAGTGTCGTGAGGGCTTTCACTATCTTCTTCTACTTCACTACCACTACCACTTATTGAGGGATCTGACCCCACCAATGATTCTGTGCCCTCAGAGAGTGAATAGTAATAATCTGTTGTCTCAATGTCAGTCTCCTTCCCCTGATGGATTTTCCGCGCAAAATGTTTGGACCGCGCATGAGATGGATTATCCCTTATTACTGCTGTTAGCTTTGTTTTCCCCTTTAACGTGGGGCTTAACGAGCTTACTTCCTTACTGATGGGTTGAGCTGGCCTTAAATCAACTTTGCTCGAGTGAGTCAATGTTATCTGTTTGGGGCTCCCGTCACACTGATCACCCTTGTCCTGCCTGTCCCTTGCCTGCTGTGGTTGCGGTGTCAGCTCTCCCTCATCTTGCCCCGTCTCCTCATCCAGTGTTCCCTCCGTAGCATCGGTAGCGTCCGTTATACCCACCTCAGCTTGTTCCCCCCAGGCCCCTACTGACTCTATTCTGTCCTCCGCTAGAGCCGTTTCGGCACCATTCACTGTTTTAGGGGCAACAGGTATAACGGGTATAACCGGGGCATCCTCCCTTAGCATCACCATCTCTATTATTTCCATTACCTGAGCAGGGCCCTCGGGTACAGAGTCTTGTCTAAGCAGGCCGACTTTCGCTGCTCCCAGCCTGTCCTGCATCAAATCGCCTGTCGTTTCACTTTCGACAGGATTCCCCTGCTTGGTCCGTTTCTCCCGGCTCTTTGCTAGCAGCTCCACGATAGTTGGACCGGCTGGTTGTTGCTGGGGCGTTCCTTTTCCCGGGAGGTCCTTCCGGGTCGGATTCTGACCGCGTCGTCCTGGCAGTCGAGTCGTCCCTCCTCCCGCTGCAGCCGCACCATCCTCCAGCCTTCGGGGTTTTACCGGTGTGACGCTTGCTTTTCCCGATGGAGGGGTATCCGTTGTTGAATCCTTAGCTCCTGCTTTGGCCCGTGTCATTGGAGGCCCCTTCGGCTTCATTCTTCCGGGAGCAGCGTACTGTTGCCCTAGTATCTGAGCAGTTGAAGATCCCCTCTGCTCGCAGCCAGGACTACACCCGGAGGTCAGAACACGCCAGATCTGCCAGCAGGTAAGAACCTCTGCTTCCGATGCAATTTCACAGTAGTTGCTCTTTTCCTCTCTGTTGTCAAGTAACAAATTCAATGTAGATATAATCATCTCCAGGATTATCACAGGCGGGCGTTCATATACATCGGGGGGGGGTCACTGGATCACACCATCGAGCTACCGCAGCAGCCTAGCCTAGCCTGCCGCCATCTTGCTTCCTCCAGAATCGTAAGAGTCTACATATAGGCACTTCCAGTCCAGATACTCGATAATAAAAAGGTGAGTGATCAAAAGCCGTGTATTTAAATCCTAAACTTGTAACAACAATCTGTGAGGGGGGAGGGGGAGGGAGGAAATGGGATGGGCTAAAGTAAAGAGGGGTGGCGCATGTCCATAATTACCATCGCATCACGATAGGTTAAATTGGTAAGTCTAATAACATGGTCCTGAAGTGAAATCTAGGGCAAATAGTATGTGTTAAACACTTCAGCCCTCACTATATGTTGGCTATAATGTAGGCCTGCAGGTAGGTCAGATCAGTCAACATTAGAGTTATCGGTAGGGTCCTCCGGTGCCATCTCCAGTTGGAGTGTCGTTAGAATTACATTCCAAGCAGTAGCAATAGGGTATTTGCGCAATCCTAGAGTATCTTCTCTCTGCAGGGAAGCACCCTTGGTTTTAGTCCAATTTAGCATGGATTGAGACCAGGCTTTCAGTGTCTGTGGGTTCCGCTTTCCAGCGGTGTGTGATTAGCCTCTTGGCCACCACCAGTCCCAAGTCTAAAAATCTGGAGGTGACTCTATACTTCCTACCCCTGGCAAATATCCCTGTGATACATGCTTCCCATGTATTTGAGAGCGTCCTGTCGGTGCTTGTGGACAGGAGCTGTATCACCCCTGCCCAGTAACTGTGTAGATTGGGGCATGACCATAACATATGTAAAAGTCCGGCATCTAACAGTTTACAACGTGGACAACATGCATCTGTTCTATTAAAATACCTACTGATTTTGTCTGGGGACAGATATGCCCTGTGGACTATGTAAAACTGGATCAAGCGGAACCTAGCATTACTAGGGACCTGTTTGGGGCTTTCCAGCATCATGGACCATTCTTTAGGTGTGCTTTGAGGGGTCAAGTCTTCTTCCCATCGATTACGCAGAGGCCCCAGATCCGTCATAGTGTGTTCACGAATCGAGTCCGCGTACCATTTTATAAGGTGCCGCCCCGTGCCCATTACATGTATATATTGCATCAATAAATGCATCTGCTGTTCCTGTGAGATGTTACCCCAAGGATGCCCCAATGTGGTTGTCCAAGAAGCATGATTTAAAAAAAGGCTAGGAGGGACCCCCTCTTCGTCTGCCAGATCCACAAATGACCGTAGTGCGCCGTCTGTATACAGGTCCCCCAGTGTGTAGATCCCTGCCTCATGCCAAGGCACAAGCTCCAACAGCCCAGCCCTGCCCCACCCCTCGGCATGCCCAGCAGTGGTATGGCTGGTGCGTAAGGAGTGATGTGTCTAGTGAGGTAGAGCGCCCGACGGAAACACCTCTGGGCCACCTGTACCAGTAAGGGGAGCTATCTGTGCGGACCAGTGCACGGGTGAAAAATATATAAAAGTCTATCCACTGTGTATGGAGAGCCACATCCCGCCGTGTCAGTCAGAGGAAATTCCGCCACCCATTCTGCCACCCACTGTATTTGGGAGGCTAGATAGTAATGTTCCAGGTTCAGTAGGGCAAGCCCCCCCCCTGCGCTTGAGGCAGATATAACTTTGCGAGCGCCACCCTACATCGTGTATTGCACCATATAAGATCTCTGAGTGTACCTTCCAAAGATCGAAAGAAAGCCGCCGGTAGGTAGAGCGGGAGGTTGGTAAAATAATACAGCAGGCGAGGGAGCATCATCATCTTTACAAGCGCTACTCTGCCTGCAACTGATAGATTGAGAGTTTTCCAGAACGCTATTTGGGTCCTCAGGGATGTCACTGCTCTGGTTAGATTACACTCTAAAATGTCCCGATCCGCATGATAGATTCTTATGCCAAGGTAGCGAAACATTACTGGTTGCCAAGTCACAGGTACACCAACAATGGCCAGAAGGGGGGCTGCTGCATCAGGGGCAAAGGGAAACAGACAAGATTTCCCCCAGTTGACTCCCAATCCTGACAGTTTTGCAAATAATTGTAGCGTATCTGGTATGATCTGCGGTATTGCCTGCAGATTTCTAATATACAGCAAAATGTTGTCCGCATATAGCGAAATAACATGCATTTCCTCACCCAATTGAATACCCCAATGCTCCGCCGATTGGCGCATAGCTACCGCCAGAGGCTTTTATAGCTAGGGAAAAGATTAACGGTGATAAGGGGCACCCCTGCCTAGTACCTCGTCCAATCTTTATGGGTCCTGAAAACAGTGCTCCTAATCGCGAACCCGTATTGTAGGTGCCCCATACAACAATTTGACAAGACCTAAAAAGTAGGGTCCAAAACCAAATTTCTGCAACACCGCGAACATATAGGACCAGTCAACAGTATTGAAGGCTTTTTCTAAGTCCAATACTAAACAGCCGGCTGCTGGCAAGCTCTCTGTGGCAGTCCGCATCACCCTGAAAAACCAGCGTATATTAAAGGAGGTATTTGGAGCAGGGACAAAGCCATTTTGGTCCGCGTGGAGAAGGCGTGGGATGATAGGTGCTAAGCGCCCTGCCAGAACACCAGCTAGTATTTTATAATCCCCATTCAGCAACGCTAGGGGTCGATAAGCCCCCTTTTGCGTAGGATCTCTATCTGGCTTTGGAAGGGTAACCAGTATGGCTTCCGTCAGGGAAGCTGGAAGACATGTATTTTCCAAAGCTTCAGTGTACACCTTGAGTAACTGTGGCCCCAGAAGATCGGCATACGTTTTATAGAATTCATGCGGGAAACCATCCGGACCCGGTACTTTGCCAGACGGCAAGGGTCTCATCGTGCCCCTCACTTCCTCTAGTGTGAGCGGAGCATCAAGTTCCCTGCGTTGTTCGGGCGTGAGAATAGGCACTGTGAGACCTGCAAGAAAGGTATGTATGTCTGCCTCAGGCGCATCCACCGCCGATCAGTATAGCTGCGCAAAGTGCGTGGTTAATTCGCTATGGATTTCGTGTTCTGTGTATTTGAGCCAACCATCCCGGGCTCTAAGGGCCGTGATGGGTCCCGACGTCTGATCCTGCTTGATCAACCAGGCCAATAGGGGCCCGGATCGAACCGCCGTGGCATGAGTTCTCGCCGAGTGCGCCGCAAAGTTCAGACAACGTAAGCGCTCTAAGAATGCCGTGTGGTTAGTGCGTGCTTCCAACAGCGGGGTGGAATCAGACTCTCCCGTTCTCACTCGCGATTCCAGCACCAATTGGTGTTTTTCCACCTCCCGCAAGTCCAATTCTATTTGTTTCCTCATACCACAGCCCACCCAGGCACGTTCCACAGATCGTAACTTTCAGGGTTTACTTAGAAAAGTCTACACATGGTGGCGCTGCTCATCTAATTTAGAGATGAGCAGAACAATGGTTGTTTAGGAATACACTATACATTAAAAAATTGCTAACGCCTACCTCCCCAGCCATTCCTTTAGCTTTGGGGGCCTGGAATAATCGGAACTGTTGCATTTACATGCAAGAGAGATGGTTAGTAGTTGTTTTGGCAGCGATGACAAGGGCGATGGGTGGTGCAAGCTGCAGTGGCCTCCTGGTCAGAGCCCTGGCACTTCATATTTTACTAATTAAGCACTGGTGCAGGGGTGTCTTTTAGCATTGGTTTTTCTTACCAGCTCCTAGTCGCAGTTGGGGGGACCTTCCGGATTGAGTCTGCATGCGTCGGCTGGAGGCTTGAGGCAGGTCAGGGATCACTGGATCTCGGGTCTGGATCGCCGGGGAGACCTCCTCGTGGTTTTGGGCCACTCGAACTCGGTCTGTGGGTGTCGGGTGCAGAGTGGTGCAGACTCGCAGATTTTGCTGGAGCTGGAGTCTGTTGATGAACAAATCCGGTGTTCAAGGGAGACAAAGTCTTTTCTTTGGAAGGCAGGGCAGGTCCTCTGGGTTCTTGAGGTTGCTGGCTGCAGGACACACCGGGGTTTCGCTTCTGCAGGTTCGAGGTGGGGACAGGCCAGTAGGGCTGGGGCCAAGTCAGTGGGCGTCCTCTTCTTAGCTTCGGCACAGCCGTTCGGTCCTTCATCTTCTTTTCTTCTTGTAGTTTCTTGTTTGAGGAGGCAAGGTTTGGGGGTGCCCCTAAATACTAGATTTAGGGGTGTTACAGGTAAGTAAAAGGTTGGGACCAATGGGTCCCTTCCTTGGGGTGGGTACACCCCCTATTATGCCACCCTCCAGTGGGAAGGGGGCATATGCCTCATTCTGGTTGGCTGGGTCCCCTATCTGCAAGATGGCGGGGACTGAGAGTTGTGCTTCACCTTGCCTCCCCCACCTGAGGGTTGGGGTTGGCAGAGGTGGGCACACCTCCCTTCCTCACTTGGTTTTCCCACCGGTTCTCCCGCCCAAAGTGGGGGTCAGAAACGGTGGGGACCAGTGGCTGGGAGCAGCAAAAGGCCTGGAAAAGCTCACAAAGGCGGCAAGCCTTTGAAGCTTCCCTTTCGTGGACCCTGACCATCCTGAGGGAGGAGGCTTGGCACCTCGTCCCAGGATGCGCATTGTTTCAGGCCCCCGAGAGCAGCAGGCTCTCGACCCAGGGGTCCAGAAACATGTCTGGTGGTGGCAGCTGGGGAGCAGCCACTCAGCCTGGACACTAGTGTTAGGTCATTTTTCAGGGGGCATCTCTAAGATGCCCTCTGTGTGTATTTTTCATTAAATCCCACACTGGCATGCAACAGTGTGGGTTTAATGTGCTGAGGAGTTTGATACCAAACTTCTCAGTTTTCAGTAAAGCCATTATGGTACTGTGGAGTTTGTATTGACAAACTCCCAGCACCATCTACTCTTAATGATACCAAAGGGGATGATGGACGGAGCACTTGAGCAAATCAAACACTCACCCCCAGTTGACTGATCTGGGTTTAATCCATCATCATTCTTTAGCTCACTCCACCACCCCAGTTCAGACATGGCCATATGCAAATCAGTCTCACCCTGTGCCTCATGGGAACAGTCCAGCCCGAACTGCCAAGCCATGTCTTCCCTGGACCGGAAACAAGCATCCTGGGACCGGTTTCTGGCTATTCAGCCATCATCAGCCAGGCTAGCTTGAAACCAGTGACAAAGTGAGCAAGGGACCCACGTCTGGGCATACCCTGCCAACTTAGGGCGAACAAGCGATACCAAAGATTTGCATATGGCTGGGTCCAAACTGGAATGGCATGGAGAGCAAAAAAACAATGGATTTAGGCACAGATCTCTGTACTGGGGTGAATGTATGACATTGTTCTGCATTCTGTCCATCAATTGTTCTTTTTGCATTTGTCACCCCGAGTGGGACGGGTATGCCCAGACATGGGTCCCGTGCTCTCCATGCCACTGGAATCAAGCTATCCTGGCTGATGAGGGCTGAAAGCCCGAAACCGGTCCTAGGATGCTTGTTTCCAGTCCAGGGAGGACCTGGCCTGGCAGTTCGGGCTGGACTGTTTCAATTGGGCGCAGGGTCAAGACTGATTTGCATATGGCTGGGTCCAAACTGGAATGGCATGGTGAGCAAAAAAACGATGGATTTAGGCCCAGATCTCTGTACTGGAGTGAATGTATGACATTGTTCTGCATTCTGTCCATCAATTGTTCTTTTTGCATTTGTCACCCCGAGTGGGACGGGTATGCCCAGACGTGGGTCCCGTGCTCTCCATGCCACTGGAGTCAAGCTATCCTGGCTGATGAGGGCTGAAAGCCCGAAACCGGTCCTAGGATGCTTGTTTCCAGTCCAGGGAGGACCTGGCCTGGCAGTTCGGGCTGGACTGTTCCCATTGGGCGCAGGGTTAAGACTGATTTGCATATGGCTGGGTCCAAACTGGAATGGCATGGTGAGCAAAAAAACGATGGATTTAGGCCCAGATCTCTGTACTGGGGTGAATGTATGACATTGTTCTGCATTCTGTCCATCAATTTTTCTTTTTACATTTGTCACCCCGAGTGGGACGGGTATGCCCAGACGTGGGTCCCGTGCTCTCCATGCCACTGGAGTCAAGCTATCCTGGCTGATGAGGGCTGAAAGCCCGAAACCGGTCCTAGGATGCTTGTTTCCAGTCCAGGGAGGACCTGGCCTGGCAGTTCGGGCTGGACTGTTCCCATTAGGCGCAGGGTCAAGACTGATTTGCATATGGCTGGGTCCAAACTGGAATGGCATGGTGAGCAAAAACGATGGATTTAGGCCCAGATCTCTGTACTAGGGTGAATGTATGACATTGTTCTGCATTCTGTCCATCAATTGTTCTTTTTGCATTTGTCACCCCGAGTGGGACGGGTATGCCCAGACGTGGGTCCCGTGCTCTCCATGCCACTGGAGTCAAGCTATCCTGGCTGATGAGGGCTGGAAGCCCGAAACCGGTCCTAGGATGCTTGTTTCCAGTCTAGGGAGGACCTGGCCTGGCAGTTCGGGCTGGACTGTTCCCATTGGGCGCAGGGTCAAGACTGATTTGCATATGGCTGGGTCCAAACTTGAATGGCATGGTGAGCAAAAAAACGATGGATTTAGGCCCAGATCTCTGTACTGGGGTGAATGTATGACATTGTTCTGCATTCTGTCCATCAATTGTTCTTTTTGCATATACTCTTAATGGCAGTACTGCACTTACAATGTCTAAGAATTGGTTTAGACACTGTAGGGGTACAGGGCTCATGCACCTGTACCCTCACCACTGGTATAGTGCACCCAGCTAGAGGGGTGGCTGATCCATGCCAGGGCAGTGGGTTGTAGACATGGCACACAGGGATGTGTGCCATGTCGACTCTTCACTTTGTTCTGCACCAAAACATGCAGCCTGCAAAGGCAGTGTGTGAGTGTAAAGGTACAGGGCCTCCAAGGGTGGCACATTAGGTGCTGCAGCCCTTAGAGGCCTTCTCTGGTCACAGTGCCCTGGGTCCCTGTGGTACCATTTACCAAGGTCTGACCTGTGGCCAGAGAGTGCCAATTGGGTTTGGTTTTCAATGCAGTTTTAGGGAAAGAACATAGGCCCTGGGTACCTGATTGGCAGGAGCCCAGAACACACTCAGTCAAAGTACATCAGCAGTTCAGCAAAAAGTGGGGGCAACCATGCAGAAAGAGGGCACTTTCTCACACCCTGCCTCTCCATTTTCTCTGCAGCCTAACTGCCTCAGTCCGAGTCAAATGTGTTGCTTGTAGAAGGGCGATACGGACATTGTGCCTCTTAAGATACGAATACACCGCATATCTGCGAGAAGGTGTGCGGAGGCCTTGCACATTCCAAGTGAGGATATTGTGATCTGTCATGGCACCACCATTGGGAAGCAACTAAACCTATCCAGAACCATGTATGCAGCTACGTGTGTAGGACAGCTATCTTCAGTACCATCTCCCATACCTCCCACAGAAGCCCAGTGAACAGGGATTAAAACGAAACAGCCAACTTGGCAACATATGAATACGAATAGAGCAGCTACCATTAACCAAAGGCACTGCCCAAACCTTAGTGGGAAAAGAACTGCCCGCGTTACCACCAAATTCCCTATATTAGGGAGAAGTAATAAGGGGGTGTAAGGCTTCAGGGGTCAAGCACCAATAAAATCCCCCTATGTATCTAGTGTTGTGTCACTCAAACGTGTGTATAGTAAGAATAACATCGCGGGTGTCCTGCGTAGCCCTCATCACATTATCAGGTAAAAAACACCCCCATGCAAATCAAGCAATAGATAAAGAATACAATACCGACTTGTGCCAGAGTGCAGTCCAATAAAATAATCAAAGTGCGGAGCTGGCGTTTTAACATCATATAATGCTGTCGGCAGTCTGTGGCATTATGACTGGCAACCGCAGTGAAGCAGTGTCCGATGGGCCAGCCAGTGACGAGCCTCCATCTTCCGAAGTGCCCCTTCTTTACTGACTGTCTCTATAGCCACCGCTATACGTTCTGCCACTCGAACCGCCGCCTGTCTTTCCTTTCTGATCTGATCTGGATCCGGTGCCGCCGAAAGATTGGGAGATCGTCTCCTGCCTCGTCGACCGCGATTCCTAGGCCCTTTTGCCGTACCGTTCCAGCTACCTGGCAATCATTTTTAGTCACCTCCTTGCTTGGCTGGCCCATTCTAATTCACTGTTAATCATTTCTTTTATACAGTAACTTGACATTTTGGGAGTTTGAATCCTTACTTGCTTATTCCAGAAGCACAAGTTTAAATCATTGCTATGAAGTTCTAGGATTTTAAATTAGCTTCTAATCATTGGGCTAAAATCTGAGCACTGCAACATTCAAACTCAGTTTCAGGCAACTGTACACCCTCATTGAAAATTTACTACAGTGACTGGTTTAAACAAAGATAGTCGTGGCACGCTGTCTGATTGAAAGCAGATTGGATTATGGTATCTCTCTTGGTTTAGGATGCCCAAGGGTACTCAGAATGAAGTGCTTTTGTGTCTCCTGCAATTTCAGGCCCATATATAGATTGCTAAAACTATTAGTCATTAAACTAACAAATATTTTGTTCATTCACTGAAGAACTCAAAAAGGTACAGCAAGTGGGTTATGTTGCATTGCAATCACAGGTTTTGTGATCAAGAATGTGGTAGTAGATTTAGAACAATACCCTGCAGATCAGCAAGGCAGGGGGACCAAATGCCTCTCTCTCCTTATTATTAGCTCAGCCCTGGGAGATGGGGTCCACGGGGCCTCGTAGAGGCTCGGACAGAGAGGCTGCATGCTCCCTCCTATGAATTTAACATGCCATTCCCCAGGGCCCTGGTCCATCCATTTTTTCTCATTAATAGTGCTGTGTATTCACAGATCCTCCATGAATTTGCTGCATAATTTTTTTTAAATAAATGTTTTTGCCCCCAAGAGTTCCCTTTGGGACCCCATCTCCAGGTCTAGGAGGTCAGGTATCCTTGCCCTGCACTCTTATGTCTTTTTTTGTGTGTTTATTCTAGGACTCTGATCTGACTCCCAAGTCCTAAGATGGCTGTCACCAAATCATTGTTGATGTGGTGGTAGCCAAGCTGATCTCAACATGAGATCCCGTTGGGTCCGCAGAGCCTACGCCTATGCGGCTTGATATATGCAAAGTGTTTGAGCATTAATTGCTCAAAAACTACTGAATGGATCAGGAGATCAGAATAGTTTCCAGGGAATGAGTGCTGCAGAGAAAATCTCCAGCAGAATGAAAGATGAGGAGCAAAACCAGCAGGATTAAAATGGGCGAGTTCACTTAGATTCATGGTGAAGTGGTAGAACAGAAGTGAGGATCCTGGCATGTTGATCATGCTTTGCACAGAAGATGTTCATTAGAAAGTTCACAGACTGGTATTGAGACTTGTCTAACTTTTTGTGACCCTATGGTTTCCTTTGTATGCTTTCTGATAGTTGTTGCCTCTCCCACACAGAGATATATGCTACTTCCACTGGAAAACCACCTCTGGCAATAACAGGGCATGTAGGCTGGCTGGGGTCATGGGGGCCATGGGGCTTCTACTGTGGCCCCCAACCTGTGCATGGTGGGTGCCCTGGGTGGGCACCAGGGCATCCACCTATTATAAGGAGAGGCCTGGGGGATTGTGGTCCCCTGGGCAAAATAGGCTCAGGGAAGGGGGCCATGCGCCCCCTCCCTTAATTAACACATTGGGCCCAAGGGGCGGTGCGGCCCTCCTCCTGTTTTAAAAGAAAATGGCTCTGGGAAATAGGGTACCCAGGTCCTAGTAAGGCTCAGGAGGGGGGACACTTGGCCTCCCTCCCCTTTAAAATACATAGGGCCCTGGGGGATGAGAGGGGGGTAACGGGCCACCTCTGAAAAAAGGCCTTTCGTAGTGGAGTCCCCAGAGCCTAATAAGGCTCAGGAAGTGGGGCCAAGTGGCCCCCACTCCCCTTTACAATGCATAGGGCGCTCTGGGATGGGATCCCCTGGGCCTAATGAGGCTCAGAGAGGGTGGCCACATGACCTCTCCCCTTTAAAAAAACATACAGTCCACGGTTCTCCCTTTTAATTGCTACTGAGTATGTAAAGGTGTCAAATCACCTACAAGCTCTTCCCATTCAGCCCCCTTCCATGTTAGTAATATGCAACCATATTCCCGCAATTTTCCAGGCTGATGGACAGCGTGTTATCTTTACAATTGCACTTTGAAAAACTATCTGAAATCCTTGATGGCGATGAATGCATCGTTGATTTATTGTAGCACAATCTTTTCCGTAGTGACTGTCAAAGATGAGTGGGTTGTTTCTTGTCTTCTTCTGGCCTGAGAGCAGAGTCCACGGTTATCCCTTTTAATTGCTGCAAAGGAAGAAAATCACCTACAAGCACCACCCGTTTTTTCCACCCCTTCCACATTACTAATAAGCAATGGTGCCTGCTCATGTTGGCACTCCCTGCTGTGCACGGCCAACGGCCGTCTGCAGTGTGGGGTTGGCTGCCTATGGGGGGATTTTCTGCAGGTCTTATGGACACCCCCGACACCGGGGATTGGCTTTACGTATGCGTTAGAAAGTGGGTTGCCGGTAGACAGTGGTATGAGCCCTAGTCAAGCCGCAACCAAAATCCTAGCCAGGGTAAGGCACAAGTAAACCCAAAATTAACCTGTGCTCAACCCCCTGGTAGCTTGTCACAGGGCAGTTATGCATTATTTAGATGCAACGTGTAAAGTATTTGTGCAACACTTCAAACAGTAAAACTGTGAAAACACCACACAAAAGATCCCACATCAAGTTAGAAAAATAGAGCTTTATTTAAAAATTCAAACAAGACCAAAACAACAAAAATCGAATCAGTAGAAACGGAGTTATGAATTTTTAAAGACAAAATAACAATATAGCACCTAAAAGCAGAAAGCCCCACCTGTGGCTATCTGGTCACGATGGACCAGTTCAAAGTCAAAGGTTCAGGTTGACCACGATGTTGCGCGGGTCGGATGCAGTCCCAGATTAGTCCAGCTGAAGTTTTACCTTCTCAAGTTTTGTGCCAAGAGTCCCGTTCGCATTGGAGAGCGTTACGAAGAGCAAGGAGAGCGTTGTGGGAGGCAGTCAGCGTGGTGCAAAGAGAGACCAGGGATCACAGACAGGCGGGCTGGCGCTGGCTGTCCCCTGTGGGCTGTCGATGCTGCTGTGCGAAGAAAAGGGCTGGCAGCGGCTTGTGTTGATATTCCGAGGGAGCACTGTGATTATGGTGCGAACTGGCCCATTTGAGGTCTTGAAGAGCCAAAAAGCTTGATTTCAAGAGACACACCAAGAGCCCAAGACCTGAGAGACACCACTGGGAGTCAGGAACTCACTGAAGATGGTCCATGAGCTTTTGGGGAGACTTTTATGTCCCTGAGGCTCAGATCAGGAGGCCAGCAGATTAGCCCTTTGAGTCACTCTGGGGTCTTGGGTTCAAGATGAAGTTGCAGGTCCAGTTCTTCTTCCTCTGGCAAGAGGGCAGCAGGTCAGCACAGAAGGGCAGCAGTTACTTTAGAGAAGCAGTCCAGCAGAGTGACAGTCCTTGCAGCAGTACAGCTGTCCTTCTTCCTGGCAGAGTATCCACAGGTCCAGATGTGCACAGAAGAGTTGGTGTGTGAGGTCCTTCTTTTATTCATAGTTGTACCTTTAAAGTGAGAAGAAGCTTCTAGAACAGGTATTTTATGTGCACAAATGCCATACCTTCCTTGCCTTGGCTCCAGACTAACTAAAGGGGGTATGCAGCCCTTTATGCGGAGACAGGACACAGCTTATTGAAGTGTAAGTGGTGCTGCGCCCAGCTCCTCCCCCCCATCCTGCCATTGATGGTCCATGTAGTCACACCTAAGCTCCCATTGTCTGTGGATGTTTAGGAGAAATACACAAACCCCCACTGCCACCCACACGCAGTCATGTGACCCAGAGATAGGCTGCAGGCACCAAATTGCCAAGGCAAGAAAATGCCAACTTTCATAAGTGGCATTTTCAGAATTGCAATTGTAAGTATTTTGCACTACCAGGACACGTAAAACCTATAAGTACGTGCCCTACTTTTAAAAAACATTGCACCCTGCCCTCTGGGCTGTCCAGGGCCTACACCAGGGATAACTTATATGTATTAAAAAGTAAGGTTTGGGCTTGTTGAAATGGCAGTGTAAACTGCAAACTCAGACTCTGCCATGGCAGGCCTGAGACATGTTTAAAGGACTACTTAAGTGGGTGGCACAATCAGTGCTGCAGTCCATGTGCCAGTTGGGTATAAGCCAGTGCTATCATGTTTTCAACAGAGAGCACAAGCGCTTAGCACTGGTTAGCAGTGGTAAAGTGCACAGAATCCTAAGACCAACAAAAACGAATTCAGGAAAAAGTGGAGGTCTGAAGGTAAAACGTTTGGGGATGACCCTGCAGAAAGGGCCAAGTCTAACAGTATGGTAATAAAATATTACTTTATGTAAAAAAAAAAAATAGAAATTCACGGGAAAAAACGTTATAGTTAGGTAAATACGTCAGTGACAAAATTAACATTTTGAGCCATAACAAAAACACAGAAATTCACCAGTTATAGTTAGCAGAGCTAACTATAACTTACGTCCCCCCTATGCACTGCTTATGACCTCACATATTACATCACTCATGACATATTCTATGACATTATTTATGACATTACTGATGACATCTCAAATGACACAATTGATGACATCACTGATAACATCTCTGGTGACATCATCCAATGAGTGTGCTAGTTTATTTTATTGTTTGCATAGTGGTGGGTAACTACCATATTACTTTTCTACCGTTTTTGTACGGCCTGTGTTCAGCTAATTGGTGTAAGTGTTTACAAAATGCATGTGCTTCTAATGCATCATATGTATATAGAGTTATTGAACATGTTATAAATCTTTGAATTGAAGAGTAACTTTGTGTGCAGATGACAGTTGATGACTTGTGACCAGTGTGTTCAACACAAATTTTTTGGTTCTCCAGAAAAGGTTTCTAACAGGGCAAGGATTCTACATACTAGATACTATGGGGCTGATCACGGCGGTCAGGAGAACACCCGAGAAGCAGGTGGCGGTCCAACCTCCGCATTACGATGTGGCCGCAGGGTTGGATGTCACAAAGTGCTCCTTTACACTGTGGTTTGTGCTGCGGCCCAGGAAAAAGACTGCAGTACAAGTCACCGTGCAAAGGAGCACTTCCTGCACATCCAGGCACCGTGTGCCATGCACCATGTGGTGCATTGCACACGGTGCATGGAGGTGAGTGGGGGCCCTACATGTGCCCCCTGAGCCACTTTATAGTGGCCCATGACGGACGGGGGCCCTGTTTGGGGCCCCCAAAATCCGTTTCCGACATCCTTTTCATGGCGGTTTTTCCAACATGAAAAGGCTGTCGGGAAGGGATATTATAATCCCGAAGGCAGTACCTGCCTCTGACCCGCCTCCATTCGGGATTGCGATTCCGAACGCTGCCCCGTCTGGATCAGATGATCCTGTCATAGGAGGCGGTCTTCTTCCCAACCGCTTAGGGTCCAACCGCCTGCATTGAAATGTGGTCAGTCGGACCGAAGGCCTGTCGGTGGTCAGACCACGACCGACGGCCTGTCATTGTGTGGTTCGACCAGCATCATAATCATGGCCAAAGTACTGTAAGCAGCCTTAAGTTATTAGACAGAATCTTCTCAGAATGGAAATTTCTGGATAACATAGAAGATTGTGTGAGCCAGATACTAAAGTATGTACATGTGCTTCTTTTGCTTTAGCTGATGGGCTATCTTTAAAATTTTCACCACAGTATGAAGGCTGCATGACGTATGATCATTAGCACCTTCAGACCTTGGTTATTTTAAGTGACTAGGGCCTTTTTATAAGTGTTGCATAGAGTGTACACTGTTCTTTGTAGATAGTTTTTAATACTCTGTGGTGTTTTTCTCAGGTCTGCAAAAAGTGTGGTCCGAGTAAACTTTCTCCATAGAGTAAACACTGTTTGCAGTACCCACTTTTTGACTCATTGTTAGAAATGGGATCTCTAGTTGGCAAGGGCTTGCACCTTTGTCCAAGTAGGGACCCTTCTTCCTAGTCAGGGTAAGGGTTGTTACACTCGTGAAGTAACCCCTGCTCACCCTCGTGGTAGCTTGGCACGAGCAGTCAGGCTTAATTCAGAGGCAGTGTGTAAAGCATTTGCACATAACCAGCAGTAATACAGTGTAAGCACTACAAGCGGACACCACACCAGTTTAGAAAAATAACCAATATTTTATATACTCAAGACAAGACCAATTACGACAAAAATCCACAATACTATACTTTACGAATGAATACTTGATACGTTAACTTCTTCTTTGCAGGAATAGCACAAAAGCAAAGTTCGTACGAGTCGGTAGCTCCGTCCGAGCCTACCGTGATGCTGAAAACCCCAGAGTCTAACAGTTCCAGCCGACCGCGTCGATACGGGCCAGCAGAGTCGTGAACAGACTCGGTCACAGTACCTTTTCTCGTTGTGGCTGGTACGGAGTGTACGAGCCGGTCGGCGTTCGTCGCGGTTGCGGTGCAAGACGGAGCGATGCAAGGTGCGGTGTCCCTCGATGCGGTGCAGGCAGCGGCTCGATGAGCGTCGGGCAGACGGAGTCGGTGAGTCCAAGGCGTGCGATGCAGGGCGAGACGATGCTCGATGCGGTGCTGACAGGTTGCGATGCAGGCGACCAAGCCGGAGTGCGGGAGCTGGCGTCGGACAGCGGTGCGAGTCGGAGCGGTGCGTCGCAGACGTGCGAGCGGTGCCCCAAATGCGGTGCGGTCTCGACTCTTGAGCCAGTTGCAGCGACAGTGTCGGTCTGGTCCGGCTGGCCCAGTGAAGCGATGCGATGCGAACTGCGGTGCCCACAGGTCACGGTGCAAGCAGCGGCTCGATGTTGGCGGCGTCGGACGTCGCCCACGGTGAGACCAGGGTTGCGATGCGAAGCGGGGCGATGCGGTCTGCGGTGCAAACAGGTCACCGGCCAGGGATGGATTCGGTTGACGGAGTCGGTTGCAGTTCCCTTCCTCTGTGGCGACTGAAACAGCGTTCCAGAAGCGGTACCCAGAGGCTTGTGAAGTCTTTGTAGACCCTGAGACTTCTTAACAGGAGGCCAGCTCGGTTCCTGGCCCTTGGAGATACTCAGCACAAGTTTGTAGAAAGTTCAGTCCAGTCCTTTCACTGCCCAAGACAGAAGCAGCAACTGCAGGCCAACCCAACAAAGCAACAACACAGCAAAGGGGCAGTACTCCTCCTGACAGCTCTTCCAGCTCTTCGTCTTGGCAGGTTCCTTGATTCCAGCGAGATCTAAATTCATGGGGTCAGGGCCCCAATATTTATATCCCAAATTCCTTTGTTCTCTGAAGGCAGAGAGGCCTTCGCCTAGTCCAAACCAGTTCTGGAGCACTTTGTTGACAAGTCTCCGTCCCTTCTTTCAGTGAGTAGGCCAGGGACATCAGATGCACCACAGGAGGTGGAGCCAGCATTGTGGAGGGAAGGCACTGTCCTATTCAGGGCCCAGGTGCGACCCCTCCCACCCATCTACAGGTCGATCTGGCTATTCAGCCCTGCGCTGACTCACCCTGTCTCCTGGCATCCCCCAGCCCCTGTCACTCACATTCCAGACAAGGAATACACAACCTCGCAGAGGCAGGCTTGGATGGTTAGGCAAGAAAATACCCACTTTCTAAAAGTGGTATTTTCAAACGCAGAATGTTAAAACCAACTTCACTAAAAGATGCATTTTATCATTCTGAGTCCAGGCATACTAAACTCGAATTTCTACCATGTTCCCGGGGTCAGTTAGGATTATATACTGTTATAATCAAAACCGCCCGTTCTGGCCTAGGGGAACAGGTAGCCTTGCAATAGTGAAAAACGTACTAGGCTGTAATTCACTATCAGGACATGCCGCTCACACCCGGGCATGTCCTACCTTTCGCATACACCGCACCCTGCCCACAGGGGTACCTTGGGCCTACCTTAGGGGTGACTAACATGTAGCAAAGGGAAGGTTTAGGACTTGCAAGTGTGTGCACTTGCCAAGTCGACATGGCAGCCCCAGGCTGCGCACAGGCTCTGCGTTGGCAGGCCCGAGTTACATTTTACGGGCTGTTTGCGTGGGTGGCACAATCCAGTGCTGCAGCCCACCAACAGCATTTGGTCTATAGGCCCTGGCACTCGCAGTGCACTTTACAAGGGACTGACAGATAAACCAAATAGGCCAATCATGGAAACACCAATCCATAACACATTTTATACAGGAGCACTTGCACTTTCCCACTGGACCGCAGTGAGGAAAGTGCGCAGAATCATCACACCAGCAAAAACAGAGTCAAAACCGGGAGGTCAGAAAGCAAAAAGTCAGGGGAAACACGCCAAAAGATGCCAAGTCTAACACATGTCCCCTCCAGCTGAAAGTAGGGAGAACTACCCAACCCCATTGGAGTTCTCTTCACTAAGGCGGAAGAACCTGGACAGACCATCTGCGTTGGCGTGTTCTGTACCAGGACGGTGTTCCACCGTAAAGTCCATTCCCTGTAGGGAGATGGACCACCTCAGCAGTTTTGGATTCTCACCCTCATTTGCATCAACCATCTGAGGGGCCTGTGGTCTGTCTGAACCCGGAAGTGAGTCCCAAACAGGTATGGTCTCAACTTCTTCAGCGCCCAGACCACAGCAAAAGCTTCCCTTTCTATGGCACTCCACCTCTGTTCCCTGGGAAGTAGTCTCCTGCTAAGGAAGACTACAGGCTGATCCAGGCCCTCTTCGTTCAGTTGTGAGAGCACCGCTCCCACACCATGCTCTGAAGCGTCAGTCTGCACGACGAATTCCTTGGAGAAGTCAGGTGCCTTGAGCACGGGCGCCGTGCACATGGCTGCCTTCAGGGCATCAAAAGCTTTCTGGCAGGACTCAGTCCAGATCACTTTCCTGGGCTGCCTCTTAGAGGTCAGCTCTGTTAAGGGGGCAACGATGGTGCCATAGCCCTTAACAAATCTCCTATAATAGCCGGTGAGACTTAAGAAGGCTCTCACCTCTGTCTGGGTCTTGGGGGCTCCCAAGCCAGAATGGTGTCAATCTTGGGTTGTAGGGGCGCCACCTGGCCGCTTCCTACCTGGTGTCCCAAGTACACCACAGAACCCTGCCCGATCTGGCACTTACTGGCCTTGATCGTGAGGCCTGCACCTTGCAGAGCCCTCAACACTTTCTCAAGGTGCTGTAAATGTTCTTCCCAGCTGGAACTGAACACAGCAATGTCATCCAGGTAGGCGGCACTGAAATCCTCCAGCCCAGCCAACACCTGATTGACCAACCTCTGAAAGGTGGCAGGGGCATTCTTCAACCCAAAGGGCATCACCCGGAATTGGTAATGACCTTCTGGGGTTGAGAATGCTGATCTCTCCTTGGCCCCATCGGTTAAGGCAATCTGCCAGTACCCAGACGTTAAATCAAACGTGCTGAGGAACCGGGCAGCTCCCAACCGATCAATGAGCTCATCAGCTCTGGGGATGGGGTGCGCGTCAGTCCTGGTGACGGCATTGAGCCCACGGTAGTCCACACAAAACCGGAGTTCTGGAGTGGCACCGGGCGCCGCAGCCTTTGGGACCAAGACCACTGGGCTGGCCCAAGGACTGTGGGAGGGCTCAATCACCCCTAACGCCAACATCTTAGAGACCTCCTCCTTGATGCTGGCTCTGACCCGGTCAGTCAACCTGTAAATCTTGTGCTTCACAGGATGGCTGTCACCGGTGTCCACGTCATGGGTACACCAGTGAGTAACACTGGGAGTCAGAGAGAACAGTGGGGCGAACTGTCCCAACAACTGGCGACAGTCCCCCTGCTGCTCCTGAGTCAGAGTAGGGGAGAGGATCACACCCTCTACTGACCCATCATGCTCCTTGGTAGACAGGAGGTCAGGGAGAGGCTCGCTCTCCTCTTCCATCCCATCATCTGTCGCCAAGAGCATACTCACTTCGGACCTCTCGAAGTGGGGCTTGAGGCGGTTCACGTGAAGGACCCTCAACGGGTTCCTTGGAGCCTGCAAATCTACCAGGTAGGTGACGTCACTTTTGCGCTCCTTTACCTCATATGGCCCAGTCCACTTGTCCTGCAAGGCACAAGGTGCC